>JALMQS010000074.1:5539344-5976411 GCA_024734495.1 Forficula auricularia | reverse complement strand
AAATCACACACTCTCAGGACTTTATTATTATAATTATGCTGATTTTATTGGACTTTCTCAACATTGATGCTGGAAACTTTCACTTATCCCTTGGATGGACTGGTATTAAGGCTCGGTCGATGCAGAAAGGAATTATTATTACCTACTATTATCCGATTTTAACGCACTTTCTCAGCATTGCTGCCTGGAATATTGACCTATCCCTGAGATGTTTTGGGGTTTAGGCTCGGTCGATGTGGAAAGAAAATTCACCCTATGGCCCATATGTCTATGGTGGTGTGCTTTTTAATTGAGAAACTTTCTTACGATATGGCAAGTTTGGAGTAAAATTGCTCTTTGGCCAATCGTAAAGATGTTTGGATTAAGTTTTAGTTTCTCAATATTAAAATGAAAGGTTTTGTAGACAACTCCCTCCGCAGACATCACTAATGGATAAATAGATATGTGGTTGAGCTTCCATATGTATTCAGCTGAAAAGCAAGTTCATCGTATTTAAGTTCTTCTCTATATCGATCTTATTGAGATTATGTGTAGGAGGAACTCTAATTATTAGACTTGTTATTATTATTATTATTATTATTATTATTATATAGGTGTTTTAGGGCGCATCAATGTAATGGTTATTAGCGCCTCAAATACAAGACAACTAGAAACGTCTTAAATAAATAGTATCACAGTAAAAGGACAAATAAAATAACAAGATAAATTTTATAAAATAACAAAAAAATAGACCTATACAAAATAACAACAAAGATAATACTATATAAAATAACAACAAAATAGATCTATACAAAATAACAACAAAGATAAACAATATAAATAACAAAAAACAAAATAACCGTCCATAATTTGTATTAATTTGAAAGTTTATAATAGGTTTATAATAAGGAGAAGTTTTTATGTGTGACTTTTTTATTTATCAGCCAACGTTTCGTCGACTATGCCGACTTCTTCAGGGCTTCAAATATTCATACCACACATTCGTCTAAATTTTCTTTGTATCTTCGTTACCATTGAAGACCATCAGAAAATACAATTTCCAAAAAATATTTGGCACATTCACATGGCTATTTGAAGCCCTGAAGAAGTCGGCAAAAGAGTCGGCTGAAACGTTAGCTGATAAATAAAAAAGTCATTCATAAAAACGTGATCCTTATTTTCCTATTACATCAAACTTTCATATTAGAACTTATTATTATTATTAAAAAAAAAAAAATCAAATTTAAAAATTCATATAAGGTATATTTATTATTATTATTTCAATAATTTAGGCATTGACTCAACACTCCCTAGTAGGGGGAGTTCCTAATCACACCATGTACCATAAATATATACAACAATATCTTTATTATTAAATCAAGGACTTAACTAAGTTCAGCATATAGAAGGCAGCAAATAATCCCAAAAGATGGTTAGTCTGTTCAGGGCCGGATTTAAGCATAGGCTACCTAGGCTGCAGCCTATGGGCCCGCGCCACAAGGGTTGTAGAAAATGCGGTTTTTGTAGGTTAATTTAAAAAAAATATTTTTCCCCGATAGGACCCACTGATCCTAAATACGGCCCTGAGTCTGTTTAAGTGAAATAAAAACTAATAATATATATATCATCTTAATCCTTTCTTTTATTGTGATTATAAATTTGATTTGGATGTTAATGCAAAAACGTACTTGTTACAAATAAACTGTCACAAGAATGTAAAAGTTTGATTCCCTCACTACCCCTTTTTCATATTTTAATCCAATTAAATGTATATTTTTTTACACCCTGTTAGGGAAACCTAAATTTGGTGTGCGTACGTCTGGCCATGCACAGTGGTCCCTAGTGCCCCCTCAAATGCAGTCAAGCCTCCCTCTGTCTCTTTCCCACACTCACTCACCCAGTATATATCTCTATATCTATATATACATGTGTGGCTACAGAAACCTTGATGGGGCCGACAGAACAGGGGCGGGGGGTTCTTTCCCCTTCGCTTACCACCCCTCCGCGCGCCGTCGCCGCCGACTTCGCATTCTCTCCTCAGTTCTGGCCAAGCCTTCAACTCATCCACATCGAATAGGGGATCGAAGCGGAACCCGATCTCCAGTCATATTCACACACGAAAACGAAAATGTCAGTGCCGTGAAGAATTAAAAAAACAAAATCAAATTCTTTGGAGGGGAGATAGAGGAGGAATTTCGCAATCACACTCACGGCGGCGCCTTTTCTCCTGACCTTTTTTTGATTTCTCAAATTTTTGCCCGATTGGTCAAGCAGCATGTCGCATAAACGTAAGCCGGTTGGCGGTGGTCTGCACATCATGAACAAGGTAAGAGGGACGGGGTGGTAAATTAAATTCGATTTTCTGATTGAGCCCTGTCTGTTTGTCTTCGGCCAACAGGTGTTTTATGTGAGCATGCCTCCCGGTTGCGACTTATCGCGCCCGCGCCCACACGGCATGCATGCATTTCTTCCCCTTTATAAAAAAATCCGTGTCAAAATCAGACTTAACGCAAATCTGATTTGACATTTCGCACATGTCGAGCGAGTGGCCCCGAGTTAATCTTAATCCATATTCATGATGCAGGTGATGTAACCGATTGTTTACATAGGGATATTGAAAAATCTCAAGGAGAGAAATTAAAATGCTAGTTCAGCAATTATTGTTAAAACTTGTGGATGTAGCTTAAAATTTCAATTGTTGAGAATATCGGGTTGAAATTTTTAAAATCAACCCTCAAGTTTCAGCAATTATTGTATTATTATTTTTTTTAATGATATTTATAGAAGTATAGTGAACAGGCGTTTAATCACTGAAGATATTTAATTTAAGATGAAAACCATAAAGATGAAGGTGTTATTTAATGACAAAAAACCAAATAAGTTTTATATATATCTATTTAGAATGAAGATAAATGAATTTTCTTCAAAACTTATTCTAACTTTTTACTGTACAAGCATATATTTTAGAAAACCCTGTTTGTAAAGCCGAAATCGTAAGTTTCTACCAAGTTTGCCTGGAACGGCGGCAACCCAAACTACATCAATTCTGCACGCCCTTAAGGAATATACCCGTTGTAACTCTTAAACATAGAAGGCCACAAATATTTCTTTAGACAACACCAAAGACATTAAATGTCACTTCTTATTTGTTCTTTTCTTACTTATAATCAAACTATTAGTTTTCACTGGTTGCAGGTATTTTTTTCGAGAAGCACGAAATTAAAAAATAAATATTAATTTTAAATGATTTTTCATATTAAATTTTCGTGGATTTAGATTTATATATACATTGTAGGCTAGATATTTGGGAGATGAATATGAAACCTTCTTCTCCTAGGTCTCGGATATAAATTTAATAGACAGTTCAAAAGTAAATGTTTTTTCTCTGAAAATTAATTAGATATATTTCAAAAACTTGTTCATTGATAAAACTATCAGTTGACAATATAATTAAATCACTACTTTCATTCATAAGTAAAAAATGGCGGTACTTATTCAAACTAGTATTTATTCACAATTAATTTTTGTAATCTTTGTTTTTACAGTTTTAATGTTTAAAATTATACCTGAATCCTCCATATATTTATTTATAAAGAGTAAATCAAAAAGTGCGTCTTCTAAATGTTAATATATATAATAAGCACTCGGATGAAATTATTTTATGTGGTTCGTGTTAATTCACAGATATCTACCTATTTGAATATCACTTTAATTAAAACAAAATTAATTTCATTGCGACGTTTAGATATGTAAATATTTAATTAATTTGAAACTTCTTTTAAGCCCTAAAATAAATAAATTCAAAACCTTTCAAACTCAAGTTTCAAATTGATGAAAATTTGGATAAATGTTCTTATTTTTATCAAGCAGAAGACACAATCCTTATAGCTGCTACTCTTGGCAAAAAACATTTTTACTCTTATTTCTATATTATGAACGAAAATTGTTTTTGAGATTATTTTTATTTTCCATAATAATTTTGATATCATATTTAAATAAAGTTAAAATTTAGTAATTTTCTCTTCTTATATAACTTCCATAGATTTGCATCAGTAAATATACCAAACGTGAATAATTCAATTGCATATATGTACATACTATAATAAAAAATAAACGAGTATACCTGCTTATTATCATTCAATAATCTAAAAATAAAACAAAGGAAATAGTAAAATTAAATTTTATTCAAATTCCCTCAAAAACTATTTTTTGTTTAAATTTCACAATCAAAACATAAAAAAATTGAATTGTAATTTGAATAAATATCCGACTAAATTTATTTTACTATTATTATTCAAATGTTTGATTTTTACTATTCCAAGTGAAAGTTAGAATAATAGATGAAATTATACCTATTTATAGTAACAGTTTCAGTTGTAAGAATGTAAAAATAACTTATAAAAATTGTAAGATATTAGTCTATTAAAACAAAATCTATTTACGCATTATATTCAAAGTTTTAACTCATTTATTTTAATCAAATTGAATTATACGAATATTTTAAAATTTCTTATTTTTAATAATTTATTTATTTTATAATATTAATCATTAAAAAAACTTAGTTTAAGTTGATAATTAAAGGGTAAATAGGTTTATTATCTGAAATAGTCTGTATTGTATTTATATTAACGATTACGCCTGTTAAGAATTCATTTTGCATTGCTTTTGGTTAAACCGTGCATTGAAATCTTCGCGAGTTCGAAGTAACGGATCGTTGGATTCATTCAGAAAAGACGTCATTTCAGACATTACTCGCATAGTTTATCATTATACTAATATCCTGCAATTTTTGTTATAATATATAGTCAAACATTATTTAAGTTAATCACGTAAATTCTCATCTTATCGAAAATCAAATGGAGTATCCACACAATTAAATATATTACCGCGTTCATATTATTACTTTATTTTTCCCATATTAATCAAATTGCGATTTCGCAAAGTGTAATTCAATAAAATAAAATTAATCAAATAAGTCATTTTGACTTACCATTTTTTTTAGTTGCCATTTCGTGAAGTCGTCTTTTTAGTCATCTTTATCACCAACTGAAACATAAATAAAAAGAAAATTAATAAATTGTTGAACAAGAACTTATTTACCATATTTGTATATATAAATATTAACGATAGACAAGCAATCATTTCTGCATGCGGTCTTAAACTGCTCAGCTCACATGAAATGTATAGAAAAAATCCAAGTATATGCGTCTTCTTGTTGATCTAAATACTTATTTTCATACATATACCATTTGATTTATTCCTTATAAGTTATAAGCTAAACTAATCAGCTATTATCAACAAAAAATATTTTTAGTTTGATTAATTGATTGAAACTTTTCAGAAATCTACCCAAGTTTTAACATGTTTATAAAACAAAAAATGTTTTTTACTTAATTGAAACTATTTTTGTTGTCGAGAGTCGCAGAGTTGTAGATTCATAAAGAGAAATCAATGAGGTTGTTCTCTGCTTGATGCAATAAACATTTACATATTTATATATGATATCTACCGAATATCAATATGAACATAAAAAAATAAAGTGTTCTCTACAATCCATTTCTATATAAAAAAAATTATTCTATATTCTATAATACATTCTTTTAATCAATAGTTCATGAGGATATGTAGGTATTTCAGGCTAATTAAAAGAATGTTATTGTTAATATCCGTATCTTTTTTCTCTTTCACAATCATAGAAATCATTAAGCTATAACTTAACATTCTTTGATCTTTCATAATTTTAATTAATTTTAAAAATAGAAAACTTAATCAAATAATAAATAAATCAAATATAGTCTCGTATGCTTAATACAAATATTTTTAATTTACTATACGTAAACTATAGTTTCATCTTAATCTCAGTATCAAATAAAAAAATTCAATAAGATAGTAAATTCTCAAATATTTAAACAAATTAACATTTTAATTAATTAATTATAATGTGTGATTTCACGAAAAATTCAAATTTTAATCAAATTAATCACAAAAATAAAAGCTTCAATAGCTTCATTACTAATTTATACAAATGTTGAAATAATAGATATTATTAAGCTTTTGGATTAATATAAAAAATATCTATACATTTAAGCAAAAGTATAAATTATTATTAAAAAATTTAGGTGAAACTGACAGCTTAGACCTTGAATAATAATATTGTTTTAATTAATCTGAAGACCACCATTTTTTTTAATTCATTCTAATGTAAGAATATTAAGAATATACAGCATCTATAGATCTCAAACGACTTTTGCATTACAGAAGAAAGGAGGAGATGAATATATAATTTGATTTAATAGTTCTAAATAATCTTTCTTATATTTCATCTCTATTCTGAAGTCATAGAGAATCCAAAAACTGAAAATATTTTCTGATTATCTCTTTAATTGAAAAATATCAAATCAAAAAAATTAAAAGAATAATATACATATAATTATTATATAAATATAAGATTGAAATATTGATTTTGATGTTTCGGCTCATATTTCGTGTGATTCTATTCATAGAAAAGAACATTTTGTCTTTTCAACAAGCTTTCAGTGGTTATCCTTCAGATATTATTGTTCTACGTTTGAATGACAAGCAAGGACAGTAGCCTAAGTGCTTTTGAAACTTTAGATATGTTCCTTCAGGATGGATTCACCCGGCACACAACCCCATACATCATGTTATATATTTTTTTTAATTCCGCCCAGCTTTAAATCATACAATGTATCTCTATCTCCACTAACTTAGAAAGATTCAGAAGTTAATTCTTACCAATAATAAAATGGAAAAATCATAAACTTTTAAGTATACAATTCCATGAAAAATCACTCAAAAAATAAATAAAACAAATGATAATTTTAAAGTTCAAATCCTGTCGAGAGCACATTAATTTTTTTTCAAAAATAATTAAATAGCTCTCAATATATACAATTAACTATCAGACTATTACGTAAATAAAATTATTTAAAATTTTGCGGTTCACTTGTATTAAAAACATATGAAAATTAAAAAAAAAAAATTAATATAAGAAAAATTTATTTATTTCTATATCTTCTTCGTAAATTTTATGAAGATGTTGACAAAGCTACCAGGTTTTCGCTCAAAAAATAATGTCTTAATAACTCGCTTATAAAACACCGTCTTTATAATTTATACCACTTAAGATAATCTAATATAGGATGGAAAGCTCTAAACAGTTAAGCTGCTTTTTTGACGGTAACCCTGATATTTCCTCAACATATTACTGTCGATCCTCAAATCCAAACTTGTAATTTTATTTTAACCCCCAACCGCGAGCTTCATGAACAAAGTATTCTTTTTATAGGTAGACTTACATTGTTTTTTTCTCAACCGGTGACAATTTCGTGAGTTTGTCAGAAAAAGAAAGTGAGCGACTTCTCTGTGACTTTAGAAAGAGACAAGTATATTTAACATAATATTCAAAAAAGCTAACTAAGTAATGGAATTTAACAAAAAACTATTATGTAGTAATTTTTAATTACTCTTTACTGAAAACACCTTATTATTATTAAAAAGTTAATAAAATGTATCGTTATCGTGAACTTTTTTGAAAAATTCTTTGTTATTTTAAATCAAGCCCGTTTTCGTGTTACCTAAAATTGCTATTTTCCGAGGTTTCACTTTTTGACTTGGTATATATTCGGAAATTTTTCATTTTTTTTCCAAATAATCGGGACAAAATCACACTCTGACCAGGACGCCAGGACCATACCTTGAAACGGGTATGGTATGCCTATTTATACGAGTTTTTGCTTCTCGTGTAATTTGTTTAAAAGTTAACCTTATATCAATTTTCTGCACTATTACAATAGTTCCTAATACATGTTAAATTAAATTTAAAAAAAATGATTAAAAGTGGAGCATCTGACTTTAGTGGTAAAAATAGTAAATAATTTAAATTATTAGTAGAGTTCCGAATCTATAATTTATTTAATCTTTTAATGTACACTATCCCTCTATGGATAGGGAGGTAGGAGGATTATTTTTTACCTTCTAAATTGCTCACAAGCTAAAGCTCTAAAGCCTGGCTGATGGCTGACTGCGGTGGGAATCGTATCAATTTATGCATTCTCTCGATAGGCATCTGTCATTTCATGACTGGATTCTGACATGCGTGCTGTTTCACTCATATCAAAATAAAAAAACCAAGAGTACTTGAAAATGTCTCTCGAGCTAGGAGTCGAAATGTTTATGAGGATTTTTCTCCCATTAAAAATGCCTTAGGCTGAAAAACAGCGTAGCGGAGAGCAAAGATATCAAACCTACTGAAATTCTAAACTCTGGTTAGAATTCAAGAAAGTTAGTTTTTGCCGCTTTGTTCACATGCTTCTTTGTTTTCAGCCTAATCTAGGTGGTTTCAGCAAAGAGTCTTCAACTAATAACCAACCCATTCTGGAAGATAAAATCCATAATAGATTTAAATAAAAAAAAGATGAACAATCGATGATTTTTAAAATAAAATAAATGAATACAATTTTTAGGGGTCAGGTTGGCCAAGTGGTAGAGCACCCCTTCTAATCAAGCTAGCGCGGGTTCAAGCCTGACTCGCTGCAAATATTTAACCGACTATAATCTGATCCCTACACTAATTTACTCACACTTCCTCACACACACATGAACAATAATGAATGGCCAAAAGGACTATAGTTTTTGAAAGCCATTAAAAAATACAATTTTTGTTAATATTTCGAATAGATAATTATGAAAATTTTATAATGTCAATTAATCAATTTATTATTATGTATTATTATAATTATATTAGACGAAATTAAAATAGAAAACACCAGTGGAACTCACATATCTAAGGTTCCGTTTTATATCTATCATCCAAACTACAGTAAAATTTTTCACTACTTTTCGTCTACTCTCGTGTATTTTTTCAGATTTTTATAATCAAAAGTTTCAAAAATAAATGGGGGAAGGACACATTTGAGATGAGTTTGTTGCGAAATTTCAACTTCTAAAGACATGTGTGGACTTAAAATGTAAAGATTCGGCATTATATTGTGCGTTGAACAGTTTACTATTACAACAAAATGATTTTACCTACAACTAATAGATTATTTGAGCCCATTAAAAATAACAGATTGAATATTTCTAATTAAAAATAATGATGATGGAGGTCAAATCTTCGAAACTATAGTCTTTAACAAATAAATTATATATTTGCATATATTAATTATATATTAGGAACCTTGTAAGGGAAGGGGCTTAATATTTTAGCCTACGGTGGCTAGTTTCAATTTAGACCACCAGATAGCGTATCGGAATTCTTAGTTTTCCAATAGATATATGTTTATTTGTATCAAACAGGACAATCTCATTAATTTCTCTTTTAATCTTGAAGAAAAGCTGAATAAAATAATCACAGCATTATCATTTCTTAATCATTCTAATCTATCTGGAGTTATGCATACACACGCATGCATGATAAGCGTGATTGGATGAATAATTAAATAATTCTCGTCTCTCGAATTACCTCTCTTCTCTTCATTAAGAATATATATACATTTTTTTATTTCTTTTCTCGAATCCTCGGATGAGGTAACTGCAATCGCATCTAAGATTCAGGTCAATGCTATCTTCTAAATGACCCCGCCAGCCCATCTGAGGAGTGCATTTACAAAATGCACACAAGTAAAAGTCTTATCACTGATGCATTTGGCTGCCATCGTGAGATCGATCCATCATGCTGGATTCCGTTTCTTTTTCCAGTTCGATCAAACTCAGATCGAAAACAAAATCAACAGTCTGTCCGTCCGTCCTCGCTCCCTCCCAAGCTCCTTGCCTAGATGAAGAGTTTTCCAATGGCTTTATTGATTGATGATTTATGAATGGTCTCAACTTGAGATAGCATAAATTATATTCTTTAATACATTAGATAAATAAATACACATTTCGATTAAAACCAGATCATAACTATATATGATTTTAACAAACTCTAGTTTCTTACCCGTTGGTGTTATAGGTATTGTTTTTTGAGCATTCTAACCATTATTTTATAAAATCAAATCAAAGAGATTACTTACTCTGAGATACTATAAAATAATATCGATTACATGCCAAAAAGGTTGTTGTTCCCTTGGGAATCAAACCCAAGTGCCAGAAATTAATTGACAGGGATAGTTTTTTGCTACTTTGTATCACATTTCCCAAAGGGTGAAAGCTCTTCTGATATATGAATATTAATTATATCATCTCAAATTGAAAAAAAGGCATTCTTTTTTTCAAAATTTAAAACTTCAAAGTCATAAAAGACCTGAAAAATCAAGCATTTTACACTTACTTTAAAAATCAGAATTTATTATAATAGAGACTTGAAATTTTCATACAAGGTCAAAAAATGGGCAGTGTATTACCAATCAGCAAAAAAATAAAAAAAATGCCAATTAATTTCTTTTAAATTGGCAAATTTTGTGTTCAAACCCCCAAAGAATCACCGAAGTGTTTGTTCTCAGCCTTCCAAATTCCAAACGTGTTTCATGAATTCCATTGAAATTGATTTGGAAGGCCTAAATGGAGTTGTCGTTTTTTGTGAAACCTACCTAGAATTTTAAATTTTCTTTAATTTATTTAAATATGTTTTACCAAGAACCTACACTATTCTTCCTTAACAAAATCTTCAATTTTTAGTGAGATTCCTCTAACCATTCAAAAATTAATCCTTTTACGATAAAATTTCACAAGTAACATCAGCCAACGATAAAATTTCCATATATATGGTAAATTGTCAAAATGCTAATTATCCTCATATCTAACAAAATTCTCTTAGCAAGTTCGTTCTAGTTGACAATTCCCTGTATGGTCCTTGTTAATTAAAGTTATACATCTTAGGTAACTAGCTTGCCTAGTGATTGGATAATGAAGAGGACATCTGGATCAATCTGTGGCCCGAATAAGTTGAATATCTAATCGTTATTGATATAATTATCGGTATCGATCTTACAGAGAGATAGAATTATTTATTTATTCACAGAACATGCATATTAATCAGTATAATTAATAATCAATTTAACATTTTACACATATAATATACCCATCCATCATATTATACTTTTATTTATTTATTTGTTGTGATTTAATTTTTATTTTTTCTTCAAAATATCAAAGTATACGTCATTTACGTTACAAGAAACTGTGTAACGAGTCTTGATTTTGTTTTAAAAATTACAATTATGTATTATCATAAGAAAAGTACTAATTTTGTAAAATAACCAAAATAATTAATTGTATAATCAAAAGTTGTGGTCAAATTAGAAACTAAAAGTTCATCTATTTTATTCTACCAACTTCTTAATACTAGAATTTCCTTTCTGCTTATATTATAACCTACATCCTACAACCTTAAATCTTTCAAGTTCAAAATTTATAAATGCGATCGACTCAGATTTTTTTTTCAAATTATAAGAATTTTTTCATCTTTTGCATTTAATAAATAATCAAAAAAATAAAATTTATTATTAGTTTTGTTGATTATGTATAAAAAAAATTGCTAAGGATAAATTATGAGTGCGATTTTATTATTCGTGTGTAAATTAGGTAGATAATAAAAAATATCAAAAATTTTCAGCATTTTTTTACGTCTTCTTCAAAAAGTGTATTATGTTCACTAAAATGACCAGCAAATCTTCATTATAAAATTTTCATTTCAATTTTATTCTCCCTTATAAAAAGACACTAAAAATCTTTAGTTCTTCTAATACGAATAAAATTTTTTTTATTTTCTCAAAATGAACTATATATAATATTATCCGAAATTAAATCATAACTACTAGAATTTAATGAAAATAAAAAGTATTAGAGAGTTACTGATATCCTAAAAGGAGTAGAAGCAATACTACTCTCAGCTCGGGTTGCTGTATGTGAATAGTACTACAAAGATACAAAAATATAAATATCTACTATATAAAGTAAAGATAATTTTGAAAAAATTTTGAAACTTTTTAAAATATAAAATACTAGTGAAGGAGACAATAAAAGAGTGTGTCTTCTGCTGGAATTATAAATTTTATTTATTTATAACGAGACTATAGTTTCGTTCATAAATTAATTCCTGTGAATACATTGTAATAGGCTGATGAAGAGGGCAAAGCCCTCGAAACTATAGTCTCGTTATAAATAAATAAAATTTATAATTCCAGCAGAAGACACACTCTTTTATTGTCTCCTTCAATATATAAAAATTCTGCTACTCTCGGCAAAAACTTTCAATTTAATAAAATACTAGGTAGGTTTCACAAAAATAAAAGATCAGATGCTTGCTTAGCACGACTCTATATATATTTCGGGGTATAAGTCCATCTTCAAGAGTTCACTATCTGATCTTTTATTTTTGTGAAACCTACCTAGTATTTTATATTTTCAATTTTAAAAAGTTTCAAAATTTTCTTTATTTTATTTAAAATGTTTCACTAAGAACCCACACCATTCTCGCTTAACAAAATAAATAAATACCTATTATATATTTAACAACACCTGGAAATAGATATTTACCGTTTTAACATAAATTTCTAATTATTAGACTAAAATATTTGAGTTAATCCCTTTCATCATTAGCCCTTAGGTATATCTAGCCTGCAATTTCGGTGTTTTTTTTACTTCTAGTGCTTAATTTGATGATATGGTTATGATGATGTTAATGATGTTAACGGATATAACAACCCCAACACCTCTCATTTACGTTCTCTAAGGGGCACAGAGGATGGGGATTCCCCCTATATATATAAATGCTGGCCGTCTATTGGTTTTCATGTGTCATCATTATATCAATATTTTTTTCCCCTGTTGATCGAGTTGGGATGCGGGTGTGGGTATGTGGGTTGGGCATGCTGGCTAAAAAACAAAAAAAAACGCTTTAAAAACGGGGATGGCGAGGTGGATTACAGTGGGCGTTGGGGGTGCGTTGACGACATCGTTAGGGGGTGTACGTGGGGCTAGTCGAACGACCGATGGGTCAAATTATACATTCATCATTTGAGTTTAATTCTTTTTTTACACCTCAATTTTTTTTATTCGAAATCAAAAAAATAAAATAAAACATGAACTGATCTGAAATTTTTTTATTTTATTTAATAATAAACATTCCTGGGATAAAGATAACAGGAGTGTCAACAACGTCGAACGCGATCTATCGATCAATCGCATAACAATTTTTGGTCGATTGTCAATATGTATTGTTTATAACTCCAGGTATTTTTGTTATAATTTATAACTATAGGGTGACAGGACTACCAAAGTTTCAGGGAACCCCAGCTTTAGAAGGCTCATACCCGTAGCAGCTGAACTAATAATTATTGACAAGTTTAATTTTCTGAGGGACCTACCCTAAAAATCC
Source organism: Forficula auricularia (assembly GCA_024734495.1). Taxonomy (NCBI): domain Eukaryota; kingdom Metazoa; phylum Arthropoda; class Insecta; order Dermaptera; family Forficulidae; genus Forficula; species Forficula auricularia. Next base: position 5,963,093 of record JALMQS010000074.1, on the reverse strand, counting down.
CCCCCCCCCCACTGTATTGTCTCGCCACTTTGTATCAGCTCAAAATAAAAATTCAAATCTTTGCGGTCGGGGGACCCCGTCAGGAACGCAGTTCCTTACGTTTTTTTAAAATATTAGAGTTTATAAAATACGGGCAAAAATTTTAGCCCCCTTAAAAAATCATACTCCATAAATACTGACCATTATTAATAATAATTGTAAAACTCCATTATTTTCTTGAATATATTAAATATTGAGGATCAAAATGTGTATAAAATTACTATCTTTAATTTTTAAAGTTGAGAATTATTTAAATAACGCTATATGAAATTAATGTTATCTAAAAATTTTACATTATCTAATAAAAATGAATCAATAACTACTTTATGATTAAAATGGTATTTTTTTTTTTAGTTTTTTTTTTTATTCAGGATTTTGGATTTAAATATTTTTTCATTTACTGTTTGGCCGGGGCCGAGAAATTTTTGGAAATATTTACTAGAAGATTAGTATAGGCACTACCATAGTTAAAGAAAATATATTATGTTGAAAATTCATGTCCTTCGACATATTATGCGAATCAGGATTTTCTCAAATAAACATTGGAAAATTAAAATATATATCAAACTACTTTAATTGACCTACATTTGGAATCATATTTGAGAAATGCTAAATTAGCTACACTGCAAATCTGCTTAAATAAAAAAATATAATATATATATATATATAATTTATTTGTTAGTGACTATGAACTCCATCATCAATCTTCATTTTAATATATCAAGAGTTAAAATAGCCGATCGGATAGAAAAATAATGAAATTAAGAACTATAATAATTAACTAGTCTGTTGATACCTATATTAATCAAAAGATTTGCCTTTTATTTTTTATATAACTAAAAGATAAAATTTTCATGCTGAGAGTTGGCTGTTTTGAGTATAATATGATGTTGTAATATGTATTAATATCACATACTAATTATGTAATGTATTAATGATGTATCCAAATTAATTAGAGTTTAATTGATTTGCTCTTACCATGGAAGAATGGCCGCATGGTCTGCACTGGTCGATTTCTGCCACTCAAATGAATAAATTCCCGTTTTTAATTCCTATTATCTTGAATGCATTTCTCTAGGTGGGCTCGATTTTCTAAAACAGAAAATATTAAAGAATATTTTAATTCAAATAAAATAAAATTATCAGTAGAAGATAAATGAAAATAAATTTAACATTAACATTTAGATATCAATTTTTTATCTAATTATTATTATACCTATAGTAATGGACCAAAAATATATATATATTTTTTAACTCAATTTTAATTAATAGAATAATTAATCCACCCTTTAATCGTCTTGCAATTCATATTTTTCTTTGTCTTTTGGGGTAATTATTACCTACTATATTTTTACATGTTTAATCTCAAGAACGAAATGGACCATTCAAATTAATTCAACCCAATGAACCTCCATCTTGTAATAAATACACGGTATTCTAATTGAGTGTATAAGATTTTAAGGGAAGATTAGATAGTTAATTGAAAAACAAAATTCGATTTGATCATAAGTTCAAAAAATTAATTTCTTAAAGAATAAAATATTATAAAAATAATTAATAATAATTCAATTTATTAAAATAATTTATAATTATTTACGAAAGAACTCCCTCCTCTTAATTTTAGGCCCATTAGGAATTAATAATATCTCTTTTAATTATGAGACTAATTCTATTAGAAATATCAGCTTTCTTTGATATTTGTTTGAAAATTTTATTATTTTAAATTATTTTTGGTCACATCACTATTTTTTACTTATAATAAATTTTAAAAAGTATAAAATTTCTAATAAATCTTTCCTTTCTTTTACTTTAGGTTATATATTACGGTATTAAAAGTCGAAGCTGATAGTCGTCTCACTTAATTATACCTTATATAATTGATTGGGCACGTAGAAATTTTATTATTTCTGATATTTGCATATCAATACATCCAGATCGATTCGCTATATAGATAATAATTAGAAGGTGACGACTCCAGGTGGTTACAATGAAGAAAGTAGGACAAAGGATGTTGATATCATTCGGCTGCTCAACTCAGGTCATTTACAAAAGAATAGAAAGAAAAAGAAATTCCAGAAATTTAATAATTTATTATTACTTGTTGTGTTTGATGTTTATATTCACAGATTCTCTGGCGAATGGATATGTTATTACTAGGCTTTAAAGTGTCTCATTTGGTGGACAAAGGGTTGGCATCCGCAAACGTGAATATATTTTGATATTTATTACCTCTTAAAATAACATTGAAAGCTTCTGAACATAGATCACAGAAGTTAAGCAACATGGAGCATTTTACTGGTGGTCTTAAAAATAGTACTGTGATGTCCTAGAATCAGATTTGGAGTCCAGGAGGTATTTCTTTCTGACCAATGGAGTTGGAATCCATGTTTATATTAATATTAAATTTTGAATCAATTTCAGAATCTAGGTATATATAATTTTTTTTTATATAAACTGTCTTAGTATTTAATTTTAAAGGACTCGAATTCGACCTACTAAAATTATCAGAAGTGGAAGCTGAAGTCGAATGTATTGTTTTTTGCCTTCTTCAGAACCCTGGTTATACAAAACTCAATAAATTAAAAATCCTTTTATTAAACCATTTTAGTTAACCTATGAACATGAAATTAGAGATATTTTTGTAAGGTTAATTCGAAACAAACAAATCTTTATTGTTACATCTATAGTAAATATCTATATTTTGAATTTCACATTTAATTTGTCTAAAATTGATCGATTTTTAAGACGAAATCTATTTCAGATATAAATATAGACAATTTCTGAACAATTTTCGAAAATGAACACATTTTTGATTCAAAGGACCTTAAAAAAAATTAAATTCTTTTTTTAAATTCATAGTAGGTAATACTTTAATATATGTTATAAATAGATATTGTTAAGCAAAAGTCAAAATAGATACCAACTAATTTATTTATAATTCGTTTCACTCTCTCACTCACACAAACACCCTTTTTAAATTTCAAAATAGGGATTTAATCTAATGACCTTGATATTTTTAACAGCCCTTAACGTACTCGGTTCCCTAGGGCGAAAGATATTGATTTTTTTGAACTGAATTCTATTGCATATTGATAATTTGTTTCCTTTCTGTTCGATTGGAATTCCCTGGCTTCGATCTCGCCCCTTTTCTCTCACACCGCTTGCACCCTCTCGACCCTGTTCATCCCCCACATCCCCCGGGCCTTTATTTGATCCCCCATCCGTATTCCATCTAGTCATCCATCTATCCCTATTTGGCCCTGACTCGATTGGAAACTCCCTCCCTATAATACATATATGTATGTGTATATGGAATGGTTGATGCACCCCATAGTTACTAACTACCCACCCCTAAATGCACATGATGCATTTGTGTCCTCATCCCTTTTCAAGCCGGAGAGAGGTGCATCCATCACATATGTCAATAGCATTCAGGAATCCAAAAAAGTTTACCAGATATATGGGTGTGGATTATGTTTGTTTGGTTAATACATAGAAATACATTCACACTGCCATTTAATTATTATTAAAGAGAAGAAGAAAGGAATAGAGGGAGAGAGAAAGGGGGCGGAAAAGTAAGCACAACGCGATTAATTGAAGGCAATTCAAAGCATTCCAGTTGGAGGATTTCATTAAAGGGACTCTCGAAAGCAGAAGAGTCAATCGAGATGAGGATAGAATCGAAACTCAAAAATATAGAATTCGATATTTTCAACTTTCTATATCTATCTATATATATAGAGAGAGAGAGCTATCGAACATATTACAGACCAAACACGTGATTTTCAAACATACAATAATCCTTTCGTGATCACATTAGATATATGTTAAAGTGAACAATTCCATTCGCCACCTCTTTTATCAATTTGCTTTACACTCTTTTCTGCAGCATACAAACTATAAACTCACAATAAACCCGTTCACATGTAACTTCAACTTCAACCCAACTGATAATAAGGTATTCCCCTTTTCGTGACCCGAAGCTTAATCCCGAGATATAGGTGTCACACCTTGGATCAGTGAAATTAAAAAACAACAATCTTATTTTTAAAAAACTAGTTTCTTTTTATTCTCCTTTATCCGATCAGAACATTGGTAAAATCTTTAATTTGTTGTTAGAGTTCGTGGCTGTGATGAAACTATTAGATGAAGGAGGAGCTATCAGCCAATGTTGGATGCGCTGGGTTCTATAAAACGCCCTGAATAAAACGTTTCGGCCTGAATCTATTTAGCCATCTTCAATTAATTGGCAGCTATACACACAATGCGGTACACATATGTGATTGATGACAAGGCTAGGTACAATCACATATGTGTGTATAACTCCTAATTAACTGAAGATGGCCAAATAAATTCAGGCCAAAACGTTTTATTCAGGGTATCTTAACCCAGCTTTGGCTGATATCTTCTCCTTCATCTAATATAAATCTTTAGTTTGCCCAGAGTAGCAGAATTTATTGATGATTCATAATGAGAAATCATTCAGGTTGTTATCTGCTCGATGTAAATAAACATATACTTATATAGGTACATTATCTTTGACTGCATTCTGAAATAGTGACAAGACTAGCAAGTTCGGTACTAAAATCGACCTCAACTCAAGTCACTCCAATTGACCTACCGAGACAAACTGAAATTTAACTTAACGAAATAGGGTTTGTTTGGAATTACCTTTTTTCAATAAAAGGCAACTTAAAACCAAGCCTAAATTGATTGAGAATCGAAATTGTTTCTAATCAAACTTTATCGAGCCCCCCCCCCAGTTATAATAAGGATTAACCCTTATTTTGTCATTTATTTGAATGATGAAAAATTTCTTAAATGTTACAAAATAATTCAATTAGAGATTCTGTATTGATCATTTTCCTTCTGGATTAATGAACAGGAAAATGATTTAATTAACGATTAGTTCTCGATATAGTAGGATTCTTTTTTTCTTACGATTCCCTTTCCTCTCCCATCTATAAATCCTTGAGATAGTAATATAATCGAATCACCATCTCCTCTTGGGTTATACAATCGCGATGCAACCATCCTTCACTAACTCATTTGTCTCCCCTCCGGCTTTTCCTTCTTCTTGGACCAATTTCTTTCTTCCAGGGCTTTTAATTAAAATTTGCCCATGTTTTTCTTTCTCTATGATTCCTCCAAATACCTTATGATTTATCCATCTTGAAGAGGATTTTTTTTCGGATCTGACCAATTCCTAAGGCAACGAGCAAAACATCAACAACAACAACAACATCGTCAACGGCGAGGACATTGCGCCTCACTTGTTGTTTGCTCTCTTTCTTTTATTTTGTTCCCTCGGCCAGAATGGCGCATAGAAGAAAAAGCTTTTTCGTCCCCCTATATAAAATGGAAGGGCCAAGTCGTTCGCTAACCCTTCCCACTTTGGCGCCCACTAAAGCGCTTCTGTCTTATTTTTTTTCTTTTTTCCTTTATCTAAAAAACCACCGTGCGGCAGATGGGCTCTAGCCTGCCTTGGCAACAAACCTAAAAACGAATGACCTCCCCCTCAAAATTGATCTTCTTTTAAAAACTTGATATCTATTCGAACGATAGGTTTTTAGTGTTAGTGCCAGACAGCAACGGATAGTGGGAAAGGCAATGAGGTGTCATTAAAAAAACAAACGCACGATTGGTAAACATGCAATCGATCTTGCACTGTCATTTGAAGTCACCAACTACTGACACACATTCAAAACAACAATTATTTATGAAAAAAAAATTTGAAAGCTGAATTTTGTTGAAACTAATATCTTCAAATAGTCAAGCTGTGGACATATATGCAAATTATACATGTAATTATTTACTAATAAATGAGGCGGCTGATTTTTGTAAAAAATTCATTTTTTTTAAAGTGAAACTTCTTTAGCGACGTATCTGTTTGTTTTTGTTACAATAAAGGGAAATGACTCAATAGAGGAGAAATATTTTTTTAAAAACCACTAATATTTCATGTCAAATAAAATTTATTAAAATATGAAATTTAAATTATTAATTTGAAACCTACTAATATTTCATAACCAATAAAATTGATTAAAATTAGGAAATTTAAATTATTTCAATATAAGGCTAAAGAAGTTTCACTTCCCCCGTGAGTGTTTTTTTTTTTTTATTCTTAGATAAATATCTTAAACACAGAGAAACATAATTTTTGAACATGTTTTTTTTTTTGTATCTTGTAGATAACTCGATAACATGTTCGTAGAAAGATAGTTCTGGTGCGAATGTATGTATTTATTTTTTTTGTAAAACAAAAAATTAATTCGATTTTTAACTTTTTAGCTTAAGTATTATCAAAATAATTTACCCGAAGATTTGAGTATCTTTTTTTGAAAAAAAAAATGAATTTTTTTTTTCAAAGACAACACCGTATAAGCCAAATATATCAAGAAATAATTTGAATTTTAAGGTCAAAAATTTTAAATTTTAGTAGTAAATATTTTTACATTGAAAGCATTCAGCTTCTCTTAAGTATTTTGGATGTCAGGGTGTGTTTTTGTATCAAGAGTCGAACTAACAAACCCGTCAGGCGTGTTAGTACTCGGGTTCAACTCCTGAAGGGATGAAGCCCTCTGATATGTAATGTAAAAATATTTCTACTAAAATCTTAGATTTGTGACCTCTAAAATTTAAATTCTTTCTTGTTAAGAATTATAGTTTGAAAAATACAAAACAGAAAATAATTGATCTAATTGTTAGATGGAGAGCACTCAAACGGTTATACATAGCTAATGAGATGAACTTCAGTATACATGTTTGTAAAATAAAAATGAAAAAATGCACATTTATTTATTAAAATTTTCACTTTTTCTAGTTTAGATTGTTCGCTGGTTGTAGTTTTCTAGTATTTTCTACTAAAATTTGCCAAGAGCGATCTGAGTCTTAAAAGTCTTAATTTTTTTCGTCTAATTAATTGTTTTACTTTTATTGAAAAAAGAAGTTATACTAATTCTGGGAACCAGAGTATTGAATTTTCATTTTTTATGCTTATTTACCTGTTTTTTCAAATTTAAGAAATTGAAAAAAATTGAAAGCAATGGAAAGCAGCCCAGAGGAAGTGAGGAAAGAAAAAAATTAACACACATATAAAATAAGGTGTAATTTATTGAGAATCCCTCCTCCTTTCCTTTCAAAACCGACGTTTCGGAGGATTTTTTCCCTCCTTCTTCTAGGAGGTTTCAAAGGGTCAATGAATGCTTTCCATTACTTTCAATTAAAATTTCTACCAGTCCGTCTCTCTCCAGAGAAAATTTCGTTGCAAAAAAATTGAAAAAAATATTTTTAAGCATAATTTTGTGTGTCTAACAAATTTTCGTACAATGATCTTCAAAAATGAAAGACCGTAGAAAGTTCGTCCGGATGAGAAAATGTTTGTATTTATAAATCAGAAAACATCTAATTAACTCTTGAACAGTTGTGAATAATGACCTGTCATTTGACACACAAATTTATGTCACTATACTGCACCTTCGTGCTAATTTTCAGAAAACCGTTTTGCTGACAAAAAACAAATTGCAAATCACCAAAACGTACCCAGTCTTAAAAATGATTTAAAATAAATAAATAAATCTTAATTCCTCGACCTGCTTAGAGGCACAAGTCCTCGGTGGCTAGGTCATCCAAACATCAATACAATCTAGCTACAATAGATTAACAAACATCAATACCAATTAACTACAACAATTTAACAAATAATAAACAAGTTTCAAAATTTTCTTTGCTTTATTTAAAATGTTTTACCAAGAACTCACATCATTCTCCCTTAACAAAATTTTATTGCAATGTATTTTTTGAACATATTAATGTATTTATTTAGTTATTTATTTTAATAATAAATCTGATTGTCAAATTCTTATCGTATTTTTTATAATCCGATGTCATGTTGATATTCGGCGCAAATGGAAAGATTTCGTGTGGATTTTTACATGGCATTTTCATGCAGGTCTTATTGTGGCCGGGGGTGGTCGGTTGGTCGGACTCTATTCGCCTGGATATATTATTCTCTCTCGCAAATACCATTTATGGTCTCTCTATCTTTGTTTAACTTGTTCCTATTTCTCCACCCCCGCGACCCGCCCCCATTTGGCTTCTTCTACACCCCCTGTTTTAAGGGTTGGGGGTGGATGGTTTGGACGCCGACGTTGGCGTCTCCGCCTCATCTGCCTCCCCCATACTAAAGGCTTCCCATTTCGAGTTATATAGTTATAAGGGTTGGTGGCAGCGGAGGGAGCGCGGGGGTGGAAAGCCCTTTCGGGTATGCTCCACTCTGCGCGCACCCATACAGAGACCCCTTTATCGCCATCGCCGCCCCCACTTCCGCCGCCGCCGCCACACCTTGCGCTCGGCGTCTAGACACAAAGCCGCCCCTCCCTTGCCAAAAAGGTCACAGCGATATACACCCTTGTACAGGGGGTGGAAGATAAAAAACATCAAAAAGTTTTTTTTTTCTAGATCATTTGGAAAAATCATTAACAACTCATTTTTTACATCAACCGAAAAGAGTAGTACTTTAACAAATTATGTGCGCGAGTGTAAGTGTGTGTGTATATATGTGTAAAAGAACAAAATTTAATTCCCTTAGGCTTAGACAAGGATAAAAGAAGATTTTCCTAATTCGATATTAATATAATATAATGAATGTTATATTTTCATAAGGCAGGTTTTATTTATATATTATACTTCGCGAGAGGATTTTCAAGGGGCGCTTTCGTTAAGCCTATATCTACATATTTGTACGTTTTTATTTAATTTTTTATTTAAATGAAAAAAACAACATTTAATTCATAAAAGAATTGTTATACATATTTCTAGAGTCTTTGCCCGGAATGCAAGTTAAACACTCGGGTTCGGTTTCTGGGGGGACAAACCCTTCTGACATGTAAAACCAATATATTTACTAAGATCCAAGATTAAAATTGGCCTTATATTATTATAATCTTAGATTTATATATGAATATGAATAATGTGATTCATAAGGAGAAATCACTAAGCTTGTCCTCTGATATCTATATATAATTTATTTGTTAGAGACTATAGTCCAAAGGTTTCCTCAGTCTTTTTAATTAGGAATATTCTACATATTATTTCTCATGGGTTCAAATACACGATTGGATGTAAATTCGTTTAATTATAATAATAAAATAGGAAATATTTTCAATCTGTGCCTATATGTGTTTGCTAAGAATGAATATTTATAAAATGACAAATATGCAAAGAAATTAATTTGTTTGAGCCCAGAGGAAGTCAACAGTTGACGAAACGCTGGCATAAAATAAAAAATACTTGCATAAGTTATTGTCCTTATTTCCCTACAACTTATTAATTATAATAATAAGTTGGTCACTTTGTAAATAAAACAGAAGACAACCTCACTGATTTCTCTTATTAAATCAACAACTCTGCTAATCTCGCGAAATTAAAACTTTTTGATGAATAATGTGAAATAAAATTTTTGAAAAATTACGTGTATTTTCAAAAAATTCAAAACGTTCGCTTTTTTGCATTTATTTTATTTTAATTTATTATTTCAAATAAAATGGAAAATTAAATTGAATTAGAATTTGAGGAAAATTTAATTTGTTCTTTTAAGATCCTTAATATTATTGGTATAAGTTTGCTTACCAAAGGAAATACCATCATGTATTTTTTCAAAACTGATGAGGGATTGTTCACCTTCACCTGAAAAAATAAATACTTTAGTTAGAAATAGGTCTTTTTATGATTTTAAAGAATACATTGGATTTTCTCTTTTTGTGAATTCAATGGAAAGTAATTTTCAAATTTATTTAGAAACCCTCGACGGTCATCTTGCTGGCCAGGACTGGCTACACCTCTTGCACTCTGTAATAGATTTTAAAATAATAATTTAAATTTCCTAATTTTAATAAATTTTATTTTTAATTAAGTGGGTTTTTGAAATTAAAAAAATCACGTTGGCGTCCTCGCGCAAGCCGATTATAATAAGTAGATTTAGATAATTATGGAAGTCTGAAATAGAAACAACCCTTCCATTGTCAGCCTGTCCCTTTGTCAAACAAAGAAAAAGAGAAACATGTTTTTATTTGAGTGTGAACCAGAAGAATGTTTTTAATTCTAAACTGACCACCAGTGAAGGAACATCAAATTTTCAATATCCATACGGTATTGACTCCATGAAAAACAACATTTATAATTAAAAAAGACTGGTGATGAAGACCAAGTCTTCGAAACTATAGTCTCAAACAAATACTGATATATCATCTCGATATATATGTGTGTATGTTTATTTGCATCAAGCAGAGGACAACCTCTTTGTTTTTCTTTGTGAATCAACAACTCTGCTACTCTCGGCAAAACAAAAACGTTTCAATTAAGTCTGAAATAGGACGAAAAAACTTGAAACATCATTTCTTTTTGGTAAATTTATAATTTTCTCATTAATATATCAAAGAATAATTAACATATTAACGAGAATTGTTTTTGATCGCGCTTTTTAAATAAGATATATATCGCGAGACTACTGCTGGTTGAAGCTATTGGAGTCTGCTGAGTCTTAAGTCACCTGCTTTTGATTCACGTCCGAATCAAAATACACTTATGATTAATTCTTTTCGGGACCAAGAAAATCGATCTATATAATAGAAGTAAAATTGAAAAAAATATATCTATTCAGAATTAATTAAAAAGTGCGTAGGTATATTGAAACGTGTGAATTTAGGCTTAGGGACAAAGAACGTTTTATTTCCAAGCAAGTTTATATGATCACCCATCTAACCTCATATATGTTGCTTAACTTTTAAAATATAGTAGTTTAATAATAATAATAATATTGTATTATTAGTCCATTTTAAGAATTCAATCCAGATGATTGATATTCAAATTGACTGGCACGTTTTTTCAAGGTTATTTCGATCCGATTGATTGATTTGATAAACCGACACCTACATCATTCATACTTAACATATTCCGAATTATTCCTTACGCGAAAAAGAAGTATAACCAACACGTTTCTTGTTATAACAAACAACACTTCTGGTTGCATTTATTTTTTCTGAATAATACAATTTGTTAATAATTTTAAAACAAGATCAATACTTTTTTTTATCAATTTTATCCCCTTTTTGAAAATTCGCCTTTCCACAACCTGAAGGGATAATTTTTCTCTTTCGCGAGATAATGGGACGAAATTTGAATTAGGTTTGGTTGCAAGCGCAACAGAATATTTATAAATTAAATTCGGAAGTGTATTTAATTATGACATAAGTGAAGAATTTTTTTATTTGATCAAAATACACTTGTTTTTTTTTTAATAATGAATTATCAATCATAAGAAATCTTCTTAAAAGTATTACGTATATTAATATTTCAATCAAAAAACCTGGCTTGACTTTATTAAAATTTCAACATAAAAATTAAATTATTAATTAAAAACAATATCTCAATCTAAAGAAAAAATAATAAATGAAAAAGCGAAATTTCATAAATACTTAAAAATCTACTTATTCTATTGAGAATTAATTTTTTTAATAAAAAAATGTAATGGCAGACTTGAATCCACCAAGTACTTTAGAATTTTAAATCTTTAAAAAAAAAAAACATAAATAACGTCCCTCAGGTATTACAATTTTTATAAAATTTACAATTTATAGACACCAACACAATACTGAAAATAAATTATATTAAGGGAAAATGGTGTAGGTTCTTGGTGAAACACATTTTATTAAAGTAATGAAAATATAAAAAATTAATAAAAATAAAATTCCATCCCCATCGTCAGGATTTCAAAGAGAAAACTCCTAAAGATGGGCTCGTACTCCGAAATATTTATAGTCATGCTAATTTTTGTGAAAGCTACCTAGAATTTTTATATTTTAAAATTTTTAAAAATTTTTTAAATTTTCATTACATTATAAAAATAAATTATTTATTTATTTATTTATTGAGAAAATAGCAAAAATCTAAAAACACCTTATGTAAAGAGGTTCTTTCAGAAACCTAATTTAAAACAAAACATTCTAGTTATCATTTCAGGCCATACTTATTTAACTAAAGTTTAACATTTTCTTTCTGTGACAGATATACAATTTTTGAGTTATCGCAACCATAGGCAGGCTAAATAATGACTATATGAGCTCTTCAGACCTCAAATCCCTTGAAAATTTTTAAAATTACATGAACATTTTGAAATTGGATGAATTCAAAATGTGCATTTACAATAGATATTCTTCTAATAGTTACTTTACTTATTGAATATAAGTAAAAGTAAAAAATTAGAAATTATTGTAATTATGAAATTACAAGATAAATTTCGGAAGAAACTCTTAAGATTAGACATTTTTAATTTATAAATGCAAACGTTTCGATATCTCCGAATGTCTGAGTGATGCCGAAACGCTCTCAGTCTACCTCATGGATGCACTTGAATAAGCAGTTAAAATTTGTTCTCAAAACATTTTGCATTCTAAGATATCTCATTAAAAATGCCTATTCTTAGCGTTTTCAATAGAAACAGGTCATCCACGGAAACATATAATCTGCTATAGTTATAGAATATTATTCTCAGATATATATATACAGTAAAATTTTTTGATTTTTGACTCCAGGTATCGAATAAATGAGGAAGATGGCCTGTGTGATTTTTGATTAGGTAAAATGAGTGTGTGGTGTTCCGTATTGGCAAGCCCATTATTCGCTGGCGTCTCAGGAATGTCATTCGAGGTCTAGCCAACTGTTAGAGGATCATCTGTAATCTTAAAAGACGCACCTTACTTAGGGTGGGGCCTTTAAGGTGTGGGGGATTGACACACCCGCACTTTTTTATATCCCACCTCTAAACGCCCACATAGAAAATTAATAAACGTCATGCTTTCGAAATATTCAATATTAAGCTGAATAGAGTTTTCCAGCTGAAAATTTGGATGGTTGAAATGCACAAGGGTTGATTCTATCCCCCCTCCCATATGAAAATTGAAATTAAATTAATTTTTTTCATGTTTTTTTTTTTAATCAAATATGTAAAAAAAAATTAACTCTGAGCATGGGTAGGGGAGCACAAAAATGGAGATGAAAGACTTGGATCTGTCAACGGCCTAAAAATAATATAATTTTCATAAATTTGGTCTCTTTTTTATTAAATTTCTTAATTTAATTTTCTTTCTGTATTTGTTGGTTTGATATTTTCGAGTTTTTTTTTTCAATGAATGAACTTTGCATTAATTAAAATAAAAAATGTTTTAACATTTAAGTAAAATAATGTTAACGTGTACTATTATTAAATTTAAAGTTTCTTTTTGTCGAGAGTAACAGAATTTTTATAAATTAAAGGAGACAATAAAAGAGTGTGTCCTCTGCTGGAAAAATAATTTTTTAAATTTATTTATTATGAGACTATAGTTTCGAGGTCTATGCCCCCTTCATCGGTCTATTGCAATTGATTTACAGGAATTGATCACACATCAATTTGCTGTATCATTAAAATAAAATATTTAGATGTCAAAAATATATTAATATAATATTTACGTACTTTAAACTGTGTAAAATTATGATCGATTTTGATAACAAGTGCCACCGAGGGGTTGACATTTAAATGCGATTTAACACAGGAAATCGTACTTTTTGAGACTTTTCAATGTAACATTCTTGTTTTCCAATAGTTTGCTATGAAAATGTGTACCATATAGGTTTTGGGGTCACTGGACACGAATATAATGTGAAAAAAATTGACTTTTGACAACTGTCATATTACAAATGTCATTTTTTAAATTACGTTTAAATGACAGTTGTCAAAAGTCAAATTTTTTTTCAACATCAGAATCGTGTCTAGCGAACCAAAAACATATAAAGTACACATTTTCATAGGGAAATAAGAATGTCACATTCAAAAGTCTCAAAAAGTATGATTTCCTGTGTTAAATCGTATTTAAATTTTAACCCCTCGTTGGCAGAAGTTATTACTATCAAAATCGGTCATAATTTTACACAGCTCAGTTTTTTTGTATTTTAAACCGATTTTAGGGGTGGAATCGAAAAAATTTGACCTTTTCATTTTTAACGGCCACCCTAATATATACATTACATTTATTTATTTATTTGCGTTGTGACCCTTTTCTAATATAAATCGTTCTTCTATTGATTCATTTGAAAATGTGAAATAGAATGGAATCGAATCCCATGTCTTTGAAATTCCCCTTCCGTTTGAACGATGTCCAACGTCAACGAGGGAAAAAAGGCTCTAGCTTGAGTGAGGGTATTTACGTTCGATTCCCTTAAGACACGCACCTGACATTAGACACTTCGGCGGAGGGTGAAACAAATCCTCCAAGTCGTCCTTTCAAATTTGTCCAAAGCAATGCCCGCACGGGTTTAAGGCGAACAACCAACCAACTTTGACTGACAGTAAAAAAATAATAAAAGGAGAAGACGACAAAAAAAACCCAATAAGTGTGGATGTTGGGAAAAAATTATCGTAAAGGGGAGATAAACTTTTTTGGCCTTCGATTGAAGTAAGAAAAAAAATACCCCCAGGTATATATCTTGTAAGTGATGTTAATGTTTGTTAGACATGTGACAGGCGATGCGGAGACGCATTCTACTTCCTCTGACCCCATTCAAATAATTTATATCTCTTCTCCCCCTCTCTACCTACCTAACTTTTTTACTTTTTTTCTTTAGTTTAAATTGTGATCGAGATAAACAAATGTACATCACAGAACAGCGACTTAAAAAAACAACATCGTAAGAATAATTTTTTGGGGCAAAAAATAAAAACCTTTAAATAAAGGAGTACAAGTGGTATGTCGATTTTGGCCAAAAACTTAAGAAACCGTCGGTGGCCAACATCTAGCTAAGTTTCAAATTTCGTAACTTTGTGACTTAGTTGACAAACGGTCAAACGTTAATATTCACCAAGTGCCCAGCCGGATGGCCAATCAGATTAGTGATGCCCAAAGCAAGAACAAGACTTTGCTTTGCTCATCACTAATATTAATACTCAAAATCAAAATAATAATAATATTTTTCTTAAAAGTGATCAGTACTTTCTAAAAACCCTATAGAAGACTTTACAAACACACCCTCTGCCTATATTAATTAGTGATGAGCAGAATTGCCTTTGGTCTTGCTGCAAGACTCTTGCAGTTTTGGTCTTGGTCTTGCTTTGCTCATCACTAATATTAATACTCAAAATCAAAATAATAATAATATTTTTCTTAAAAGTGATAGGACTTTTGGGATTCACTAAATCAGATGACACGCACTTGGTGAATACTAACGTTTGACCGTTTGTCAACTTAACAAAGTGTTAACAAACCGTCATAAAACCGGCCCTTAGAGTTCTGAGATATAGCAGGGCACAAACACAGTCACGGTCATTGAATTTTCTGCTGAGTTATGGTTCTGTCACCCACAAAACCCGTTTTATTTTTCTAAACACAGTTCTTATAACTTAAAGGTATCGAATACAATCACTTGGAATTGTCCGAGTGAAAATTAACTTTTATAATTTTGGGGATAAAAGATCTCCGAAAGTGAATGCAATAATTTACTCACATTGCAAAGGTAAAGAAAAAATTCCTAGCATGATGATGCATTTCCAATATGATAATGATTTTCCTAACTAAATGATTCAGTTGAAAAACAAATAAAAATATTAATATATGAGAGCTTAGTGATACCTTAAGTCCTTTCTCAATATTTTCTTAGCTTTATTATTATTTATTTATTTTTAATAAAGCTAAAAAAATACGATTTCCGAAATTCAAATAAGAATTATAATAAATTGTAGATTTGATGCTTTGGTGATTGAATTTATCGAATAAGATGTTTCGACTAAAGTCACTTTGAGTGCTCATTTTTAATTAGAATATATCAACAAAATGTATGTATGATGTTTCGACACCTTTTCTGGAGTCGTTTTCAAGTTCTGTGCTAGAAGTCTGATGAAATTCTCTATTAAAAATTTACAATCTTAGAGATTTTAAACGAAACGTCTCATTTCAAATTTAATCATGATTTTTTTAATAAGCTAAGAAATTATATTAAATCCATATTGAAATATTATATCCAAGAAGATAATTCAACACCCCTTATAGTCATTTGATTAGATACTAACTGAACAAAAGGATTTGTCAACTCGTTGATCCCTATGAAAAGAAAAGTAGACCTTTCTCTAATAGCAATAGGTCACTAGATAAATTACGAAGAAGCCTTTATTATGTGTGTATGTTTAGTTGACTATCTTTTAGGCGAACAGTTCGAATACTTGCCAATATAAGGGTTTCAGCTGAAACTATTCCAATCATAAACAATGCAATCTTGCCTAAATTCAACAGTGATTATATTCTTGTTTAATTATTTATTTATTTACTTGTGTATTATATTTAATGGAAAATTTTCTACCCGTATTAAGAATTATTTAATTAATGTAATAAATAAGGGATATTTGGCTAGAATTTTAGGGTACCTGCATTATAAATTTAAATATATCGTATATGTTATTAATGTACGTATTAATGATAAAATCCGAAAAGGATTTCTATAAGTCGGAATTGACTATAAAGAATCATTATCTTTGAATTTTTGTAGTTTTTGAAAATCTGATATTGGTGACTAGGGTCAATGGGTAGAGTGTTGGGTCGCTGACTCGAAGATCGCTGGTTCGAGACCGAGTCTCTGCAGATAGATATTTGCGGTCGCCTCCTTTTGGAAAGTAATGACAACCTACCAAGAGTATAATTGCCAAGTGACCTCTCCAAATTAGCCGTTCGGAACCGGCGTTAAAAAGTAGGTCCCGTACATCTGTGTAAAACAACTAAACACACTCAGCACTGGTATATGTGGAGAGGCGCCGACACCCGTTTCGGGTATGGCACTTG
Organism: Forficula auricularia; assembly: GCA_024734495.1. Taxonomy (NCBI): domain Eukaryota; kingdom Metazoa; phylum Arthropoda; class Insecta; order Dermaptera; family Forficulidae; genus Forficula; species Forficula auricularia. The sequence goes on along the minus strand of JALMQS010000074.1, from coordinate 5,946,195 downwards.
AAGAAGAAGATATTGGTGTTGAAATTTGGCCACCTGCTGGATCTTAAACAGTGGAATTTTATCAAAGCATGCGGGAGATGTGGTACTAGGGAATTTAAATTCTCAGATATCCTAAGTTTGAGTGTTTCTTAAATAAATTAAAAATTGATTAAATAACCTACTACTATAGTACAAAATAAATTACAGTAAAATATAGGTAATAAATTAATTTTCAATGTGCATTCGGTGAAGTTTTTTTTATTTATATAATGAAGGTGCTACTGATGGTTACCACCCGCATTGCTTTGTCCTTTATTCTTCCGATAAATCGAAAATATATGATTATTTTAGCGATTTTATTTCTCATCTGATAATACTTATAATTTAAAAATATTCTCTAATCGAAAATTAATTTATTGTACCAGGATAATATGAGAATTAATTTATTTAAATGATAATTATTCATTAATTAAAAATAAATTATACTCAAATTTAAATTACTTTAAAGAATACAATTTTCGCTATTTGTGGTTACAATCGCACTCAAATTACCCATGTGTCCTTCACATAAAAGATGATGAGATGATGTATTCTTTTAGTGATCATAAACTTTATCAGTATTGAAAGATCTTTAGAATTTCAAGAGACTTTTATTTATTTTTATAGGTATATCGTTAAGTCTGCGTTCACAGAATACTTTTAAGGATACCTATAAGTTCTTTAATCCTAAGCATATTTTTTTCAGGGGAATAGTACCCTTTATGCATGTCATTTTTATAATAAAAAAATGTTTCTAGTTTTAATCATATTTACGAATTTCGTAAATATTACTAAAGGGGTTTTCGACTTAATTCACTTGCACCGCACTTAAGCCTAGTGAAAATGCGCTTGTGAAATTCCAAAGTATATATGCATGCTCAGTACACACGAGTGTCATGAGAGCCCATTTATTCGAATTCATTATTAATAAATTAAAAAATTATATTGAATTATAATAATTTTTCATTGGGATCATAAAAATACTTTTTTTTTTGTTAATCAAAGTTACGAATGTTTCAGTCATATTATCACAGTTAAAATAGGACCACGTCTTTATTCAAAGCCGATCCAAATTATAAGCCTTTAGTTAAAAAACATATATTTTGACGACTTAAAGGAATAAGTTTAATTTTCAATATAAATTCAAAATTATTAAGAATCCGTCAAATATTATTGCAAAGTATTAACAATTATGGTATATTATATATAACCGAGCATGTCGGGTAAAGTGGCCATTTGGGAAATTTTTGTAAATTTAATTTTTTCAGGTGCTTACCAATTCCTAAGGTGATTGAAAATTTATTTTAGTCACAAGGATAGTTGAAGTATATAACCACTAATTTCGATGTCTATACGTCGATTGCAAGTCAGTTTAAAAAATCAACAAACTTTAGCTTGGCCACTTTGTCCGTCTCTCCCCTATATACAATGAAATTAATGCTTTATACGAAACATTCTGTTCAAGAAAATGAATAACCAAATCAATGCAGGCTTAACGAACACGTATCTTGAAACTTTTCATACGAAGGCAGCCCAAGGTGCGAAAACTCACATTTTCTTAATTTATTCTTAAGATGATATAAAAACGCATATTACATGAGATAGAAGAGAATTATTAACAACACTGTATTTTACTAGTTCTAATTATATTGTAATAGTAGATTTAGCTCAGAGAGTATATAAATAGTCAAATACTTGAATAAATAATAGTTATGAAAATAATTTTAACTTTGCGAGATTTATGTGTTATTCATCATCATAAAATAATCAGTATTAAGAATAGTTTGACGCAACTACTAACCTGCATTGACTATCTAATGCCAATTTTAGCAAACTGCACAATATAACCTGCCCGCATCCACAGGTACCTTCGACTCCGACCCAATCCATTAAATTTCTCCTCCATCGGTCCACCACAACATCTTCTTGCATCAATACCATGCTATAAAAAAATAGGAAAATAAAATAAAATAGGTGTTAAAAATGATTTAATATTATCATAATGGTACATTTTTATAGTAAACCACTTGATTTTAAAATTTAAGCAACATGCAGCGTGTTATTTTACGCTTTTACCAGCTGCTTGGCTTATTACAGCCTACCAAGCTGTGTGTTTGCATTGCACTTAACGGTAATAGGTAGAGGTAGAAGTTGGCCAATGTATAATCGGAATTTATTACAAGTGCTCTCATTAATTACCGAAGTGTTCCATAGGGCTTGGGCGGGCAGAAAGGGTTGCTCCTATTCACAGGTTGTTTTTGCGTCGTTTTGTTACGCTATATGCATTTAAATTGCCTGCACGTTGTACCAAGTCGCTTCTCTATACTCCTAATCTTAAAGTCAGATCTTAAATCAACCCCTTGAAGACCTCCTAACCCCCCACTTATCCCCCGTAGCATTTGCCTAGGTTCCCATCGAATTAATCCGAAAATTATGAACCCCTCGTATCCAAACATAACTCGCGAACAAATTCTCACCCCCACATGCAACTTTCTCCCCAGGTTAAACCATTGAACGTCCATCATCATGTCAACCGCGCCCTTATTCAACGTTTTAATATGTATTATTACACCCCCCCCCCTCACAACTCCCTAGTAACAAAAAACTTGCCCTTTTTACACGTGCCAAGATTACTGCTCCGATAGAGGAATAACGAAAAACTATTTCACTCCAACTTTAAAACTACTAGTATATTAGGTATAACAAATCAGAGGAAAAAAGGAAACAATTAAACACCGTGTTAAATCATACGACCATTCGCAACGTTTCGCTAATTTATAGTAGCTTTATCAGGCTCGTGATCAAATTATTTTCAAACACTTTGTCATTCAATTTTGTCTTGCAATTTAGAATACATATATATAACAATCAGAATATATTTACTTATATAACACCAAGATTTCAGTTGAAAGTGTACAGTTTTTTACGATACAAGGGTCTACCGCGGACTACAGAGGTTGTACATTTTTGGTGCAACTTCTTCTTGTATCAATATCATTATATAAAAAAAAAGTTGGTCTGTCGGGTTCTATTGCTTCTCTAGACAAATATTAGTGTTATACATATAAGTAATATTATGATTGTTATTATATATATATATATATATAAATATGTATTCTAAATGGCAAGACAAAATTGAATTACAAAGTGTTTGGAAAATAATTTGATCAAGAGCCTAATAAAGCTACAACAAATTAGCGAAACGTTGCGATTGGTCTTATAATTTAACACGCTGTTTAATTGTTTCCCATTTTCCTCTGATTTGTTAGCTCTAATACTGATTAGAAAACTGAACAATAATAATGATTTAAAACTATACTTTGCTAGAAAATATAATAATTTTCAAAAATCTGTCTCTTTTATTATTTAGCTTTCAATAACACAAAATAAAAATTTCATTTTTCATTTCGAGCCAAAAAAAATATCCATTTATCATGCGAGGGATGTTTTTTTTTAATTTTTAATTTTTTTTGTTCCATTGGTAAATCATATTATCATATTATCAATTAATTAATATGCATTTTTAATTTTTGTAAACGATTAATTAAAACGTTCTGTATAGCATTTGATAATTTCAATGACAAAAAATAACAATATTAAATAGGTCCAACAGAATTATTTAAAATATAAATAAATGTAGATTTTTTGTTTACTAAATAAATAAATAATTAGAAGGAAACTGAAGATCTGAGCATCTTATATGAAATTTTTAAAAATAAATAAAATAAAATATTATTATTATTATTACATATATATTTATACCTATATGGCTAGTTATTGAGAACTTGTACTTTGAAATAATTTGAAGTTGAATTTTTAAAAAGTTGCAACGTTTTATCGTATATTTTTTCGACTTCTTCAGTTAAAAAAAAAATTGCTCAAATTTATTAATAAAGCTTGTTTTATATCATATTAAATTCTTATATTATGTACTGGTCAAGATCAATTAGCTTAATAGTTAATAGTTAATCTACAAAACAATTGCCACAATTACAAACACGTGAAATCATCAAACAAAATTTTAATAAAATATAATTTATATTTTGTTTGATTATTTAATCTGCTTGTAATTGTTGTAATTGTTTTGTAGATTTCCTGAAGATGTCGAAAAATATACGACAAAACGTTGCAACTTTTTAAAAATTTAACTTTCAGTTATTTCAAAGTCAAAGTTCCCAATAACCAGTAATTTAAGAAAAAAAATAGTATGGACGACAACAACACTAAATTGCATATAAGTATATTATGTTTTTCGAAATTTCAAGATTGAATTGAATCTTCATACTTCTCTTTTTTTTGAATTTTTTTGTTTGCTTTTTATCATTTGAAAATTTTTAAAAGAATAAGTTGAAAATTTTTTAAAAATTGTATTTTTTGAAATTTGTTTTTTAATCATACAAGTTTTACATGTTTCAAATAAGAGTATAGGATTCAATAATTTTTGAAAATATATATTCATTTTTTTTTAAATTATTTTTACTTTCACAAGATTAACTAAAGATTTTCTAAATTTCTCACGCGTCTCCACGGGGGGGGGGGTTGATATTATAAGTTATTAAAGGGAAATAGAACCCTTTCTGCTTCTTCTTGCTAAAAGCTGCATTTTGACACTTGTTATTTCATTTCCGGTCTTTACTTAAACTTCTTCTTATCTCTAAGATTTACTAATCACATAATCAGATTGCCTGTCCAATTTGCCAATTTTCTTTCGCTTTTATTATTCAATTCGCCTACGAAAATAATTCCGAATTAAAAATGATAATTTTCCTTTGATTAGAGAAACTCAGCGCTTTGGCTGCGATGTAATCTTCCTTGGTGCTTGCATTTAACATGGCAGACTCAGCAAGAGCAGACAAGATGATATTAACATTATTCAAGTTGTTAGTTTGTAAATACAGAGAGAGTGCCTAAGTTGTGCACAGAAGAGGCACGAGTAGGTGTTGAGTTATATTAGGCATTTGCTTACTCACGTCTCTCCCCTTTCTGACACTCCATATCCAAAATGAACCAACAAATACCTGTATATATATACATACAGGAAGAGAGGCCTGAGTAGGGTTAATTCAACAAATGTAAAAGAGATTAAATTTAGCTTATATAAAAGCCGAAAACATTAATATATCTACATAATCTAATTACTTTTCTATCTTCACTTTTTACTTTGACTTGTAAGTTACAACGGTTTAAGCCAGTGTTTCCCAACATTTTTTGTTTAAGCCTTTCTAAAATTCTCATGCCCCTCTATGTAACATATACCTACATAAATTTTATATTCCAAAATTGATAATATATCTACATAATCTAATTACTTTTCTATCTTCACTTTTTACTTTCACTTGTAAGTTACAACGGTTTAAGCCAGTGTTTCCCATCATTTTTTGTTTAAACCTTTCTCAAATTCTCATGCCCCTCTATGTAACATATACCTACATAAATTTTATATTCTAAAAATGAATTATTATCTATTTATATACCTAAATATAATTCTTCAAGTGCCATATCAGTTCTCCCCGAAGTTTCGGTTCCTCTCCACATTTTAGCTGTTTTTACACAGATATACTGGACTTACTTTTAACGCCTGTTCCGAACGGCTAGTTTGGAGAGGTTACTAGGCAATTATACTCTTGGTAGGTTGCCATTGCTTTCCAAGAGGAGGCGGCTACAAATATCTGCCGGGACTCAGTCTCGAACCAGCATACTTCAGGACAGCGGCCCGACACTATTAACCACTGACCCACAGTCGCCTCTTTCTAAATATAATTACAAAAACAAAATTTTGTTTATTAGTATTTTGTATGGTTCTACATACATTTAAGTGTATTTTATATAATGCTGAAGCTACTTACTATGAAATTTTGTTAACATTTATTTTTTCAAATATGGGTAAAATTTTTATATTTATCTGGACCAGGCCATTTTTGAATTGTTCCCCTGTGGGGTATGGGCCCCACGTTGGGAAACACTGGCTTATGCACTCTGAAAGTTACTGGTCTTCTATATTTCTGAAGTTAAGCAAATTTCGAAAAGTTAATTTTTAAATTGGTAATCGCGGTGAAACACTATGGTTTACTTAAACTTCACCAGAGACCGCTGCGCCGGACCATCGCTCGTGAACCACTGGTAACATAGATCTTAGGGGCTCGGAAGGATTTCCCGTCCTCCACTATCTCTTTACTAACAGGCATTTTGTGTAAAATATCTACAAATCAATGACTTGTTGAAACTTGTGTTGACAATTTTGTTAACAACGTGAGGTCTCTTAAAGTCCTAAGATGGTTGCTTAAAAAGCATTGACTGATGAACTGGGTTGTTAATATGACGAACTCTTTCTTCACAGAGAGATAAAAACCATTAATAAAGGACGAATTCTACAGCTTTCACTCAACTTCTGCTGTAATAATTGAGTTTTTTAAACAACATAGTGATCCTGAACTTGGATATTTGTTCTGACTACAGGATTGAGCATTTTTCTTAGATTTCAAGGAAAAATTTTATGACATTAATTGTCAACCATAAGGTCTATAAATTTCATAATCCGGCAGACTCGAACCTTTGTAGCTCTCACATATTTTCGAAATTTGGAACAAGATCTTTAGATTGGGGATTCTTATACTACACTATTTCTTTTAAATTCAAATCAAAGATTAATCAAATTCAAATTGGGATATTTTGATTTTGATAGTCATACTAATTCTTCCCATTTTGAAATTGGATAATCTTATTTAGAAATCAATTACTTCCAATTGTAAATGGATTGTTCTCAATTTGAAATTGAAAACTCTTAAAGTACTTATACAATTTTCAAAAATTGGGTGAATGTTTGATATTTTCGCAACAAACTGGTCAAATATTTTTTCTTTGTTCTTCTAAAGATATCCCCTCTTCTTCAAGTGTTTTTAAGATATTTTCCCAAAAATGCCTCAAAGATTTTTTACTATCAACATGTTTTAAGTACATAATTTTCCCATTAAACTTTTATGAAAATCATTATATTATTGATTACAAAATAATTTTTATAAAAAAAAATAAAACCGACTTCAATAAAATTAAGTGCAACAAATAAAAAAATAAAACTCAAAAATAAAATAAAATACACTAAAAGGTATAAAATAATAATCTAATTTAGTTACAACTAAACCATGAAATATTTAGATGAAATCACTTTTTGAAGTCGGTGCCAAACATATACATTTTATGAATCAAACTCGACGGATTTTACTTAGTACGATTGGCGGGTACGCTCGCTTATATAGTTTGTTTAGCACCGACTTCAAAAAAGTGATTTCATGTAAATATTTCGTCGTTTAGTTGTAACTAAATTAGATTATTATTTCATACCTTTTAGTGTATTTTATTTTATTTTTTGAGTTTTATTATTTTATTTGTTGCATTTAATTTTTTTGAAGTCGGTTTTATTTTATTTTTTATAAAAATTATTTTTATTTTTCTCTTTTTAGTGATGTTATTAATAGTGACTTAATATAATACCTTGCATGTATCTCGTAAGAGAAAGGGTCGGGCGAATGAATCAGAAAATGATTATAAAATTAAATTCATAAATATAGAAATTCTCTAGAAACGTTTGAGGGTTTTAAATGAACGTTTTAAGATTGATTTTTTATAAAAGATTTTATTTATTATAATTTCGAATATTTGCTCATAAGAATTGGATATTTACGTTAATTCGTCATTGATTATATCATCAAAACTTGACTAAATTAATATGGGACCAACCCTAAGGTACACTCTTTCCAATATAAAAAGAATCGTCGAAATCGTTTCATAAACAAAGAAGTTATGCCTAAACAAACATAGCAAAAAAGGTCCAATACCAATGAAAAAAACGGGACCAATCAGAAACTAGACTGAACCCAATGCGAAAAAATCATCAAAATCGGTTCACAATTGGCGAAGATATCAGGTAACATAGACAAACAAAAAAAATTCAGTCCAATTGAGAACCTCCTTTTCCTTTTTTTTCCTTTCCCATATTAAGGAGGCAGTGACGTCTTTTAAATACCTTTAAATCCTTATTTGGGCTCACATGAAACCGCTGTAATGTATTCACAAACTAGAAGAATGTTTATATTTATTGATACAATTGTATATGTATATAATTAAGTAATGGAGAGGGATTCAGCCAATGGGTAGCCTCTGCTGAATAAAAAACTCCCAATTATAGAAAACGTTTCGGCTTTAATTAAATAATGCCATCATCAGTTCCTAAGAGCTGAAAAAAGCGATAGAGCACACATGTAAAATTACAATAAAAATTTTTTACAAAAAAATCCAAACTTGTTAATTACAAAATTATATCTTACAGTATTAGCGACACAATTAATTTTATAAATAAATTGTCCGCAGGCAGAGTTGTTGTGGATTTTATCATAATATATACAAAATTATATGAATTACAAAATGGTACATAAATCTTGGTGTGCTCTCACTTGGCTGAATCCCTCTCCATTACTTAATTATGAATGTTTATATTTATTATAATCAGTTATATTAATTTTACACTTATTTATGTTTATTTAAAAATATCTTCATTTAAACTATTCCTTAAGGTTTTCTGACTTGTATTTATTTAGAAAATAATATTATATATTTATTTTCCAAGTTATTAAATATTAATGTTAGGTTGCCATAAAAAAGTAGTGAGAGAAAGTATGGACGCCACACAATTCTTATCTATTGTCTTCTTGCTTTATATATTAAAAAAAGAAAAAAAATTGTAGCCTATAATTCGCAAGAGATTTTTTGTGTCCCCAAGTGGGTGCGATTTCCTTCCAACCGCAGTTATTTTTAATATCATTTTTTTTATTTCTCCCACCACCTCTTTACTTTATTTAACCCTTTCACCCTCTTGTCCCTTGTACCTTCTTCCCCCTCTCACCCTCTTAATATTCATATTCCTCGCATTTTCATCCATTATGATTGCATTTTTATGACTTTTTCAAAACGACTAATAAAAAAAAGACGATGCTCCCCCATCGGTTAATGTGCGGGAGTTTAGTTCCTCCCCCACTGAATAGGAAAATATGATATTAAAATTTACGCCTTTTTTTAATTTTATATTTTATTTTAGATATAATAATAAAGATTGCATTCGAAGAGAATGCAACTTACGCTATATAGGTCCTAGTATTTGAAAAATCACCAATATAAATGCATTCGTTTTTTTTTATTTATTTTTTTTTATTCACGACTCGTCTGTTTTTATCATTTTTTTTTTTTTTTAATAAATCGTCCCGCGAATAAAATTGATAGTATTAAATTTTTAATTTAAATCATAAAACTGTCAAAAAAATATATATTTAAGTATCTATAAACTATAAAGGGATAAATAGACTTTTTTCTTTAATAAAAATAAATCTCCGTAAATCATTTTTTTTTCAAATTAAAACATTTAGAATTTCTTTTCTTGTTTGAAATATAGTCAAAACCAAAACATATATGTATAACAATAATGATTATGCGAATTTATTAATATCTATTTTTGTGATTAATTTGATTAAAATTGGAATTTTTATTCAAATCACACATAATTAATTATAATTATTTATTGAACACCAACAAATAATACAATAAAACTACGGCGTTTCGATCGACTTATTCTGTGATCGTTCTCAAGTATGAGCACCCACCCCGGTTATAGGTTAACTGAGCCAATCACGTGTCGCTCAGGCTTATATAGACTTCATGTACAGTCTAGTCAAAAAACATGTAATGCTCAGTCTAACAGGGGGCGCTGAGGTCAGCAGTGTGTTGGTTTTTGACTGGACTGTACATGGAGTCTATATAAGACGGACCGACACGTGAATTGGCTCAGTTAACCTATACTCGAAGTGGGTGCTCATACTTGAGAAGATCGCAGAATAAGTCGATCGAAACGTCGTAGTTTTATTGTATTATTTGTTCGTGTTCAATAAATAATTATAATTAATTATGTGTGATTTAAAAAAATCAAATTTTAATATCTATTTATTTATTTTTGATACATATTTTCAAGACATATTTTCTTTCAAACGCAATATTTAAGGCATATCAAAAAATATCTGACTTTTTTCAAATAAATATCTAGGTAGTAGCTTTTCTTCTTAAAAAGTTAGAGCTATTTAAAGATTAAAATACTGTGATGCATGCTAATTTCATATATTTCATTTTTTATACATATTACTCATAAACTAGATTATATAGGTATAATTATAGATTTTTTAAAATAAAAAAATAGTTCTAAATGCAATAAATAATACCTGTTAGAAGCGGAAAACAATCCTAGTCGCTAAAAGTTATAGGGACAAAGAAGTTGGTTCATTTTTTTTTAATATGCCTGTAAAGGGGTCTTAAAAGTTTTCCAATCGTATTCTTTCTATCACCCATCTACTCAATAAACTAAATGTTATTAGAATACATATATAAGCGATGGAAATCGAGAAAAAACTTCTCCATTTCGATAATATGTTTATATTAATGATGTAAAAAATTTTCTTTAAAAAACAACTAGAAGTAGTGTTGATTCATTTATTAAAGAAGCACCAATAGAGTGATTGATGTTATTTCGATGAAAGGGAAGTCATTAAAATTTATTCAGAAATAATTTTAATGCCGTGATGAATGAATCACAACCACTCATATATCAGTGGTTTTCATAAATACGTTGATTTGTAGTCAGTCAAGTGTGTGTCTGTATGTGCGCGCAGAGGGGTTTGCTTTTATATAGACTTCTCTTTTTGACAGTTGAATGCCGCCAAACTATATATTTTGGGAAAAAAATTTAATAAAAGCAGAAACACACCTTGGAAATTTTTTAAAAATATGAGATTAATTAATAAAATCCGTACAAAATAGATTAATGGCGACTGTTCCTATAAAAGAATAGATTAGCTCGTATTTTTTTCTTTTTTTACCTAAGTTAAAATATGCGGATAAAAAAATTTCCATATATATATATATAGGAATATTCTTTACACAGCGATATATTTTTATTAACATAATTTTACTCATTAAAAGAACATATAATGTTATAGTAGAAAAAAATCATATTTTTAATACGACTTATTATCGTAAAACTATTCCTTAGAGCCTTCTTAATTATCAAGAACATGGAACGTACCCATTACTTAGCTACTCAGCCGGTGAAGTGCTTTTTAGACCAAAGATTCGTACTGATGTATCAAAGGTAGAATAGAAATTCTCATTGATAAACAGATTGAAATGGAAAAAATTATCATCAATCTTGAAAAAAAAAAATTATTTCCTTGGTTCGATCGATTTACCATAGTAAAAAATTAAGTAAAATAACGAGGTAGGTTTCATATAAAATAAAACAAAAATGAATTTTTATCTCGATATATTTCGAGGTTGTCAGCTAACTCCTGAAGATGGGCTCAAAACCCGAAATATATCAAGATAAAAACTCATTTTGTTTTTATTTTATGTGAAATCTTCCTCGTAATTTTACTTAATTTCTTATTATTAAAAAATGTTTTACCTTGAACCAACACCTATCTCCTTAAAAGCTATTGATTTAACATAGATCTGTGCATTCTTGAAAATTAGAATTTTCTTAATTTTTAGTGTTATCTTTAATTAAAAATAAGAAGACACAATATTGTTTATATCTAGGCAAGTTAAATATAGACAATTCTATCAATACTATATAATAAAGCAGTAAGCAGTCTCTTGGTTTGTCCGGTTTCGCCGCTTCAGCCCCCCCCCCCCTGTATTCTCTATCTACTGTAGACTTTCCGGAAGCTTCTAGAATCTTCCGGAACATTCTGGAAGGACAGTCGTTCACAAGAATTGTACTCTGTCTCGCGGAGTGATGTTGAGCCGTGGTTCGCGCTCCTCGAGCCAGCAAGAAACCCGCCAAAGGCGGGCTTTGCAACTGGTTTAATTAAATATTTTGAAGATTGGGGATAAATTGTTAGCACATCTTCAGTTTTGGAAATGATATGAATGAAAAAGAAGTGCGAGGACAGGATCTAGATTAGACTAGGTATTTCCCTCAAATAATTTAAAAATTAAAATGCAGAACTCGTAAATTTGTGATGATGATAATTCGAAGTTTTTCGAAACAATTTGCAAGTCACAATACTTAAAATTAGTAATGTCCGGCAATCAAGGCTTTCCTTGACTTTTACAATACCTTTATGTAATATAATTTGAAGAAAAAATATTTTTGACACCAAAAGCTTATGTTCAAATAATAAAACCATGAACTTTTGCTGTAAAATAAGCTTTTTGGATCCCTTTCATTGAGATCTTTACTGAACTTTGAATATTTATTGTACTTGACTTACGTCATAATACCTCAAAAAGATTTCTTATCTTAACTGATTTTAACCCGAATTCTTCAGCTTATGAAATAGCACACCTACTTATACTACATTACAACAAAGAAACCTCCATAAATCCCTCTGTTCTTAAGAAGACCTTCTTCCACATCCCTGAGTCAATTTTTAAGACATTATTTTGTAAGGAATCATTCTGGGATTTCCTTTAAATTTCGTAATAGATGTTATTTTACAAGGTAGGGGAGTTAAGACTAAGTTTAGCCCCTTTTAGTCGCCTCTTACGACAAGCAGGGGGTACTGTGGACCAATTCTACCCTCGGTCCACAAGGGGAGGGAATTTATTAACTAGACTAATAAGTAATTTTTAACAGTTAATGTTTAAAATCTTTCCAGGACTTTACATTATTCTTAAGATTAATCGACAACAGTGGAAAGACCGAATATCTCTAAAAAAAAATCATTTTCAATTTATTATTATTTTTTCACTAATTTATTTTTGTTTTTATTATGTTCTAGGTAAGCTCTAAGTACATCGAGCACTCCCCTTGGTCACCCTTAACCACCGTATTTCCAGATTTTTTCTGCAAAGGTCGTAAGTCGAATGTCTTCGTTTCTAATTAGTAACCCCCATATTCTAACTGTTTAAGTCTATATTGACATATACCTATACCAATAAGGCTGCTTATTTAACATTTTGTTACCCTAAATATTGATAATATATTTCTTGTTATTCTTAATGATTAGCTAATGTTATTAATAGTCGAATACACTTTTATGATTAATTTTTAAAAAGTTATGAAAACCTTTGTATGTTTAATTAGTTATTTATGAATATTATTGTTATATATTATTCAGGTGAATTTAATAATTGTGCCATGAGTATACTTACTATAAGATATGAATAATTTTGTTTTTCTTTTATATTCAAATAAATTAATTCTTCAAATGAATTTATTTTTTTCTGTTTTATTAATTAATCCCTTTTAAAATTTAGTTTCTATTTTTTTAACATCCTCTTTCGTCAAGTGCCTGTCATAGGCATTTTTGCATATTTTAAGACCGGATTTGTCCATCTCCGGTCAAACTGCCATTTATCTTTGACTGGTAAATAAATCAGTTAACCGTCAAATGTGTGCAAGTTAGAGCCAAAGATGGGTGCACGGCTATTCCTTAGACCATGAAATATATAGACACGTCCTCTGCTACTCTCCACACAGAGTGAAGTGAGGCCAACATCGACTACAGATGACGTCACGTTCTCGCATAAATATTTTAGTAATATTAATATAATATTAATTTGCGATTATTGGAATCCAAAATAAATAATCTAAACTACGATAAGTTTATCTCAATGTATAATAATTCCTATAGTGGCCCTGCTATTTCTGGGTGTTCCTACCTACAGATGACGTCACATTCTCTAGTTGATGTTGGCCTCACCAAATCGACACCAGGGCGTGTCTATATATTTCATGGTCTAAGGGCTATTCTAACTCTAAGATTAAGTTTACCTCCAGCCAAGTTTAGCCCGAGATGGACATGCTAGCCCTAATGGGTTTTAATGTTTGAGCCATATCTTAGGGCGCTTACTAATGCGACTTGATAGGGAAGCAATTATTTAGAAGCTATAGTATTTTTTAGTTTAAACCATCCCATAAGTTTTTTAGTTTAAGCCATATCCATTAGTTCAACTATTTTTTCGAAATATTTTTTAATTACTCTTAATTTTAAAAAGATATTAGGTTGATTTGAATTTTTATATAGTACATACCTATTTATTCGTTGTACTAGAGTTTTTCAGTAATTTTCTTTTAATACTGAAAAGACTATTTCAATTTCCTAAAACCAAAATTTTAGAGTGAATTAAATAATAATACCTAATAATTATAATAAATAACATTATCTATTTTGGTCTTGTTTGAAGCTTAGCTGGTCATATCGATGATCCAAAAGTTTTTCAGAATGGTAAAATAAAAATAAAAAAATAGTTGTATCAATATTTCAAAATATTTATATTTTAATTGTGAAAAGAACTTTAACCATTGAAAAATTAATTAATTTTCTTATTTTACCATTGGTGTTCCAACCCGAAGGAGTAATGTAGATAAAAAATAAGATTTTATTATAGTGTTGAGATTTATATTTTGATACTGCTGAACCCGCTGAGCTATAAAACAATTATGACTATATGTACATAATTATTATCATTTGAAAGAATTTGAATCCGAAACGTTGTGAAATAAAAATAATTTTTAAGAAAAAAATAAAACCGACTTCAAAAAATTAAATGCAACAAATAAAATACACTAAAAGGTATAAAATAATTGTTATCTTATTTAGTTACAACTAAACGACGAAATATTAACATGAAATTACTTTTTGAAGTCGGTACCAAACAAACTATACCTATAAGCGAGCGTACCCTCCAAACGTACTAAGTAAGATCCGTCGAGTGCGATTCATAAAAGGTATATGTTTGGCACCGACTTCAAAAAGTAATTTCATGTTAATATCTCGTCGTTTAGTTGTAACTAAATAAGATAATAATTATTTTATACCTTTTAGTGTATTTTATTTGTTGCATTTAATTTTTGAAGTCGGTTTATTTTTCTTAAAAATTATTTTTATTTTTCTCTTTTTAGTGATGTTATTAATAGTGATTATATCATCAGAACTTGATCAAATTAATATGACACCATCCCTAAGATACCCCCTTTAGAATAAAAAAAGAATCATCGAAATCGGTTCATAAACAAAGAAGTTAGGCCTAAACAAACCTAACAAAAAAGGTCTAATACCTATGAAAAAAAAATGGGACCAATCGGAAGGTAGACTGAACCCAATGCAATTTTTTTTTCAAAATCGGTTCACAATTGGCGGAGATATGAGGTAACATAGGCACAAAAAAAAATTCAGTCGAATAGAGAACCTCCTCCTTTTTTGAAGTCGGTTAAAAACTAGAAAATTTTCAGTTTTATAAATTTAAAACTTCCGGTTGAAAATGATGAAAATCACAATAAATTGAGTTCTGTAGAATATAGCTAATGTGATGAGATTTGACTCACCAAAATTAATTTGCAGAAAGTGCACCGATTTTAAAAATGTTTTTACTTATAAAATTTTCCTAGTGTCAAAAAGAGCAAATAAAAAGAGTCCTGATTAAATGCTTCCGAATAATTTTAGTGGTTTGGATTGGATTGCATGCATGCTACTAGTAGCTAGATGGAAAGAATTGCTTCTAGTCTTGAGGCCTTTGTTTTCTTACTTGCCTAGAGGTTCAATAAGTATATCTAACGGGATTCTTGCTTTCTTAGATAACTATTACATTCGGAATACTGGATCTTGAGAAGGTTTTTATATAAGACTGATTCAATTTCTATCTTCTATTTATTAGAATATATAGACAGACATTCAAGTTGTTTTTACTAAATAAGTAAAAAATACTTAATCAGGAGAATTTTTGCTTAATTGCTCTATTGCATATCAAGACAATAAACCATTTCGGATAAAAGGAGATTATTATGTAATTCACATATTATGTATTATAATATATTGTCTGATATTTCGAGTAGCAGCTATCATGTTCAGTATAAGGTCATTTGAATAAATAAAAAATTTAAGTGTAATATCAAAAAATAAACTAGTGTATACTCCATACGATTTTAACTTACCATGCTTCTTTCATTAATCGAATTTAATCCTGTTCTATTTAATTTTAAAATAGAAAATCAAACATTCAAAATTATGCTATATAATGTAAAATGATAGGTAATATGATTGATTATTTCATTGAGATGATTCACTTAAACTATTATAAATAAAAAATTGAATTACAAATCTTTCAATTTTTTAAAAAGTTAAAAAATATTTAATCTTAACTAGACTATGTAGGCTTATAGCGCGCGGCTGGGGAGTCAACATAAAAATATAAGACAACAAATTTAATAGTATTTAAAAAAATAAATAAAAACGTATTCACCGATACAACACTAGATGAGGAGTGCAAATTTGTATCTTTTTATAACTAGCCTATCGTTAAAAGATAAAAATATCTCGAAACACTCATCAACACCCAACCCAAACCTCTGTACCTGGTGTCAAGAAATTCGAGGATATAATCAATTACTTGAAAGGTTTTTGGGGAAATTTAATTCATCAAGTATCGAAAAAAGGAAAAGTGTGTTTTCACATTTTTCCCAAAAAATTTTTAGGCTCGATTAGGTATATTTTAGGACTGGGATTTTGATCAAAAAAATTCGTCATATGTAAAAATTTAATTCGAAATTTTAACTATAAGCAAATTCTAATGATTGTATTAATTATTATATCTAATTATCTATTTTAACATATAATTCGAAAGTAGGCACTTTCTTGAATTTTGAAAAAAATTTAAGCCAAAGTGCTGTAATACGTAGAGAATGTGCGATGATTTTGTGGCCTGTGAATAAACGCCAAATAAACAAAATAAAAAATTACGCTTAATAGGAGTTTAAAAAATCTATTCATAGCCACCCTACTCGATAGGGTATGAAAAATATTTTTTCATCAGCACTTGTTATGTTACGAAAAAGCCTTAATTATTGTTCAAGTCCGATGATTTAGATCTTCGATTTCTAACTATATGCCATATTTCAAGCTTGTAGCTTTAATATGAATAGCTTAGAAAGTACAAAACACTGACAGACGAGATAGACGTATACCATAAACAGACAACCAAATTCCACCATAATCGTTCTTTTAAAATATGAAATCTTAAAAAGGTAAAATACTGTAGTTCAAGATCTCACGTAAATATTCCTGATTTTTAATTTCCCGAAATTGACCTGAAAACTACGAGACTCGAAAACTGGGCAATATCATAGCACGATTAAATGTATTTTTAGGAAGCTCATAAAACTCTGCAAATACGTAATTCATCTCGATTAAAACAATGATTTGATCACTGATGATGATCTATAATGTTCTACAAGTGTTCCCGATTGCATTCACCTAATTTCTATTGATTCATAAACGTTTGTTTACAAAAAAATGTCGCTCCAATTTACATTCATTTTCCGCTTATCATTTTCATTAACATTGAACTTGATGGCCATTATTTATCATCAAACATAAATATATTCGTATCTTTTATCTTTTCCCGATACATTCTATTCATTTGAATGCAGTTTCTCCTCTCCTTCAGCCTTGAACTTGAGGACAAATAAAGAAAATAAAAAACTGGGAATCGGGCCAAATTCAATCAACAGTCACATTCCAAAGGTAAAAAGCCTTCCTTTTCATTTCGTTCTGCGCTTTAAATAAGAAAATAGGTAATAATTTCACCTTCTTTTGTTATTTTTAACTATTATATCAGAATAAACTACTCAATAGTCTACAACTTAACACTCCGATGAGAAAAAATCGGCACTTCCTTAGTTTCTTTAAACCACCAATTTAAGAGATTATATGTAATTGATAAAACCGAATCCACCCTAACTAATCCCACATTGTCATCACATAGTCTGGTCATCGGATATTCAGAATATTTTATAAGCAAAGCAAGGTAGAATGCTGAGATTTTGAGATAAATTCTATAAGTTGCTGGTAACCAGGCATAGAGGAAGTTCCCATCTCCCCATATATAAAATTAAGGACCTCTTCTAACATAAAAAGTGCTGATTAAAAATTCTGAACTCTCCGTTTTAGAGTCTTATATTATGTCTAATATTTATTTGTCGCTCAATTGCAAGCCTGGAAAATCTCTCTAGCAAATATTCTCAAAATTTACAAATCTTTGGTTTAAAAATATGTCAAAATTCAAAAAAGGTTAAGTGTTTTGTAAACTTAGGGGTAACTCTTGCTCTATAAGTTAATTTAATAAAATTAATATTGGAGAATGTCAAGTTAGGGGACGCATCCTTTCCAGATATATACCTAGTAGAATTAAAATACTAGTATATATAGAATTTATAATTTTTTTTTTATAAATTTTATTAAACCAATTATTTTACATTAACTAATGTATACATTGTATTTTTGCTTCGATTCCGGAGATTACTTCTCCACCATCGAGTGTCCTTATTCATCTTTAGTCCTTGTTTTTAATAAGAGGAAAAATCTAATTAGATAAAAAAAACCTCTTTTCCGATAATTATTTCAATTCCATTATTCCCCAATCAAGTCGATTGGTATCCCCATTCCATTCTCCTAGAATTTATAATTCAATACAATTTCACTTTCTAACATGTATTAGCAACAACTTGGGGCGCTCGCTAACAGTGAATTATAATAATTACATGAACGGTCCTTACCCAATTTCTCCAATAAAAACTATCTACAAAATAGAGCATCATACATCATAAATATAGTATCCAAGAGACTGTGGACGAGCTACAAGATACAGAATTTTATAAACGCAGTAAAATTCTAGTGGTTTTCAACATTTTGAGAATCTAACAAACAACAACCCTCCGCGATTAAATTAGATATAAATCAACAAAACGTACTGGCCAACTCTTTATTCTTATAAATTCTAGAGACTGGAACTTTTTTCCAGCATCCGTATTTCATGCGACAAATTACTCCCATTCTTCAAGACTTCAGATCAGACCCAATATCTGACCTGCTTCATTTCTTTTTATTATTCTTCTTCTTTTCATGATGCAAAGATTCGTCTCGGACTACAATTTTTGCATTTTATTTTGTAAAATATTCCCGAAATTGTAACGTTTAATTTATTCGTATAATTTTAAAAATTACAAATATGTGGTTATTAGATGAAGAAGGAGGTATCTGCAAAAGTTGAACCCAGCGAATCCAATTTTGGCTGAACCTCCTCCTTCATCTAATATAGATTCATCACAGCCACTAACTCTAACAATATGTGGTTATTTTACAAGTACACCACTAATAATCACTAATCCTTCCAGATAGTCATCTCTTGGTAGTAGTGTTCAGTGCAAATCACGCCTACCACTTATATACTTTGACTCACCGAAAAGCATATGATTCATGATCAGATCCTGAGTGATCAAACAAACAATGATTTATACTATGAAGCTCGCAGTTCACTTACATATGATGTTTTTCTTTTCGATGGAGATCACTCCTATTTTAGGTGTTGACTGAGGACAAAAAAAAATGTTTTTCAAAGTAAGACGATAGTTTTTCTCTCTGAAGACCTGAAGCTAGTGAACTCAAAATGCACTCAAAAATTATGTTATTTTTTACTTTATCATACAAGTTATGATCAAGTATTGTAATTATGCAAGAAAAAACTGTTGTTTTCTTTCAAAATACTTAAAAAACGGCTCAAACTATTTTGAGAAAAAAAATTGGGCAAACCAAGGCAGTAAGTACTTGGGTCGTACGTAGCTCTTTGACCCACCAAGAATTTTTTTCACATAATATTTGGAAATTGACCACTGTGTTTGTGGTTTTTACGTCTGGTTGAAATGGCTTTTTTTTAATAATTACGATTTCACTAGCGGCCATCCATTTTCCGTAATGTTTTCGTTAAAAGATTTCCTCAAGATTTTTTAAAGATCGTTGAGTCATTTCAGAGTTTTTTATACTCGCTTGGGCCCTTAAGATTTTAAGCAAAACCCCTTAAGGAATACTTAAATTTTAATAAGTAATCATCTTCGTTTTCTTTTTTAAAAATAAGTATCTCTCGGGTTTTTTTTTCTTTATTATATCACATTCTAATTTTATTCTCCGTTTTGATTCGTTTTCTTGAAATAATTTTCTCAAGATATATAATTCACGGAGAGTGGATTTTTAAGTTTTGCTTCACAAACAGTTAGAAATTTTATTTATTTATTTTATTAGCGGATTTTTCTAAGATAGTGAAGAAATATGATAGCATTCCATTTCATCAATTATAATATGCATAATTTTCTAATATTATTCACTTTTAATATAAAATAAAAATTGGTGTTTAAGTATTTTTATGGAGTTGAAATTATAGTCGATTAAAAATTGAAACTTCGAAAGTCAAGTAAAGTTAATCCGGAGCTTGTATTTGGATGACGTCACAGGCCAATAATTTTATTATATACACAACTATTTTCAAGAGATTTTAGTCTCATGAACCTAAAATCTCACCTTATAAAATCAATTTATGACATATTTAACGTCAGATTTTTATCTCTCTTAAAGAATGTGAGTTTTTTTATTTCAGATGAGATTTTCTAATATCTTGCAATGAGAAATATAAGAGCGAAGAAACATAGATAACTAGAAGTCCTTTTTCATGTAATTTTGAACATAATGTCAAAATTTTTAATTTATAAATATTTTGAAAATTTGTACAAATCAAAGTTCTAAATAAATAATATCTCAGGCTTTCTGAGCTATGAAAGAAATTTTGAATTTTTTTAAAAGCAAGACCTTGCTGTTTTTGGAGCGTGTAGTTGGCCCTTTATACTACTTTATATTTATTGTAGAATCAGATAATGTACTGTCTTAATAAAACTTGAAAACATTTTTACTAATTTAAATATTTATAAATACACCTGATAAGTCAAAGTTAATTATCTTCCGAATAAATTTGAAAAAAAGACGAAAACTTGTCGAAAACAATGAATTACTAGAAAAGTATTGCCTTCTTTTTTATAATTAAAAAAATAGACAAATGATTAAGCTATTTAAAAGACAGTGAATTTGGCTAATAAAATATGCATTTAAAAATGGTTTGATATATATTTTTTTCCTTTATTCTGATTTTTTTTAATGAAATTGGAGGAAATGTGACAACTTTTTCAATACTCTATAATGGTTTGCCAAATTCTCGTGATTTTTCATTTTGTCAGGAAATGTAAATTAATACTAAGTTAAAACTTGGAACAAAAGTGCAGTTTCAAACATTAGCCATTCATTTGCCCCGAAAAATATTCAATTTTTTAGATTTTCTGCAATTTTCAACCGGAAATTCTGAAGCTAGAAAGGCAAAAAATATAAACAGTTCTTTCTTTTGAAAATACAAACATTTTGGCACAATTTTCAACGATCTTTGTTTTCAAGTTAATTTGTTGATATATCGAAATTCCAAAACATTGATAATATATAGAGAGAGACAAAAAAAAAATGTCTGATTCATTCAAAAACTGATCCAGACCAAATCAATTTACCAAATGAATATTTTTATATTCAAGGCTGCTGAATCTCTTTAAGGGCCATATGCATCAATCAAGGTTAACTAATCTTATTTTTTATTTTATCCACTCTTCAAGTGAGTCGAGTATTGCAGACGATCATAGGGGCATATAAAAACACAATGTATTTCTTTGGTTATTAAAAATAATGATTACACTAATAATAATTTAAGAAATTTTCCCTAAATAAAAAAATTCAAATCATTTTTTATTGAAATAAAACATACACATATTTGGAGGTCTACACATTTTAATCCTCCGCCGGGATTCGTGGGGCTCAGGGGGTGATCAGAGTTAGGGGAAGAGGAGAGAGTCCAGAGGACATGCATAGGGTTGGCGGGGTGAATGAAGATTGGACGTGGGTCTAGAGGGGAAGTGAAGGATAGGGTCAATGAAATGGATGGGGATTAGAGGAGGCTACCAAGAGACCCGTCGGCGACAGATCTGAATGTTTTTTTTTTTTAGTCCTTTGAAATTCTTAATAATCATTTTGGAGAGTAAGGTAGAAAAATTAAACTGAAGAAAAATTACTCAATAAATTAGAAGCCTCATACGCTCTGTTGCCAGCTTACTCTACCAATTACTCTGTTGAATTCATTATTTAATTTTTATTCTAACCTAACTATTATGTTGACTCCCAAATCATTTAATAATGCTAATTTCTGAATTATATTATTTAATAAATTTTCTACATAATCATTATTTAATGCTAATTCGAAAGTAGTACATAACCGAGGGCGCGTTTGTCATATCAGTTAGAATTCGTCTCTAGCTCAACGCTCTCATAGCGTGAAAAGCATTGTGCAAGTACTCGTTTCTAATTTCGTGATGTCAATTATAGATTAGAATATTTTTTATTGTCAGACTTTTATGAAGGAAAAATAATCAGACAATTAATTTTCGGACTGATACGAAATTATACTTTCGAATGGCGACGTTTATGCCTCTACTTCTAGAATTGTCTGTGAACTTATATTAGAAGTAGCTAGAATCATTCAAGCTTCTCTTGCAACATCTCGATAGCAAAAGATCGATGACTTGAATGATTGCTACATTTATCAACTTTAAAATAGGGGCTCATGGATGGTAGAAGAAACCTTGACGATCATCAATTAACACTGAGCCTCAATCAGAAAATTAAAGGAGAATAATAAATAATTTAGAATAAAATTAAAAAATTTAAACAATAGTGAAATCAATGATTTTTTTATCTAGTTTAATTTAACCGAATATGGCTCTTTTATTCTAGCCATCAGCCAATTTACGATACTATTATTATGTAGGGATGAGATTTTCAGCCGGTTGCTTCTAGTCGGATTCGAACCCGGGTCCACGATTAGCAGGCTCTGGTACGCTAACAAGTATTTTTTGATATTCTTTTTATAGACATTTTTGTAGTAAATAATTTTTACTACTTAATTATAGTTCTATTTACTCGTTTTATTTTTATTAACCATAGTGTGATCATCAAAGTTTTCCTAAAAGATAGAGGTATTTTTTGATTTTTGTAAATTTGGGACATTTGTAGTTTTTATTCTTTTTAATAGATGTCGTTGCATTTTAAAAAACCTCTCGAATAATTGGTTTAGTTTCGCCTTTACTATAAGCTTATCTGCGCAGTTTATGGTGAATAAAGAAAAAAACAGTTCGCAGGCCGGATTCGTGTACTGTGAATTGTATTTTATATAAAACAATCTCAAAACGTTATTGGAAGAAATTCTTCCTTTATCAATGGAAATTTTGAAAAATACTTGCTTTAAAAAACCGATAAACTTATATATCGTCGCTGATCTTACAAAACTTTGTAAATCCGATTTTTGGTCAAATACGTATTATACGTTTATATCGACCAACTTTTCACGGCGCGCCTGTCTATTGAAACCTTATTATTCTATTTCAATTTAATTTCGCGCTACGGACAAATAATAAATATTTGTATGTATTCGTGTTAATATGTTTTTTCTTGTTTCCTGGGTAATTTTGAATTTAAGACTTACGAGGTTTTGTAAGATCAGTGACGATATAGTAACTTGCCAAAGAAATACTTACAGCTCTTTAATCAAAGTTTTTTTCTTTTAATTTATTAACCATAAGATTCTTTTAAAAACTATATTTTGAATAAATGAATCTACATATGTACTTGTATTACCTACTCGTCTGTATTACAAATTAACAGTCATTTTTTGTTTTAAGAAATGGGAACTAGGGTATAGGGCAGTGATGGCGAACCTTATGAGTTTGGTGTGTCAAAATTCGGAAAAAACCTGACTTAACTCTGGTGTCGTGTCACATCTAGGAATATTCATAATTTGGTGACAGTAGAAGCCCTAGTAAAAAAAACAACACATTTTTCATATATTTATTTATTCAAAAACAAAACCTAATTACTATTGTTTACATTAGTAGCTTGAGCGCAACTTCTGTTGACTCTTCTTGAGCGAATACCGTCCATAAAACGATGCATGTCACCCAAAATGTCTTAACGTGTCACTTTTGACACGTGTGTCATAGGTTCGCCACCACTGGTATAGGGCATCGTAACGTAATTATAGCTAGGAGGCTCTACCAAAATGTGACGAACTATGTCAAGGGGAGAGGAATCGAACTTGGATTTAGCGTGATTTATTTTATGCACAACCCCTTAGTATAAAACAAGATTTTTTCCATTTAAACGGCGGACCCTAGATTCCCTTGGCGCCTATATCTTGTCATCATATTTTTCAAAAGGTAAAACTTTGTTCTAATGAGCCTGTGTATATCTACCTAGTACCACTATTAGAGCCTTTATTTCCTCTCTGTACATCGCATACAAGTACTTCCACTACCACACACCCTTAGTAATGTTGATGTTGACGTCCCCTGTTATCCCGCTCCTCTTGGCTATTGTTATTCCTGGGTATCTTTAAGGTATGTATGCGTGTGTGTCAAGTGTTCCCAACTTGTTCATGTCGATGTGTGTCTGTGTGTGTGCCTCTTTTGACAACTTACCCAACCCTTCCTCTCCATCCATCTGTTTTTGTCTGCCCTCCTTGTCGAGCCTCCCCTTACCCTTTGTACTCTGTACTTCTCACGGCCGCGCCCTGTCTTTCATCTCACTCTTTCTATCTCTCGCCTTGTCATCATCCTCCCTCTCTTTCTTTTACTTCTGAAAAGGGAGAAGGCGGTAAAGGACGTATTACGTAACACAGGGCTCGTCTTTCGTCCCCACAAAACCTAAGGCTGCTGCTGCTTGCTCTTCAGCCCCTCCCATTCCAAACTCCTGAGTTTTTCTCGAAGATATTTTTTCTTCTTAACCCTCAGAGCTCTCATTATTATTGATAAAATAGATGTGATGTCATTTGTGGATCATCATACTTCAATTTAATCTCTTAGTCAAAGGTCAAACCTTACTGAATGAACCTGTTCACATAAGATCACTGGGGTTAAGCGGAAAGTGTAACCTCAAGACAACTGTTTACTTTTACACAATTTATCCAGTGTGACGTTTGAATCATGAAAGCAATTTATCTTCATATTTCTCTAATATTATATCATAGATCTTTTCTATATTAAGATACTCAATTGAGGATTTTCTTGGTTGGGATTACTCATGAGGAGGTCTCTACTTCTTAAGCAGTTTTACGTTACCATACAGGGTATGGTCAACTATTGTAATCGTGCATGAAAAAAGTGGTTTTTTTCGAAATATCTCAAAAACGGCTGAAACTATTTTGATTAAAAAAATTGAGAGAAACCGTGGCATTTCGCTCTACAAAAAAGCTCTAATAAGTGAACATCGAAAAAATTATATTTTCGAGATAATAATTGTTTTGTCAAAATGTCTGTTAGTTAGTCTGTATGGTTGTCTGGTTGTCCGTTAATCTGTGCATTATCAAATTTTTGTGGACGAGCTAGCTCAAAAACTAGTTTGAATATCGAAACCAAATTTCACACGTAGTTTTGGTTCATTTAGATTAAAAGCTGATTATATCGACCCAAAATTAAGGGGGGTGGATGGGGAGTTAAAAATTAAAAATCTAGGCCATTTGAGCAAACCAAATTTCAACCAAATTTTGTATACATAATCAGTGGACCCCCAGAAGTCTAAAAATGTAAAAATTAACCTCCCGAAATGGGGGGGGGGGGTCAAAAAAGGAAAATCTTGGCCATTTACCAAACTCAAAATTTTTTTGTATACATACTCAGTAGGACCCCATAAGTATAAAAATGCAAAAACTACCCCCCCCCCTGCATGATTATAAATAATTTCAGGGGCCAGGTTGTATGGTAAAGTCAAGTGGATGGCCACATCAGAACACGTCAGCTTAATTAGTTTTGATATGATTATGTTTCTAGAATCAATTAGAACATTCAGCACTGATTTAGAAAATATTTCGGGCATGGAATTAAAAAAACTAATAACGTTTTCGTTTTTCCTTATGAAGTAGAGGCTTCATTAAATATTGACACATGTAACTATAATCAATTAAGTCATCAACCTGGTTGACCAACAAGCAAACAAATATTCTACTTTTGAAGTTATGTGATGTCTTATTATTATTATATGTAAAAAATCGATATTTAGCACTTTACTTGCATACTTCCACACAGTCTGTTTGACGTTTGACTCAAATTGCTATAACAAAATTTGCCGAGAGAATACCGAGTTTTGAAAAACTGTAATTTTTCCTTTAATTATGTTAGTGAAAAACATTAATTCGATTAATTTGGAATGCCTAATTGAGTTGTAAAAAACATTGATTTACTTTAACAGAGTTGAATATTTAAGCTAAAGTACCATATGTATTTGGACAAAAAATCGAATTTGTGTTTTTCACCGTAAATACAATTTTCAATGGCTCATGAAACGAGAAACGCCTTATTTTGTTATTGACCTGTGTGTTTGACTCTGTATGTATAGGGCTGTGTGTGTTTGTGTGTGCAAATGCCTATTAATGTAACGCATATATCTCAGTTTCTTTAAAACGCAGAGCAATGTAATTTAAAACTTAAAATAGGTCTCGGCCAGGAGGATTTGTTCAAGGTTTTCGTTCACACAGGCCCACCAGAAAGAAGTACACCATTTCTTTTTTAGATTTATCAATTTTCACAAAAATTGGGTTACTTAATATGTATTATAAGTCCTTTAAATTGAATAAATTTTATTTACAGTCGACTCTTACTCGAAATCCAAGGGACTACAAGAAAAATTCGAATTATCGAGGCTTCGATTTATCAAGAAGAAATAAAAAAATTCGAATTATTAATATTTTTTATTATATTTTTGAAAATATATATCAGTTTACATAGATTTTATATATAGCCTCAAATAAAAAAGTAAAAATAATAAAAACGACAAAAAAGAACAAAACAATTACATTAACATTGCAATAGATAATAACATACCCAATTAAAAAAATTAAGAATAGATTTTTGCTAGGAAAAATTCGAATTATAAAGAGGGGAAGTGGCCTAGTTCAAATTATAGAACGTTCTCCCCCCCCTCTTGTTAAGAAAAAAAGATTTCGAGTTATCGAGCGTATCAAAATCCACTGCATTTTTCGAGCTAAGCTGAAGAGTTCGAATTATCGAAAAATTAAAATTATCGAGGTTCTAATTATCGAGAGTGGACTGTATTTATTATTAAACTAAGGTATGGATTGAACGAATGCAAGAAAGTTTTGTCTTATATTGATTTACTGAATGTTCCCATTTACTAGTGTCGTTATTGGTTTCTAGTAAACCAAAATCGAGAGGTTATATTGGAGTGATTATTTTAAAGAAGGAGAGGTTGTATGTGAAAATTGTGTGGTGCAAAAATTCTCGTTTTAAATAAATTCCCTCTAATAATTGAACATTATGCGACAGGCCAGCAGAGAATCGTATTTCCTGCGTCGAGACCAATCTGCCTTGTCATGAGAGAAAGAAAATAAAGCCTATGGATCTCGATGGCGAGTCCTTTGTCTTTGTAATAGCATTAGTGGAAGGTGGGGTGTGAGGCCCGCATGCGACTGTCGCTTATAAGTTATGCGGCCCACGTGAGAGGGAGCTATACTTATACGGAAAATGGACCGAGCATGAAATGAGTTTGAACACACTTGATTTAAAGTAAAAGAAAATTTTTCTTAATATGAATGCAATAAAGTATTTCTTATAGAGAGGAGATGAGTAGAGAATTCGATTACAATAAAAAGAAAAATATTATTTAATGAAAAAAGTGAAAATATAATCTGAGCTGATAAATTCATTTATATAATCATAAGTGGTAATTCTAAGTGTCATTTAAATTTTTTTTTTTAATAAGCTGGCGTGCTCTGATGTGGCCATCCACTTGACTATACCATACAACCTGGCCCCTCACTTATATTTAGTATTTAATAAAATGATTTATAATCATGTAGGGGAGGGGGTTAGTTTTTGCATTTTTAGACTCCTGGGGGCTCACTGATTATGAATACAAAATTTGGTTGATTTTGGTACAAGAGCTTAGATTTTAATTTTTTGACTCTGCACCCCCCTCCCCCATTTCGGGCGGTTAGTTTTTTGCATTTTTACTTCTGGGGTCCCGCTGATTATGTATACAAAATTTGGTTGAGTTTGGTCAAATGGCCTAGATTTTTAATTTTTAACCCTCCCTCCATCCACCCCTTAATTTTGGGTCTATATGCACCAAAATCTAATCAGCTCTTAATCTCAATGGACCAAAACTAAGTGTGAAATTTGGTTTCGATATTCCCACTAGTTTTTGTGCTAGCTCGTCCACAAAATTTAGTAACGCACAGACTAACTAACTAACAGACAACCAGACTAACAGACATTTTGACAAAACAATTATTATTTCAAAAAATATGATTTTTTCGATGTTCACTTATTAAAGCTTTTTTGTAGAGCGAAATGGCATGGTTTCGGTCAATTTTTTTAATCAAAATAGTTTGAGCCGTTTTTGAGATATTTCGAAAAAAAGAAGGAAAAACCACTTGTTTCATGCACGATTACAATACTTGACCATACCCTGTATGGTAAAGTAAAAATAATAATTGAGAACTCTTTTAATATTATCAGATAGAATTATTTAATTTAAATATAAATCTATGTTAGGGGCTGGGTTGACCGAGAGTGTTAGAGTGATCGAGGTTTACAAGCCGTGAACTCGAGTTCAAGACACACACTATTTCAATTTATCCAGCTCTAATCTGACTCCTATATATTTTTTTTACTAAGCACCCTCATACATAAACGTATACGTCTAACTAAAGCACCAGAAATTAATTATTATGTTATGATTAAATCGACAAGAAGTATAAAATAACAACAACAAAAAAGGGTGAATTTGGAATTATGAACATGTAGAAATTTAAATGATTATTTTCAAAAGAAATAGGTATATTTTTAATGCGTAGATAAATAATAAATATTATACTCACTCTAACGCCCAGAGGTTACCGTTCACATCTTAGGAGTAGTTCAGTATCTAAAAATGAAAATAAAATGAAAAGTTAATAAAAGTGAAAATATTCCGAGTTCAATGTTTTGTAGGGGAAGTTTTTTTTGGACAGTGGCTAAATGTTTTGTTTTATAAGAAATAAAATAGGTACTTGTGAGATAATTTTTGGAATTAAATTAAAAAAGTACTGAAATAAAGTAGGTACTAGTCTTTGTGGGCCGATATGTACTAAATAACAATTAGCGCTTTATTTTGTTAAAATAATTGTAGGTTTTCAATTTCGTTTCAATCGGTTGAACGATGTGGAAAAAATCGGCGATGAAAAAAAGAGTAACATAGGTCCATCCATCCATCTGCATGTACTAAACAAAAAAAAATCGCACTTTTTGACCTCTGGACGAGACCCCATGTAATTTTTGGCAAAAGCGTCACCTGTTAAAATCCAACCTAAATGAATACAAAAATTTGTGACTTTGTTTGAGACCATGGGTTCTGTAGTCTTTAACTGAGGACCCTTTGATTTCGCGCTTGGCTCGAGACCGATTCAATACTTTATCTGTTTCCCATTGGATAAAGTAAAAATGGGCAAATAGCTTGCGCCTTATTTTTATAGGGTAGGCATACCCTTAACAGATCTGCTAACTTAGTTGTCTATATAGCAGGTACTCCCATTATACGAATTTTTCCTAGTAAAAGATCGAAGTGACAACTGACAAATAGTGAGCGGGCCGCGACAGGTTTGAACCTGTTGTGTCTGGTGATGCTTCCCCCACCCCGAGGAGTGAACCGCGATTGGAATTAGGTGTGCACGCCTTTGGAATTATGTGGAATTATTTTGGAATTCATTAGATAATGCCCCTTCATCTATTGTCTTCTACTTGGAAATGGAAGTGGAAGTATGTGTACACGATATTAGTTCGCGGTTCACCCCTCCTATATGAGGTATGAAAAAATGTTCTAAAAAGTTTTTTTTTCGAAATATCTAAAAAACGGCTGAAACTATTTATTATTCGCCCTATTAGTTCTTTTTGTAAAAAAAACCTTGAAACGTGAAAAAATGTGGCCACAGCAATTAAGGCTTAGCGCGTATAAATAAGGCTCCAATCAGTACATCGCTAAACGGTGGAAAAATGACGTGGCGCGTCCCTAGGGCTAGTACTTTTTAATAGCGGAATTATTTGATATTTTAGAATAGAAACTATGCTGTTCGAATTTTTCAATCTATAAACTGATTATTTTTCGTGATTTCCACAAATTCTGATTAAAATTTTTACAACTAAAATAAAATAAAATAGTTTTGTAAAGCATTACGAAATCCATTAGGCTTTGGTAAATTAGTTCGAACTTTTTTTTCATGAATATATATTTTCCTTTTTTGTTTTCTGGACGTAAATATGTATTTTTTGATTTTTTTTCTTTAGCCTATCCAATTCTTTATATTTTGGTTGAAAAAACATGTTATTTCAATGATTTTTAAGTTGTAAAGATAATTTCTGTCTCTCTCTCTTCCGCTTATCAGAAACATATCCTCTACATATTTGCGATATATAAATTGAGTGTGTTCAATGATTAGCCCTTGAAATGATACACGGACAACGGGTGTTATCAACGCTGATAAGAGAGGGACGGCTTTAGTTTAGACAGTGGTGACCCGGAGCTGATAAAAAGTCATCCACATGGGCTGGCTGCCTGTCTTTCTCCATGCCCACTTGTTACCAATTTAAATCCTATCGGCTTGTCCACCCCCATTCCCACCAACATATATATATATATAAAGTTCATCCCGTCTATTTTCATTTCATCCAGAATTTATTTAAATTTTTTAAAACTCTTCTCATTATAGTATTTGAAATTGATTTCCCATTCGATTTTTTAATCATTTATACTATTTCTATTTATTTAATCTATGTATATCTATAAAAGGAAATGTGTACGTGTTTGTTTGAAATGCTTGCAACATACTACAAACTTGAAATTTGCCATGTGGGTAGATTCCATTAGTGTATATTTTGGCAAAAGGATAAAAAAGGATCAAAATTTTTTTTTTTAGTACGGGAATGATAAAAATTATGAGGCCTCCGCTCACAATAGCCTGGTGGGAGATTTTAGGTGGCTGATTAACCTGTTATTTTTCAATTCCAGCAACGAGGGGTCTGATCAGCTAATTACTTATAAATTGAAAGTTTCTTTTTGCTGAGAGTAGCAGAATTTTCTGTGAATCAATTGTAATAGCCTGATGAAGACAGCAAAGCCCTCGAAACTATATTCTCGCCCCTCATTTATTGTCACCTTTAATTAGTTATAAATTGTACTAAGAAATGCAAAAATAAAATAAAAAGGTGCCTATAATTCGCACTAGGTATAGATGCTTAGTGTGTATGTAGGTAGATAAATAATAATAAATAATCAGGTGTTAGCATAAAATTTAAATATTAATCGAAATCCTTAATAAAAATATTGAATATGTATTTTTTCATTGTGAAATGAGTTTTTCGAAGATTTTGAATCATTAAATTATGATAAATATTAGAAGTTGTAAAATAATAATTTTACTTTATCCATAGCTAAGCTGTGATCAACCCTTCGACTGGTCGATCACCAACCGGTTTTCAACCATTTTGAGTATGAAAGCGCACGTTTTAGACAAAGACCACTCTATACATTTTTAATCTAGATTAAATTTGATACAATTCAAATAAAGTTTCATCTTAATTGGTTAATGGCAACCCGTGTTGCAATTAGATTGAAGTTTTTAAAAACTGCAATTTTTTGCTTCATAAATTGAAAACCACTCATCCTAGAAACTTTCTATGAAATTTTGTTGACTTGAACGTTTACTTGGACCACTTTTTTGATAAAACTCTTAGATTTATAGATACCTAGCATTTTTCATGACAAGATATGATCCGAATCCTCAAAAGTGTCATAGAAAAATGCTGGGTATCTATAAATCTAAAAGTTTTATCAAAAAAGTGGTCCAAGTAAATAAAATTTCCTAGAGAATGAGATAGGAATCAAGTTTCTAGGATGAGTGGTTTTAATTTTATCAACGAAAATCTGCGATTTTTTGCAAAAAATTGCAGTTTTTCAAAACTCATTGCGGCACGGGTTACTATTATCAAATTAAGACGAAACTTTGTTTGAATTGTACCAATTGTAATCTAGTTTACACATATATAAAGTTGTCTTTGTCGGAAACGTGCTTTTTCATGGTCAAAATGGGAAAAAATCGAAGAAAGTGCGAGTTTTGGAGATTTACGGAAACAAAAAATATACGCCAATTTTCAACTAGCGCTTGAGCCCGAATGGTTGGTCGGAGAAAAAACCAAATCATTTTGAATAGGAAAATTATTTACGAAAAGTTGATAGTTTTCGAGTCATAAGCAAAAAATTAGATTTTTTACCTTTTTTGGCAATTTTGACAATGTTCGGTCACAAAATTTTGTTATCAAACCTCAGATTCGGATTCAGCACACCCAAAAACATAAAGGGTCGAAGAAATTACAACTACCCCAAAACTTTCCGGGTAAAAACACAATTTAACTGGACTATTTGTTTTTACAAAAAAAAATTCCCACTAAATATTTTACTTTGTGGGTTGACCCCCTCCCATGAAAATTTTCTGGCTACGCCACTGCGCACAGTACACCCAGTAGGGAGTCTACTCCTTTGACAGTTTTAGGGCCACAAAAGTCTGAATGTAATTTTTATGAACTTGGTAAATTATTAATAGGAAACTGAAGCCTATTTTGAGGCTAAAGACAAATGGTATTATAAAAATGGTATCGAAAAATTGTATGACCGCTATAATCGTTGTATCGCCCGCGAAGGGAACTATATTGAATAATAAAATCAAATTCTATCCAAATTTTTTTTCAATGCTAGCCTACAAACTTGTCAGCCCACCTATTACACTCATTTAATTTGTTACCAATTTATTTGTATTATTTGTAATACATATAACCTGTCCAACGCCATATAACTTAGTATACAAAGGTAGCTCGCGTATAACAAAAGGTTGAGCACCCCTGCTATAAAGAATGAGTATTGATTTAATTTATTCATTTGATTACTTTCAATAGTGAAATCTTCAAAAATCTTGTGAGAATTGTGTAGTCAGTCATCCACTATTATATGGTAGATCAATGACTTTCTTGGATTTTAAATCGATCTCTCCATGTCTTCGGCAATTGTAACCATTAATTGGTTAAATCTTCGAAAATATTAATTCCTTGATTATTAGATATAGATCAATGGCTATTTTAGATTTTAAATCGATTCCCCTATGCCTATTTCGTTGGTAAGCATTTTTGATGCGTTTTAAATAATAAACTACTATGAATAAAGTCAAACAACATTCTATTGAATGGAAGCGCAAATTAAGGACCTATCATTACTTATAAAAAAACTAATTACCTATAATTTCACGTTGATTTATTGAATTATTAATTCCAACCAGTAATTTTTGAATTATTTCAATTTACTGTAAAAAAATTCAATGTCTAATTTTTTTCATTAGTATCTAATGTATTCAATTAGTTCATCAGTAAAATTTACTGAATTATTGATTCTGACTTATCATTTTGGGATTATTTAAATTGCTGATGAAAAAATTTGGATCCTGTATCCGCCAAATTTTTTTCTTAATTGAAAAAATAGAAAAACGATTGATCATAAGCGATGATCAAAAAAAATTGGAGGAAATTCGCAAATTTGTCAAGCAAACAGTGAGAAAGCTAAACTTGTCATTAAGGAGTAAGTATTTTTTTATCATTATACATTTTTTGATGGATTCCAAATTAAATGTTCAATTTAACGATTCGATTCTTAATTTAATTTTCAGCAATTTTTCAGCTGGAAGTTCTAGAATCTAATGAGTTATTCATTTTGAAAATACAAACATTTTATATTAGAATTATCTATTGTTTTCGAATCAAAGTATCGTGATCAAAAAATACACATAGATAGAGAAATAAATTGACAAGTTCTGATGTGGCCATCCACTTGACTTTATCATACATTTCTGCTTGAGTTTGATAGAAGGGCATAGATTTTCATTTTTTGGCCCCCGATTTTTGTGTGGGGTGTTACTATTTGGTGGGGAAAATGTTGATACATGTTTGGTCAGAAATGATAAATACTCCTGCAACTTGTTATTATCATTGTAGAAACCCTGAAGATGCCGGCAAATTCGAAGAAAAGTTGGTTGAAAAATAAAAAAATCACACCAAAATCTTGTCCTTAATTCCTATTATAAGCTTTTTAATAGAAAAAAATGTTTGATTTTTTCTAAAACTTGCGAAAATTATTTTCTAAACTTTTCTGAGAATGCAAAAAAGAATAAAAAAATGAGCCGAGCCTATCGAGTAATTAACATCCAAAACTAAATGATAATATTAATAGAAAGTAGATAATACATGGTGTCGTCAAAGCGAGCTTTGTTTTGTCTAACGGTCGTAAATTAAACTTTTAATGACGTTAACAGCCTCGGTGGACTCGCAGATGTGTAGTCTGCAGACTTAGTCTCTTTTTACCATCAAGTTCTGGATACTATATTTATATAGACATTCAATCATTCCAAGCCATCACTTCGCACGGTTCGAAAACTCTCTTAAGATTAAAAACATGAAAAAAAAAAGATTTCCGTTAATCTTATCATAGAGCTTATATCTTCATAAGAGACACGAGAAAGATAACGGAAAATTTGGCGATAGTGAAAAATAATCGCACCCAGCATCTATCTCTTAAATATTAAAGCAACAAAATAAAAACCTCAAAGTTTAAAATGTTCCATTACGACTTTTCTTAATTTATAAGATTGAAACTTTCCCAAAAATGGCTCAAGGATTAAAAGGGAAATAATTCGATCCATTTACGACCACCAACTACCATCTATTAATGTTTAAAAAGAACAGAAAACCAGGATTGTTCTTATGTAAAAAAAAGAGGTAAATGTGTTTCATACCATATATCATCATTTCGTTTCATTTGTATTTTTTGAACATTATTTTCCAAGTCAATCATCATCAATTTTAACACATACGTTTGATTCAATAACTAAACACGGATTGAGAATGGTTCGGATCAAAAAACTAAAAAATCAAAGTTTAAAATGTTTCATTAGGACTTTTCTTATTTTTTAAGATTGAAACTTTCCACAAAAATGGCTCAATCCTTCAAGGATTAAAAGGAAAATAATTCGATCCATTTACGAGCACTAACTACCATCTATTAATGTTTAAAAAGAACAGAAAACCCTGCATTGTTCTTATATTAAAAAAAAGAGTTAAATGTGTTTCATACCATATATCATCATTTCGTTTCATTTGTATTTTTTGAACATTTTTTTCCAAGTCAATCATCATCAATTTTAACACATTCGTTTGATTCAATAACTAAACACGGATTGAGAATGGTTCGGATCAACATATTTATATTTATTATAGATTATGAAGTCAAAGCAATCCTTGTTTTATGGATTATTTTTTGATTATTGTTTGATTTTTCCCACTTTTTCATACTACTTTGACAGTTACAATACAGTGATTGTGAATAGTTGATATTAAATATATTATATTCTTATACTGGTGAATCATCATTTATTACGATCCAAAGTTTCGACCCATGTGTTTCACTGACCTTTTGGTTCATTCATTATATATATTAATGATTAAATTATTATTTTTATATGATATTTGAAATTAAAGAATTTTTTGTAATATCAGTTGAATCACCTCTATTATCTATTAAAGTGATATTTTATCTACCTATAGATAGATATAATTTTGAAGATCATGGAAAATTTTTGGATAGGATTCTTATCTACCTATTCAAATTTGAAAATAAAAATAAAAAATAATTAAATTTTAGTTAAAAAATAATTATAAATTTGTAGCTTCTTTATCTAGGAGTGTAGAATTTTTCTTTTTGCCGCGATTCAGACCTTTGACCATCCATATCATATTATAGAAACGAAAATATGTAAATAATAAAATAATTTTCATTTTAGAAATTAATTTACACTTAGTGATTAGAGAGATTATCTTTCAAGGATGCAAAAATGTTTTTTTGTAAAATTCTTTCATGTTGTAATTTGACTCTTTCAGAAGTGAAATTTTATCCGCGTATTATATATAATTATATTTTTATACACTGAATAGTACATACATATAAATACACTCATAATCGATATTTTCAATTAAGTATCCTACTTTATTTAATGTTTGTGTGTCCAATAGAAAAAAATTCAATGAGTTAAATTAAACAAATCAGTAAAATTAAATGCATTTTACTTTATATAATAGTCAATTTATGATATTGATAGAAATATGTATTATGTACTTAGAAATCAAAACTTTCATTCGGTTACAAAGGAAAATTAAAATTTCAAATTATAAAACATTTTTAATTATTTACTTATTAGATGAATCGTTCGGAGTAATTATCATCGGAAATTCATCATCGATCCTAGGCGCGCGTAAATGATTCACTCAATGCTTATTAAAAATTCTGCGGTTTTTTTATAGGCTATATAAATATTTTTATTAGAAAATAAATTGTCATTTAGATCATTTTAAGGACTTCTAGATTAGTTTCTTATTTAATAAATAATTATTTATTAGTATAAATATTATGATGTTTTTAATCTGATAGAGATTTACTAAAAACAATGACAAAAACAGATCGGTATATCGATTTTCGTTTACCTAGAATGAATTAACAAACCATTATTATTATTTTTTTTAATTAAGAATAAATCTTGATTATTTAACGAAATACCGACTTACAACAATGTAAACACTGATAATTATCTAATAAGATATCTTTGACCTGGAGGACCGAGCATTGCTAGGTAATTTATTTATTTAGTTAAATGAAATATATTAATATGATTTATAATTTAAGTAAAAAGGTCGATTTTTATTTGCAGAGAGAATTGAATAAAATTGAAATGAAATTTGTATTTTCGCCATCGTTTTTACCCCCTTTGGCCAGCATCAAAGCATTGCTGGGTATTAAGTTTTGAACTTAATTCTAATTAAAACTAATATTAATAATCGTTGTTCACACTGATCACAGCTAAAGGGTCTCTCACCTGTATGTGTCTTTAAATGCCTTGTGAGATGAGATTTCACTGAGAATCGTTGTTCACACTGTCCACAGCTAAAGGGCCTCTCCCCTGTATGTGTCCTTAAATGTTTTGTGAGATTAGATTTCACTGAGAATCGTTGTTCACACTAATCACAGATAAATGGTCTCTCACTCCTTCGATGACCCTTTTCAACCCTGAGGAAGTAAGACGATCCCCTGAACAGTCGTTTTTTTTTTAAGAGGATGAAAATTAAAGCAATTTGAACCGCGAAAGTTAAATAATGTAATCAATAATTTCTTATGTTAATTCTACATATGGAAAATTATTTTTTTATTTTTTGAAAAGGAAAAAATGAATTGAGCACCCGACAGGATTCGAACCCGTGTCTCTCTCCTATAGCCGAAGAGCGCCTTTACCAAAATAATGTAATCAATAATTTCTTATGTCAAATCTACATTTAGAAAATTATTTTATTATGGTAAATCACTCGTATCCATAATAAGCATTAATAAACAGGAATAGCAGGGAATTGGACAAAATAAAAAAACAGAGTTTTTATTGAATGGGCCAGACGTTTCGTCGATTAATTTCGACTTCCTCAATGGCTCATTCTATCACTCTTTGTCAAAAGACAATTCCACTACGCGACGAAACATCCTTTAATCCTTTTTATTCAAATCCTTTCTTTGTCTGTTTAAAGAGTAGAAACATATTTTTTTGTGATAATTTTGATTAAAGGTTTGTAATTTTTTGATTGTTCAAGTGTGTAAAAGTTCAAGATTCTTGAGCAATTGGGGCATGATCCAACAATGTATTATAGTTTAAATAAAAAGGATTAAAGGATGTTTCGTCGCGTAGTGGAATTGTCTTTTGACAAAGAGTGATAGAATGAGCCACTGAGGAAGTCGAAATTAATCGACGAAACGTCTGGCCCATTCAATAAAAACTCTGTTTTTTATTTTGTCCAATTCCCTGCTATTCCTGTTAATTATTTTATTATTTTTTGAAAAGGAAAAAATGAATTGAGCACCCTACAGGATTCGATGAAAATCAATTGACAATTTTAATAATATTTTCAATGAACTATTAGTCGATTTTAAAATAAAAAAAAATAAACAATGTAATTATACATTTTTATTGACACACCCAGCTGTGAATAATTACATTAATTAAGAAAAAACAATCAAATTAAAGTTACTCTCAGAAATCGAATTATAAACTCATAAACCCCTTAAACCGACAAAATCCTACAAGCCATTTTCGAGAAACTCTATACGTACATATATATATATTTATGACCTGATAATACAAGAGTCGAATTTCATTGAAAGTTCGTTCTGCTGTCAAAAGGCTTGCATTTCAAAATAAATAAAATAAAATACTTAGATCTTATGATTACAAACTTCAGAGCTTCTGGCTAAAAAATCCAGATACCTAATCTAAATCCGCGCAGCTAATGTATTAAAATTTGGCAAAAAGTTAGTACTTCTCAATAAACTACACTTTTTTGCTATGTTTCAACTTTCTTAACTCTTAACTAAATTGCCAGTTCATCAGCCCAGAGGAGTGACTTAAAAATGTATTCACTTTTTCTTCCGAATTTTATATTATTTTTATTGCTCTGATAATAGAAATTCTTGAGACGAGTTAAACCGTACAATTTTTCATGCGAAAAAAGTTCCATTTCCGGTAACAATAAATAATCAGTCAGCGGGGGGGCTTTGTTTCCGTGGAGGTAGGTGTTTTTTTTCTATT
Organism: Forficula auricularia; assembly: GCA_024734495.1. NCBI lineage: Eukaryota > Metazoa > Arthropoda > Insecta > Dermaptera > Forficulidae > Forficula > Forficula auricularia. The sequence continues at coordinate 5,907,474 of JALMQS010000074.1, read as the reverse complement.
GATCAGTTTTTCCTAAGCAATTATCGATTCCATTTCTGTGTAGTCAATAAATGCAAGTTTGTGCGTTGTGCAGTGAAGAGGCCGTGCGGTGTGCACTGTGCAAGCCAAGTGGACAGGATCCAGGGGCTCCGCCCCGCGCGCCCCCGCAATTCTCTTCCTTTCTAGTTTGTGGCTTCTTGCGGCGACTGGCCGGCTCAGCAGCCGTCGTCGCCGCCTGGCTTTGTCTTTTTTATTTTTATTTTTATTTTTATTGAGGTGAAGACGAAAGGCAGAGACGAAGGGCAGCAACCAGACCAACCACTATTCACTGCTCAAGTAAAATAAAGAGTAGAGCCAGTTTGTTTGTCTGTCTTTTTCGTGTTTGCTCACACTTGATAGAAACCACTGTAATTCGAATTCGCTGGGGTGGATCGAACATTAAAGGGTCAAACAAATACACTCATTCAAAAATGTCTAAAAAATTGAATCAAAAATTTTTCTACGAAAATTTCCCAGAGCTCAAAAAAAAAATTATGTATATTGATTTATGAAATTATGTTAAAAAAAATCAAACGTGTGGGGTCGGTGGTGGACCCCGTCAGGAACAGAAGTTCCTTAAGTTATTTTAAAAATATTAGAGTTATTTATATATTTATTTATATATATTTATTTAATTGTATCTATAGGGCCGTTAGGCCCACTTTATCGTACATTATATACCTACATCGAATTATTACAAAAATTAAAAAATACATTATTTTTATTAGCGTAACATTAAACATCCCAATAAAGTAACTTAGAATAATAGCAAACAATATTATACTGCTAGGCTAAATGGCGGTGGAGTTCTGCCTCAAAACGTTCAACCGGCAACGCGTTCCATACGTTTAATTGGTTAATGAAGGCCAAAGATTTTATCCCCCTTTAAAAAATCACACTCCATAAATATTTATAATTATATAACTCGTTTATTTTCTTGAATATATTAAATATTGAAAATGAAAATGTGTACAAAATTACTATCTGTAGTATTTAAAGTTGAGAATTATTTAAATAACTCTCTATGAAATTAATATTATTAAAATTTTTACATTATCTAATCAAAATAAATCAATAACTAATTTATGATTAAAATGGCAATTTTTTTTTATTCGGGATTTTGGATTTAAATATTTTTTTATTATTTCTTGTTTGACGAGCGGAATATGCGTCTTTCACAAATCACAGCAATGATCCAATAATACCTCTAGTATTGCTATCATACATATTATCAAACAAAAAATATAAAGATTACTTAATTAAATTTTTTTTTAATTTTAAAAAAATATATAGGTATATATATTTTTTTGAAGGGAAAATTACAATGCACGTATAAAAATACAATAAAGAAAACATGTCAAAAAAGATTTGTTTCGATTAGTATATCAAATTATAAAAAAAAAATTGTTTTTTTTCACGCTTATGGTAAGTTCTTTCACAAATGCAAAAAGTCTTCGAAACTTGGAATATAAGTCAATAAAAGCATAATAAACACACTGTTAAAATTTGAAGACGATTTACCACACCAAACATGAAATAATTGTAATTAAAAATGAAATTTTTACATATGATAGATTGGGAAAGGGTGGGAAAATGCTAATTATTTTTTTTTTTCATTTAAGGCTTTCACCATCTTGATGAAAAACTAATATTTGTTAGAAAGATATATTAGGAATAACTTAAAAAAAAAAAATAGAAATTATTTACCTCGTAGTTTTGATAAAAAATAAAAAAAAACATATTTGGGAGATTATTTTTAGTGGAGGGGATATAAGATCAATGACTTGGAAACGATCCATCCATAAAGAGGATATAGTAGTGTGAAAAGTACACTCACGTTAAAAAAACATAACCTAAAATTTTGGCACCGTTCATATGTATAGAGTGGTTACGAGGCTAAAACTTTTTGTGTGGATTGTCGCGAAAAAACTACCTTAACCGTATAGAGTACATGTTTTTCTTCATGAGCCATCGCATAATCAATAAGTTGCATTGTGGTCATTTAGTTAATATCAATATAAGCTTATTGAGAAATAAATAAATCACAAGTTTAGAAATTCTACAGTCACTTTAGAATTCTTCCTGTACAGTCATTTTTGGGAAATAGATTATATTTCTAATTTGATTATTTAAAAATTTTAATTTGAGTACACTTAGCTCAAAAGTTATTAAACTATCAACAAAAATCTTATACAGTTTAGATCGGGATACACCAAAGTTTTATTTTGGTTTGAACAATTCGATACGTATTTATCGTAAAATTTTCTTGAAATTTTGTGAAAACTATATATTATAGATAAACCAGTTATTTTTAACTTTAACTATTATCTTTCTGATAGTAGCGGCCCATTAAAACCACCTTGTTAACTTGAAAAAAAAAATGTTTCCATATGAAAATTAGATTCTTTCGGTAATTTTTTGGAAGTTTTCTTTTATTTAAATTTATATAATTATTGTTCACTTTTATAAATTTGGAAAGAAAATCGACCAGCATGAAATTTTTAACGAAATCAGAAATTTATTTATAAATAAGAGATAAAATACCTTTAGATAAGGAAGTTTTGCATATAACAGGAAGCAATTTTCTTCTACTAACTATCTAAAAGATATTACGAAAAATAATAAAAAAAAAAAAAATAATAAAATGTAAAGACGTGGGCGGTAAATCGTCTGAAAATATTTGTATTTGAAACACAAAACATAGTTAAAGTTATATGTACATATATGAAAGTAAAATTCCGATTCCAAAGTAATTTTTCATATGGTACATCTAGTATTTTATGGATAAAAAGAAAAATTAAATCGAAATTCCAATTTTTTTCTTTTTTATAAATAATAATGTAATTATTATAATTTAGGGGTCAGTCAGGTTGGTCTAGTGGGTAGGTATACTCGGTCCCTATGAATCAAGCTAACCCGGGTTCAATCCCTACTTATTGATTGAAAATATTTGACCGAATATAATCTGATCCTTACACCAATTTACACACCGTTCCACACACTTACACACACAAACATATCATAGAAAAATAAAATAATCCTGTAACGACTGGTTAAATGGCCATTTAGTTTCCGAGGTTAATAAATTAAAAAAAATAAATAAATAAAAATAAAATTGAATAAAAATTGGAGATATAAAAGCGAAACCATTTTTAAGACTTGGTACACTCATTGATTTGGCGTTTTTGCAATATTTTCATAAACGAACGATTTGATCAAGAAAATAAAAGGTTAGTAAAAATTATCAATTTATTAATAAAAACTTATGTCCCGAATTTCAGCTCATTACAACGTTTCGATAACTCACTACTTATATAACATTTCAGTTTTCATTTAGTTTTCTTATTTTCTGCATTTTTAACTGTAAGTTCTAAAGCTAGAAAATCAAATCTAATCAATTTTTTGTTTTGGAAATAAAAACATTTTTGTACCAGAACAAAGTTTCTAAAAAAAGTTTTTCTTTTAAGTTAAGTGGCTCTTTCAATCCAGACAGACATAAAAATCATGGACGACTTGCTGTTTCCAGTTTTATGTTATATACGTACAGGCGGTTTAAGGGTAGTATTTTTACAAATATATAAACATTTATAACAGGAATAGCAGGAAATTGGATAAAATTCAAATACACAGAGTTTTTATTAAATGGGCCAGACATTTCGTCAATTTATTTTGACTTCCTCAGTTTTAAAGAAAAATCGCTTCTAAGATTGTTGATTAATTTGAGCTAAGAATATGTTAGAGAAAGCTTAATTATGTTTTGTCTTATAGTGAAATTGTTTTTTGACAAAGAGTGATAAAATGAGTCACCGAGGAAGTCAAAATAAATTGATGAAACGTCTGGCTCATTTAATAAAAACTCTGTTTTTTAATTTTATCCAATTCCCTACTAATCCTGCTATAAATTTATTATGGATACTAATGATACATTATATAAATATTTTTTTAATTTACTTAATTTAAAATAATCTTTTTCATTATTCATTTTCCTAGTTCAAAAAATAATTGTAGTAATTTTTTTTGACATCAGGAAATAATTATAAAATTCGGAAAGTTGAGAATAAACTAATAATAATAAATTATTATTTTAATTAAGAAAACCAATCTGATAAAATAAAAATACTAGTAATAATAATCTTATTCTAGTGATTTAAACAGTAAATACCTATTTACTTAATTGAAAAGTTTTGTTTTGCCGAGAGTAGCAGAGTTGTTGATTCACAAAGAGAAACAAGAGGTTGTCCTCGGCTTGATATAAATAAACATACACATATATATATCGAGATGATATATCTGTATATATATTATTTATTTGTTTGAGACTATAGTTTCGAAGACTTGGTCTTCATCATCAGTCTTTCTTCAATTATAAATGTTTTTCATGGAGTCAATATCATATGGATATTGAAAACTTGGTGTTCCATCTTCACTGGTGGTCGGCTAGGAACCAAGTTTTCAATATCCATATGATATTGACTCCATGAAAAACATTTATAATTGAAGAAATACTGATGATGAAGACCAAGTCTTCGAAACTATAGTCTCAAACAAATAAATAATATATATACAGATATATCATCTCGATATATATGTGTGTATGTTTATTTGCATCAAGCAGAGGAGAACCTATTTGTTTCTATTTGTGAACCTATTTACTTAACGAACATGTCCTTTGAAAAGCCACCTGCGACTTACATGCTTATGGATGCAATCCCAACAGAAATTCGAGTGAGGGTGCGCTGGAAAAGTTTTATCCCATTTTATATCCGTTTTTCAACCTTTTAATTAATCGAATTATTTAAATCAGTGGTGTCCAACCTTTTGACTTACTCGGGCCACATTTGAAGGAAAGGGCCGCAGAAAAAATACTACTAATAATATTAATATTTGTTAATAAAAAATGATAGGTAAGGTAGTTTTTTCACAAATGCAAAAATTCAAGAAGTCTTTGAAACTTGGAATATAAGTCATTAAAAGCATAATAAACTAACTGTTAAAAATTGAAGACGATTAACCAAACCAAACATTAAATAATTGAAATTAAAAATGAAATTTTTTACATATGGTAGATTGGGAAAGGGTGGGAAAATTATTTTTATTTCATTAAAGGACTTTCACCATCTTGATGAAAAACTAATATTTGTTAGAATAATATATTCGGAGTAACTTAAAAAAAATTGAAATTATTTACCTCGTAGTTTTGATAAAAAAAATAAAAAAAAAACATATTTGGGAGATTATTTTTAGTAGAGGATATAAGATCAATGGCTTGAAAAAGATCCATTCATAAAGAGGATATAGTGTGAGAAGTACAGTCACGTTAAAAAAACATAACCTAAAATTTTAGTACCGTTCATTTGTATAGAGTTGTTATGAGGCTAAAACTTTTTGGGTGGATTGTCGCGCAAGAACTACCTTAATACTGTTGAATAATAATATTCACCATAACAAAGAATATATTACCTATGTAGATATGAGGGGTTTTTTTTATTTTTGGAATCATTAAATTATCCAAAAGATTTAAAAAATTGTATTTAAATGCTTACCTTGTCTATCATGAAGGTTTGAATAATTCTCAAAAATGCAATTGTCAAAAGAAATACACAAAACGCGACACCCATAAAACACAAATATTAAGCACTTGACTCTATGGCTCCTTGACTCGAAATGAAATAAATGCATTTCAATGCAAAAAACAGAGCAAAGGGAAAAGAATCCCGTTACTTGATTAGATATCAGAAAGAAAAATAATTCCAGATTTAAATAAAAACATATTCAAAAAATGCCCAGTTGATTGGAGATTGTTTTCAAAAAACTAGTGCATGTGTGCGTCAAGTGATTTTCACTTAACTTTTCTTAATTAATTAAAAATCAACATTTTATAGGAATAAACTTTTAAATAAACATTTAATAAATAAAAAATAACAAATAAACATCTAATTGTAATAAATTCCATCACAAATTTACAAAATGAAATACAGTACTACAGGTGTTTGACCAATTATTATTGGTTAAAAGTATACACTAACCAACCACACAATCACTAATGGACATTATGACTAAATAATTAATATCTTTCAAAATATAAATCTTCAATATAGGATATCTAAATGTAGTATTTCTATACATTCAATCATAAAGTTTGCAGGTAAAAAATGTATATCTAATGAAAATCGAGTCGAAAATAGACCAAAATGGTGATTATAAGTTGAAGGAGACAATAAAAGAGTGTGTCTTCTGCTGGAATTATAAATTTTATTTATTTATAACGATCGTAGTTATAAATAAATACAATTTATAATTCCAGCAGAAGACGCACTCTTTTATTGTCTCCTTCAATATATAAAAATTCTGCTACTCTCGGCAAAAACTTTCAATTTAAGGTGTGTATAAGATTGGAGTAATTTTTGGAGACGGACTGATAAGTGAAATTAAGTGGATATTGATGAGACAGTAAAAAAAAAAGATACTATGTTTTTATTCATAAACCGATGTTTCGGGGCTATTTCCTCCTTCTTCAGGGTCTGTAATTAATTAAAATCGGTGTAATTGTAATGATGGCCAAATCCGATTTTAATTAATTACAGACGCTGAAGAAGGAAGAATAGCCTCCAAAACGTCGGCTTATGAATAAAAAGATAGTATAAATTATCTTTTTTTTTCCACTCAATGGTGATTATTTTTCCGAAAATCATGAAATCTAGTTCCAGATTCAAAATTTAAAATGATCACTTTTATTTTTCGAGAACTTTTCAGTTTATTTTCAGATTTCTTATTTTAGAGAAAAAAATCATCAAGGCAAATTGTTTCAAATAAAATTTCTAGTACATATAATGTTTTATAGAAGTTTATGATTTTATGTCGGGCCGCATTCGTTGCAGTGCTGGTCCTCATGCGGCCCGCGGGCCGCGGACTGAACAGCTCTTATTTAAACTATTCTAAATTGACCTGATAAAGCGAGAGAGTAAATACCGAGCATTTACGACTCACTCATTTTATTTATACATTTTAAAATATTTTGTTTATATTGAATATGATATAAAATTTTTTCATATTATATAAATGATATAATTCAGAAACCAATCAGTAAGTATTTATAGAAACAATCATCCGAAATATATATATACAATAATTTTATTTATAATAAACAATCAATTAAAGACAAGGATGAAATGATATATGATATGGGATAATATGCTATTTTGAATATAATTAAGTGGAAAATTATGTAGTCATATATTTGACCTAACTAATCAATGCTCTGTATTTGATTATTTATTACTGATATAGGGATTTTAAATAACTTTCGACCCATGACGTTTCAATTTATGATGATTTTCGGAAATAATTTCAATTCTCATCGAAAATATTATCATCTAAAATTATTTAGTGACATAGATATTATTTTTTTTTTAGATTATGTAATCTAAATTGTAGTCTAATTTGCGATTTAAATAATTGCAATTAAATTTTTTTTCTAATAAAATAAATAAATAAATATTTAAATTATAAGGAAAAGTATCTATGGTAAATTCCTTTTATGCTAAATATAGAGATAAAAAAAACTTATTCTGCTTAAATCTGCATTTTGTGTGTGACATTAGAAAAAGTATATAATATATATATAAATTTACTACAATGCCCATCTATCTGATTCTTTGGGGAATCGAAACAGATGAATTTTATTCAGATATTCAATAATAAATTTTTATTTAGAATGTTTATAAAATTTCTCCCCATTAAATATGAAACAGCAATATTTGAAATCAAAATATTTTGTTGATGTTATAGAAAACAGCTTCCTCTTTGATTGTCAAATTACCACTTGTTTGTAGCTCAATTAGAACTCGAGTTATAAGTAAAAAACTAAAACTCACGTAATTATAAAGGATACAAAACATAGATAAAAACATATGATCTTAGTCTTTTAGTTATAAACTCGAGTTCTAATTGAGCTAAAAAAAAAATGGTAATTTGAAAATCAAAGAGGTAGCTGTTTTCTATTATGTCGACAAAATATTTTGAGTTCAAATATTGCTGTTATTCAAGTAAATTTTGGATCACCATCTATTTAAGAACTCCTAAGTTCAAATTTACATCCTTGCTAAATTTCTACATATTTTACAACTCCTAAGTTTAAATTTACATCCTTGCTAAATTTCTACATATTTAAGAACTCCTAAATTCAAATTTATATCCTCGTTAAATTTCTACATATTTTGGAACTCCTAACTTTAAATTTACATCCTTGCTAAATTTCTACATATTTAAGAACACCTAAATTCAAATTTACATCCTCGTTAAATTTCTACATATTTAAAAACTCCTAGGTTCAAATATACATCTTAAAAGTCTTCTTGACTTGAAGAAAACGCTCACAAATTTGATGTATATTATTTCTAAGTACCTAGTGCATTTCAAATTGTGAGCAGTTTATAAAATGTTTATTTGCATCAAACAGAAGACAACCTCATTGATTTCTCTTTATGAATCAACAGCTCTGCTACATCTCGGCAAAATAAATTCTTTTCAATCAATTCTGACAATTCATATTTTTTCATATTAAAATTCACTTTCAATTTTTAAATGCACAAAGGAAAAATGGCTTCTTAATGAGCGTCCATTTTAATTAAGTAAAATAATTCCTGGCGCGTTTTTCTCTCCTGATACTTCGGCATTCGATTTATGTTTCCATTGTGATCCCCAACAGAAGAGGCCACAATTATATTGTTAACTATTCGTCTAAGTCGTCGGCTTTGTGACAAACATGAACGCCACGGATACCCTAATTGAAAAAAGAAGAAGACAATCGGTATATCGAAGCGCCATCACGTTTCGAGTAACAAGAGACGGCAAACCAAACCAAAACGTGTTACTAGCGGACACAGTGGATCGCTATTCAATCTTATCCGTTTCTTTGCCGAGTATATATATCAGAACACTGCTCGACAAAAACTAAACAAAAATTTCTCTCCGTAAACCTAACAATGGATTCCAGTAGAGTTTTATACCCTGATTATCATGCAATTTTCCGATTTTATACAACACGTCAGAGTTTTGAGATATTAACGGTCAAAATGACGAAAAAGGCCACTTTGACCTATTTTCGAGTCCCATTAAATATTAAACAGCAATATGTGAAATCAAAATATTTTGTTGACGTAATAGAAAACAGCTTCCTCTTTGATTTTCAAATTACCACTTGTATTTAGCTCAATTAGAACTCGAGTTATAACTAAAAAACTAAGATCTTATGTTTTTATCTATGTTTAGTCTATGTACAGGGTATGGTCAAGTATTGTAATCGTGCATGAAAAAAGTGTTTTTTTCCTTCTTTTTCGAAATATCTCAAAAACGGCTGAAACTATTTTGATTAAAAAAATTGAGCGAAACCATGGCATTTCGCTCTACAAAAAAACTCTAATAAGTGAACATCGAAAAATTATATTTTTCGAGATAATAATTGTTTTGTCAAAATGTCTGTTAGTCTGGTTGTCTGGTTGTCCTTCAGTCTGTGCGTTACCAAATTTTTGTGGACGAGCTAGCTCAAAAACTAGTTTGAATATCGAAACCAAATTTCACACGTAGTTTTGGTCCATTGAGATTAAGAGCTGATTAGATTTTGGTGCATATCGACCCAAAATTAAGGGGGGGAGGGAGGGGCGGGTTAAAAAATTAAAAATCTAGGCCGTTTGAGAAAACTCAACCAAATTTTGTATACATAATCAGTGGACCCCCAGAAGTCTAAAAATACAAAAACCAGAAGCATAAACATGCAAAAACTACCCCCCCCCCTACATGATTATAAATAATTTTAGAAGCCAGGTTGTATGGTAAAGTCAAGTGGATGGCCACATCAGAACACGTCAGCTTATTTATTTATTTTCTATCCATACCCTGCTCGGGTTTCGGATTTTTACATTTGTCAACTAAGTAATTTAAAATAGTAAAAATGTATTTTTTTATAGTTATAACTCAAGTTCTAATTGTGCTAAAAATAAGTGGTAATTCGAAAATCAAAGATGAAGCTGTTTTCTATTACGGCAACAAAATATTTTGATATCAAATATTACTGTTTAATATTTAATGGTACTGGAAAATAGGTCAAAATGGCCTTTTTAGTCATTTTGACCGATAATATCTCAAAACTCTGACGTGTTGTAAAAAATCGGGAAATTCAATGATAACCACCGTATAAAACTACTGGAATCCATTGTTAGGTTTATGAGGTAAATTTTTGTTTAATAGTGTAATTATTTATTCCGAATTTATAAGTTTTGTGCGGAGAATAGAGTTGATGAATTTATAAAAATAAATTAAAGAAGGTGGCCTTGCTTATAATCAGGTTCATGTGAGAATTAAATTAATTAAAGTAGCCTCTTAGTAAGTAATTACGAGTCAATGATGATTTATAAATTATACAATAAAAACTGAATAAGTGTTTAGTTAACAAAAGTGAATATCAACAAGTTATTTTTTTTAAATATCGTTGTACTTCCTACATATGGTAAAGGTAAAAACAGGCCTCTAAAGAAATTCATGAGATCTATAATGAATTTGAATTGTTAGGAATAATTTTTATTATATGCCGTAAAGGTACATTAATTCAAAATTCATAAATTTAACAAATAAATTTAGTCCAATATTAATACGATAATTGTACTAAAACGTATCTCAGAATATATAATGTGCCAATAATCAGGAGGTACGTACCTAAATTAAGTTTTACTTGGAAAATTTAGTTCACCTCACCCGCGGGAAATGAACCCAAGTGCCAAAAAACGATCCAGGCCAATCGCAAATCATCCCTGGCATTTCGGATTCTTGCCATGTTTTCTGTTTTGGGTAGAACCCCTGCTTAAGAAAATAAGTTTTACTTTTAAAGAAATTTTAATTTATTCTAATATTATATTAAATACAGAGCTCGAATATAATATTTATTTTTATATCTCTCTTAAAAATTAAATTTATGAACCACTCTAAAAATCCTGAAGTGATACAAAGGGTCCCCTCTTATCTCTCATTTTCGAATTTTTTAAGAAAATAAAGTTTTGCTTTTAAATAAATTTTAATTTCTTCTAATATTATATTATATACAGAGCTCTAATATAATATTTATTTTTATATATCTCCTAAAAATTAAATTTGTAAACTCTTCCAAAAATGGTAAAGTGATACAAAGGATCCCCCCTTATATCTCATTTTTGGATTTTTTTAAGAAAATAAAGTTATAGTTTTAAAGAAATTTTAATTTATTTTAATATTATATTATATACAGAGCTCGAATATAATATTTATTTTTATATCACTCCTAAAAATTAAATTTATGAACCACTAAAAGAAAATGAAAATTTCGAATAAAAACAAAATTCTTGAAATGATAATACCTAAATGTTTAAAAAAATTGTCATATTACCCTTCTTTTGTTTGGTATTATACGTCTTTAATCTTGAGGATACGAATTAAATCCCCAATTTATCTTAATTTTGCAAATAGGGGAGTAATTAGTGTTTTTTGAAATATTGACTTTTTTAGTCAAAAAGATGTTGAAAGATGAACCCTATATTAAAAAAATTGATGAATGGGTTATTATTTTATTAATTAATTGAATCAGCGAGGACTGGCCTGGGTTCAGCTTGAGCACTTGGTTCGTAATGTCCTGGGTGTGTCCGGAACTAATCACTCAAGATGCCAACTCAAGTGCATTTAAATTAACCCCCTCTCCTTCCCCTCATGTCCCCGCACCTATCCACATTGCGACCATTGATTTATGACTTCTATTTTATCACTTGTCTTCATTCCCAATACAATATTATCTAAAGCTTGGTAAATATATTTTTTTTTCAATACAGCCCACGAAAATACAACTATTTTCATATGAAATTTGAATTTCAAAATATTCAATTTTTTTAATAATAAAGTAAAAGTAAAATAACTTTACTATCAATTCAAAATTCATAAGTTTAACTCATAAATTTAGTCCAATATAATACGATAATTGTACTAGGGCGTATCTCAGAATACATAATGTGCCAATAATCAAGAAGTAGGCACCTACTATATTCCTAAGTTAAACAAGTTTTACTAGAAAGATTTACTGAAAATTTTTAAAATTTATTCTCGATTCCAATTTATTCTATTCTAGAAAAAATAAGCAATTTATTTGTAAAAATGTGTCAAAATTATGATTGTATATATACATAATAAATAATTGTATTGTATTATATATAAAATAATAAATGGGGAGTCGGGTTGTACGAGCTGGCTAAGGCGCTGGCCCCGCTTCAGCATCGTTGATGACGATGTTCAAACGGGAGACCCGGGTTCGAGCCTGGCTAATATATACAATTTCTACCGGATAAAATTCGGCTCCCTCACTAACACTACTAACACTTTACTGATGTGTTGTTTAAATGAGCTGTCCTCACTGTGACAATAAATAAATAAAATAAATAAATAAAAATAAATAAAATTATTAAAACATTTTTTTATATTTTAGTGAATTTTTTTAGTATCTATATTGGCGAAAATCATGATAAGGGTGACATTTATTTAAGATATATTTAATAAAGTACAAATTCAATGCGAATTCACTAATAATAAAACTAATAAACTTAATATAATAATCTCGTAAAAATTTTCTTTTTAATTTGATTTTTTGTTCCAATTTCAATTAATTAATTTAAATATATTTTTATATAAATAATTTGTAATAAACTGTTCGTTTGTTTAACAAATAAAGGGATTAATACGTCCATACCTTCTAATCAAGCTAACGCGGGTTCAAGCCCGACTCGCTGCAATTCGACTTTAATCTGATCCCTACATATTTGAGAAAAAATTAAGTAATATAATATTATAACGTAAAATGGTTAATGGTTAATGCGGAGAAAGCCAAAAAAAGGGGGATTAATAATTGAAAAAACACATGTTAATTTGCTAATCCTGCTATTATTGTATAACAATCCCTTAAATTTTCAATAATAAAAATATATTTTCTTCATTTTTGAACCGTAAGTTTACTTTTAGATGCTAGAGAGCTCAAAATCTATCCCTGCATTAGAAATACTAACACTTTAACCCTAGAACCAAATTTCTACAACTTTTTGTCTTGAGTAAACCTGGGTATCAAATCCAGACACATAGTAGAAACAAAATTAATACTGGAAATGATTTTTCTCTACGTTTCAGACATATTTAAACACAATGAGAGAAAAATAAAAATTTGAGTGAATCCATTAAGGTCCAACTTGATATATTAAAATTTTTTATAAAAATTCTTTCTTTCTTTCTTAATTTGTTTAATTTTCTTAATTTGTTTTTAATCTGTAAACGCACACTACTGTGCACCTATATTTTACTCAACCTCAATTACAATTTGCAAGGGTTGGTAGCCCTGTATGTAGGTGAAAGTTCAAAAAATACATTGGTAGCTAAACGAAATCAGCATAATTACGCTCCAGCTAATTTGAATGAGAAAATTTTTCATTTTTCCTAAATTAGGAAAAACAATTTGTAATACAGCTAAAAAAATGGATTAAAAAAATGTTTTCAATAACTAATGATTGCGAAGCTAATTGTATGTATGCCGATATGAATAATGATACTTGAACCGGTTTATCAATAATAAATAAGTAATAAACTTTTAATCAAAGATTTTCATAAACATTTCAAAAATATTCTATATGAAAAATTAATCTAACCTAATAGTTTTAATAAATAAATGTATGGATATAGGTATATGTAAACCTGTCAGCGGTAGAGAGTGATGGCCTGTGTACTAACTTAGAATATTCTATTACAAACCACTCTACGGGTAAATCAACTTTCTACTTCGGTCTCATACAATCCAAATTTATCAACAATTATTATTAATGTTACTCGAAAAAAAGGATGTAAACAGATTGAAGATTTTAGGTAACACTAGCCTGAGGCGTAGAATTTAAAGGAGATCATTGGTTTGCTCGAGCCCCTAAGGTTAGTTGTATGTCGGTTTGTAAAGTCTTTGTTAAGTTGACAAACGGTCAAACCTTAGTATTCACCATGTGCCAGACCAAATGGCCAATCAGATGAAAGTATGTGTCATCTGATTGGCCATCTGGTCGGCAACATGGTGAAGGTTTGACCGTTTGTCAACTTAGCAAAGACGTTATAAACCGACATACATCTGGCCTTAAGTCCTTCGTAATGTAATCTCTGCAAATTTGTTTTTGGTTGGTATCATGAAGGGCCGTTAGCAGTGCTGTCTAGCCGTAAAATTAGCAAAAGATTTACGCTTTTTGGACCGTAAAAATCTGAGGGTATACGCCATAAACCGGGAAACTGTAATGTAAAATAAAATATACTACCGAGCGCAGGATATACGCTATTTGCTCAGATCAAACCACAGGGTATACGGCATATACCGATATATAACCTCCACTACAACCCTGGGCGTAGGTTTCTTCTACACCGAAGACATTGCTGTTTTTTTAATGTAGGCAGAGATGAGCATAAGTGCTAACTTAACTTACTTAATTGCTCATTCACACAAGAAATTTGAAAATTAATTTACCCTTTTATAGTAACCAAGTCAATTCCAGAAAGACTATAATTAAATCTAGTCATTCAAATATTTTATAGTCTAAAAACCCAGATACCACTATAGAAAATACAAGCTTAGAATTTAGACTACAAAATATCTGAAGATTACTTAAAACTGGCTTTAAGTATGAGTCATTTTGGGTGAGTTTGGGCTCTACAGTTTAGTGGGTTAAATGGAGTCCGCATGAACTAGCAACAGTGATCCTAACGTAGTGTGGTATACGCTCCCCATTTAGTTATTCTAATATATAACTAGCTATATATATCTATCGTTTCTAGAATATGGTTTCATAATGTCCTGAAAAATTTCTAGCTAATTGTGAGTTATTTTTTCACTATGATACTGGCTAACCCTAAAAAAATTATTAAAAAAATCGGTGGTTTTAGAAAAAATAAACATTTTAAAAAATAATCAAACAGCATATTATCATCATAAAAACAAAAACCACAAAATAAATTTTGTAAATTGTAATTATTTTTAATTTTTTTATTTATTTATGTTTAATTTGATTTCTTTTTTTGTTCCCAGCGGCTTCGAATTAACGAGTTTCAACCTTTAGTAAGTACAGTAACAAATTAAATCAATTTAGCAATTTTTTTTTCAATTTATTTTTTGTTTTGTTGATTCTTTCTAAGTGTCATTATGTGTTTAGTAAGGGATATAATCAAAGGGGCGGCTAATAATAATCTAGAAAAAATTCCGTTAAAAAGAACAAAAAAGAATTTAGTAAAATATCCAAAATGCATGTTTCCATTCTCTCTGCACTGTACATTTGTGGACTGTCATTTGGTAGTCATAAATAAATTTATCGAGACCGGAAAGAAATGATTAAATATTAAGTATTAGTATTAGAGAGAGGATTAGAATTGTACCTATATATTTTATTATATCTATTTTATTAAGAGTAGTTATCAGCAAATTAGAAACCTTAGACAGTTCAGCACAGGAGTCGGATGTTTTCAGGCCAATGGAAGGAAGCTCAATTTCGAACTCTAACTGACCTATGGTCTGTTATTTCGAGTTCGTCTTTAACGCTACACACCCGCGACCTGAAAAAAAGTAGCCGTGTTTGATGTGCTCATTTTTTTATTGTTTTTAAGGTCCTCTACATCCACTTATAGCCATCCGACTGGATGAGTGGCTCAGGGTGTGGCCACAGCAGAACGGTATAAAAACCTTTTTGCTGTGGGAGTTTATTATTAGGGTGAAAAATTTTAAATCGAGTTCAATGGGTTGAAAGTCAATAAAAAAATAACAATAATAATTCTGTTCACTGGGACAAAATAATAAATTATAAATATAAGTAAAAAAAAATAAAATAAATAAAACAGATAAAAAGTCACTGGGATAGAAACAAAAAATTAAAATAATAAAATAATTAAATTAATTAAATAAATATGCTTTTAATTTGGTGTTGACTACTAGAACGAAGACATTTTTTAATTTTTTTGCATTTCGTGTAAAACCGGACGCAATTAGTGTATCCACAATTTTGATCTATCTCTCTGTCCGTTTGTCAGAACATTGTATCTCGTAAACTAATAGGATAAAAACGTGAAATTTAGATGTAATATGTATTTTCTTGAAGATTAAAATTTTTATCGAATGATTATTTTGGATGAGTCAAATTATATTTTCAAAAATAATATATCTTAGAGTATGAGGTATATCATTGTAAAGATCTATTTAAATAGAATTAGGTTTATTTATTTATTTTGAGTTGCTGGTTGCAGAAAGAGTACAAGTTAGTGAAATGAAATTTTGAGAAAAACTCAAAAAAATGTTTTTTAGAACTTGTATATAATAATAATTGAAGAAACTTATTGCACAAATAAAAACTATATTGAAACACTATCTTTTTCTCAAGTATTTCAAACTATTTGCTTTGATTACTTAGGACTTAATAACCTTGAAAGTTGACAATTTTTATAGATATACCTATCTATAAAAATTACTTGTACCCTTTTTGCAATCAGCGATTTATTTATTTCAATTTAAAATAACGATGTAGCAACGAGCTGGCATTTTTTATGAATTTTTTGTATCTGTCGTCGTTTAAAAACGCTTAACTTTTTTTTGGGCTTAGGATACTATAGTGCAATGCTTTCCGCGTGACCCCCGAATAAAAACATATTTTGGTCGTCAAAATTTTTATTTCACATGTTTATATTTTATTACAAAGGATAGTAAATTACTTTAAGTTTTTGAAAATAAAATAAGAAAAACATAGCATGAAAAGGCATAAACATGTTCATAAATAAATATTTGTACTTTGTACTGAAAATTTTCGCGGACCCCAGGTTGGGAAGCACTGCTATAGTGCATAGTACATTTAGCCAGTGGATATGTAGTATGATTCTTTTATCATCGGATATACCCCCTTAGGGTTAGTAGTCTTTAGCGTTTTCGCCGGATAAATTTTTATTCCTCCGCAAGAAAGGCCTGAACTTGGGCCTCCCGCTCTAACCTTGTCACCAAGACGATGCAGAAGCGGTAGCTCTAGCGCGCGCGGCTACTCGGCTCCCCAATGGATTAACTTAAAATTAAGAAGAAATTTAAAAAATTTACTCATCCACTTATTATCAACATCAAATAAGAACTAATTTGATATTTTAAATACTTTGGGAGTTATAAAGTAGGGAATCCTAGGAATGCGGTCCGCACTTCTTTTTTGTCATAGATATAAGTACATATATAAATTATTTGAGAATAATAAGAAAAAAAAATTTTTTATTTTTTTTAGTACAATTCGAAATAAAGCGTGTTTTTTAAATATACAGGATGGGGCATAAAGACCTAACACATTTTGAAGAGGTATAAAAAAATGAAAAAATTTAATTAGAAAAAAACTGAGTCCATTTTTGAAAAGAACATAAATATATATTTTTTAAATATATTTTAAACATTATATCAGACAAAAAAATGGGGGGTGGGGGGGGTCAAAATTGAAAATTCTAGTCCTTTCGACCAAACTCAACCAAATTTTATACACATATTCTGTGGGCCCCCAGAAGGTTAGAAATGCAAAAACTAACGACCCAAAATGAGGGGAGTTTAACCCTTTCGACCAAACTATGTATACAAAGTTTGGTCGAAAGGGCTAGAATTTTCATTTTTGACCCCCCCCCCCCCCCCTTTTTTTGTCTGATATAATGTTTAAAACACATTTTAAAAAAATTATTTTATGTTCTTTTCAAAAATATATTCAGTTTTTTCTAGTTAAATTTTTTCATTTTTTTATATCACTTCAAAATGTGGTAGATCTTTATGGCCCACCCTGTATTTTTAGTTAGTTATTGAATCTATCGCTGAATCAATTTGGTTACATTTTTTTCCATCTCTTATCGTATTGATAGGAGGAAGTTGTCCATAAACAGACACGCGTGCATAGTACATGGCTGGCTGGTTCACTACCTTTACCTTTGAGCGGGCTGTTCTTCCTGCGCGACTTGGCGTCGGTGGCCGCAACTGTGTCAAGGCCCCCCTGTCCCCCCTTCACTGGTCCCCTATAATATACACGCATTCGTCAATTGAACCGCGCTTTTCGTGGTACTTGTGACCTCTAATTATAAACATAAAAATGTATATATATAATATATATATATATATATATATATATATATATATAAAAACAACCACGATAAACAGACACGTGGAAGCCAAAAGGTTATTGGGACTCAAAAACATCGCCAGTCCTTTTAATCGCTTTTTTTTATGACTTCTAATCAAAAGATTTCTATCTCACATTTAAATAACAATATTGAAATTCATTCATTCATTCATTTTATCGTCAAAGTGCCCTTCGCTTTTTTCCATAGCGCGACAGCATTTAGAGGGGTGCTTGGGATCTATTTCGTTCATTCAATATTTGATTTTTTTTTTTTTGAAAATCCCTCTATCTCTCTATATATTCATCTGTAGCTCAAGATATTAGATAAGCATTTTAAAATACCCAATCGCGAAATGAAATTTAATATTTCAAACGAGATGGAAATTAAATATATATATATAACTACTAATATAAATCTAATCCATTTCACAAACTGACTTGAATATTATTTTATAATATTTAAATTTTACGTCTCAATTGAAATTATTATTCACTTTGTGGATTAAGGTAAAGGAACAAGGACCCTGAAAAACTCCAATTATAATCTTTTTTTCATGATCAAGATCTCCCTGATAAAATAATTTTTTTTATTTTATTATTATACTAGTTTTCGTGTTAAAAAAATATAAAATTTAAATAATATTACCCGGGTAATAAATATCTTATTTTTTCCGATTCACTGACGTCACATAGGTTAGTCAAGTTGTTTGCAACGAAGTTTTTATATTCAAAAAAATTTATATTCGAAATTTTTTTAAAAACTTTTTAAAATATAAAATACTAGGTATGTTTCACATAAATAAAGACAGATGCTTGTTTAGCACGACTCTATATATATTTCAGGGTATAAGCCCATCTTCAGGAGTTCTTCTTCTTCAAGGACACTGAACTTTCAGAACTCCTGAAGATGGGCTTATACCCCGAAATACTCATATATAGAGTCGTCCTAAACAAGCATCTGATCTTTTATTTATGGGAAACCTACCTAGTATTTTATATTTTAAATTTTAAAAAGTTTCTAAAAAAAAATTTCAAAAATTTTCTTTACTTTATTTAATATATTTCACCACCACTTCTCCCTTAACAAAAGTTTTTATATTCAACAAATTCTCCCTTTAGAGTGTTGTATAAATCAAGAAGGTTAGTAAAAAGTCTCCCTTTTGATGATTGTCCCAACGTCGGTAGAGTTAATTTTATATTAGTAACGTAATATACTTCAACTTTAATAACGATTAAATATTTAATCGCAATGCTTATTTCAAGTAGCTAAAAAAGCGTAAAGTGCATTTTTTGTTTATCATATTTTTGAAAAAATGAATTAATTGACTTATCTACTGTTAAAAAAATTGATTTTAAAAATAATGAAAAATCATTAGATTTTTTTTCAAATTTTAGGAAGAGCTAGAATAAAAATTCAGTAAAAAATAGAAAATATTCAATCATTAAGTAAATCATCCAAATGATCATTTAAATTTGTTGATAAAAAAACACTTTTAGTCCCATATAAAACACACGAGGCTAAAATCCATTCCATCTGTGATCGTTATCAAGCACACGAGCTGCCACTATGATGGCCTATTAAATACAAATGCTTACCGTGTCTTTTATTTAATGTTTGTTTAGTTTATTAATATCATTAATTTTAATTAAATATTTTTTTTTAGAATAATTTTAATTTTATATTGTGAAAAATTTCAAACACCAAAAAGCTAAATCTAAATGATCATTTTGCATTGTAGTTTAAAATTGGCTTAATTACTACCTATCAAGACTATTCTGTGTATTTTACTTATTCGGTTAAATCAGGACAAGTTGCTTAAAATAACTTTGTTGTTTGTGTTTAATTCGATGGCTAAAAGATGGAGAATAGACTCAGCCATTAATATGATTAGGCACCACTAAATTCACAAAGTAATCAATTTGTTCATAAGTCGGTTGCAGTCATGTAGCTCAAATCTCAACATTAAAAAGTCTGGTCTAGCTTATTGGGAGCTGCAACCATTTATTTATCGTATTATACTAACTTTATTCTAGAACTTCGATCAATATATGTTAATAATAATTTTCCGACTCGAGTTATAAAACGTTATTTATTTAATAAATTATTGATATGAATTTACTAGGTACTAAACAAATATAAGTCTTGTTTAGTTAGTCTGTACAGTAAATTACGGGTTCTTTAATGTATGTTTGTTGTACGAGATATCGATAGAAGCGATTTATAGCGGACTAAAATAAAAACAAATCCGTGTATTAGGTTGCGGACTAACAGGGGCATGAAAGAATTAATTAATTCATCCTAAAAATTAAGGTCATTAAAATGTAAAAGTAAAATGAATTGATTAATAATTATAATAAACTTTGTTATAAGAATTGGAAATTGAACAAAAAACAAAAAAATATTTATTAGATACCTAATGTAAATAAATATAGTTTTTAAGAAATTTGGTGTTGGTACTTGGTGAAACATTTTTTAAAATTATTGGATAAAAAATACTTGGTAGGTTTCACATGAAGATATAAAAAAATAAAACGAATTTATTTTTGGAGAATCTTTAATCTCGATATATATAAATTTCGGGTGACTAACCCATCTTTAGGAGAAACAGAAAGTAACTGACCTGGATAAGTCGAAATTGAATACAAGTCAATGGTAAAATTTATTTTTAAGATAACAAAATTTGATTTAAAATTAGTGGAGGGAGAAAGGTAGGAGGTCTATTTTGTTTGATTTTGAATGGCCTTCTGAGTAATGATGAAAAATAGACTTCCTACCTTTCTCCCTCCACTAATTTTAAATATTTACTCCTTTTGTTATCTTAAAAATAAATTTTACCATTGACTTGTATTCAAATTCGAAATCCTCATTTCTCAGAAGGGCATTCAAAATTAAACAAAATAGACTTCCTACCTTTCTCCCTCCATTAATTTTAAATATTTACCCTTTTGTTATCTTAAAAATAAATTTTACCATTGACTTGTATTCAATTTGACTTATCCAGGTCAGTTACTTTCTATTTCTCTTGAAGATGCGTTAGTCACCCGAAATATATATATCGAAATTAAAGATTCTCCAAAAATAAATTCGTTTTATTTTTTATATCTTTATGTGAAACCTACCAAGTATTTTTTATCCAATAATTGTAAATAAATATAATAATAATTTTATCCATGAGAAAATTAAATCAGAATATTCAATATTATCTGATGAATTGACAACTTCTTAAAATATAGTAAAAATGAATCTAAAAATTTCGTATGCTCAAAATTCGAAAATTCTTTATTTTAATTTTTAATATGATATTCCAATAAGAATTTGGATGAGTAATCAAAAATATCAAACAAATTATGTAGAAACAATTTCTGCATTTCTAACATGAAATTCCTTTAATTTTTACTTACAAATAAATAATAATTGAAATTAATGGAAAAATTCGAATTTTAATTTGAGATTCCAAAGTTTTTTCAATTATTTGTCAGACTTAGAATGTTTTTTGCCCGGATATTCTAATTAAAACTCAAAAAATTCTGGGAAGATTTAATTTAAAACTTTAGTCAGTTATTGGTTAAACCTCACTAATTTCAACCGTACGCTCAGTGGGTTTTTGCCCACTAGCCGGCCGACTATTAAATTTTTGCTTATTCGTGATTTAATACCTGGATAAAATAATTTGTTTCTGTCCCTTTTTGGATTCAGATAAACAATTTAAAAACTCTTAAAAAATTCCAAAATGTTAGTAGTCCCAAAACAAATTGGATTTTGGGCTTAAGAGCTTCAGAACTTCCGGTAGAATAATGCAAAAAATAAGAAAGAAGTCGAATCATTATATATAGACCTTTTAAAATATTGTTGCTGATGAGCTGAAATTTGACACACAAGTTTGTATCAATAAGATTCACCTATGTGTCAAGTTTCATCCATCTAGCTCAAAAATTTTGCTGATGGAAAATTGCCAAATCACCTAATTTGCAAAGAGCGTACTGAATCAGAAAAAAATTCAATTTTTTCTCCAATTAATTATTAAACTTTAATTCGTTAGTGAATATTCGTAGGAATATCGGCAATTTTTTTTTTCAAAAACAAGTTAAACGTTTTATTGAAATATTACGACTTCATCATCAACTTATAAAGGTGAAATTAGTGGTGTTTCACAAAATAAAAACTCTTGTATAAACTCTTGATGATGGGCTAAAAAACCCGAAATATATAGAGTATCCATTAGGGTGGTCCTTCAAATTTTTACGCTCTCGAGGGATCATATGATTCGAGATAAATAAAAAAAATATCCCCCAAGTTTCAAGCCTCTATTTCAATTATAACCTGTGCCCCCAGAGAGTAAGTTTCTCATCTAAATAACATGGGGTTTTTGCCATTGAAAGATCATTTTTTTATTCTGGCCAAAGTAATGGTTCAAAAAATTTGAAACTCTGTAGACTTTATCTTTAGAATAGTACCTATCCCTCATAATTTTTATAGATTTTTAGCTATTATAATTTTGGAGTCTATAACTTACTAACCTTAAGATATAGCAGAATTTTATCTATCTCTAGCTCCAAAATTATAATAGCTAAAAATCTGTAATAATTCGGATAGAATGCTAGTATTATAAGAATAGTTTCAAATTTTTTGAACCATTACTTTGGCCGGAATAAAAAATTGATATTTCAATGCCAAAAACCACATGTTATTTAGATGAGAAACTTACATCGCTAGGGACACAGGTTATAATTGAGATAGAGACTTGAAACTTGAGAGATTTTTTTTTTAATTTATTTTGAACCATATGAGCCCTTGTCAGCGTAAAAATTCGAAAGTACCCAAAATAAGGACCACCCTAGTATCCATTAAACTTCCACTTTATTTCAATTTTCATTTTGTGAAACACCACTAATTCCAACCCTTTATAATTTTTTAAATATGTTTCACTATAAACCTACACCGCTTTCTCCGAGGGGTGTACCGCGATCGGAATTAGGTGTACACCGTCTTTGGAATTACTTTGGAATTCATTACATAATCTATTGTCATCTATTGTCTTCTACTTGGAAATGAAAGTGGAAGTGGAAGTAGGTGTACACAATTTTAGGTCGCGGTTCACACCTCGGTTTTCCCTAAATGCTTTTCATCATCTACCTAGATTTTTCTTTCTTTTAAAACTCAATGTTAATTTTAATGTTGATTTGTTATTAAAACAAGACGAATGAAAGTAATGTGGCTTTTTAAATTCTCGGCTATATTTTTGTTTTGTTTTACATTGTAAATTCGATTTAATAACTATATTTGTAGAGTGGCGAAGGGAACGAGGGGAGGTCGGGTTGATTCGCGGCGAGATAACCGCGTGATGTACATACGCAACAGGTTGTAATGAGTTCTCGAATTTCGCTATATATTTATTCTATTGATTTGCAGACGCTTGAAAGAACCCCACTTTCCTCCCCCCAAACACACACACACACACACACATACACAAAGATATCCCTTCTCGTGAGTTCGTCCCGGATTATACGCTGGCAATTAAAACACGACTAGACTAATTTAAATATCCTTAGAGGATTGTAGTTTGTCCGATTACGAGGCCATCGGTGGCGCTTAAGAATCGCCAACACCTTTCACCTTTGCAAAAACAACAGCACCTTGGCTAGACCAGAGAGGGACTGAGAAGGTACACGCGCAGCATCTACTAGGAAATAAAAATTTATTATAGCCATTAGTTATTAGGAATTACTAGGATTGGCCAACTTTTGCTTGGATTGACAATGCCATCTACATTTAAGGGGCGTCAATTAATTCAATTAGACGATGCAACCAACATTACTGGAATTAAAACTACTCATACGTACAAGCTGATCTGGAATGTTTATAGGGTGGCAGAAATAGCGAAGTATTTGAAAAATTGTGTTTTACATATTTTTTTGGAGGAGTAATTTATAAAACTTTTGCAAACTACTGTAGATAAAATTATAAATTCCAAATTATAAAATTAATAATAGAAACTTGTATACTAAGAAATGTATAACTTGGAACCAATAAATGCTATAATAATAATAATAATAATAATTTGAATATTTTCCGCCCCATGAGTTACCGCTCACCGACAATTCTTGAATTTATTGTAAAGATTCGTTTGTGTGGCTAGCTTGACAAGACAACAAAACAAATTTTTAACCGACTTCAAAAAAGGAGGAGGTTCTCTATTCGATTGAATTTTTTTTTTTTTTTTTTTTTTTTTTTTTTTTTTTTTTTTTTTTGTGCCTATGTTACCTCATATCTCCGCCAATTGTCAACCGATTTTGGAAATTTTTTTTGCATTGGGTCCAGTCTAGCTTCCGATTGGTCCCATTTTTTTTCGATTTTTTTCCATAGGTATTAGACCTTTTTTATTAGGTTTGTTTAGACCTAACCTCTTTGTTTATGAACCGATTTCGATGGTTCTTTTTTTATCCGAAAGGGGGTGTCTTAGGGATGGTGTCATATTAATTTGGTCAAGTTCTGATGATATCATCACTATTAATAACATCACTAAAAAGAGAAAATAAAAATTTTTAAGAAAAAATAAAAACCGACTTCAAAAAATTAAATGCAACAAATAAAATACACTAAAAGGTATAAAATAATTATTATCTTATTTAGTTACAACTAAACGACGAAATATTAACATGAAATTACTTTTTGAAGTTGGTGCCAAATATATACCTTTTATGAATCGCACTCGACGGATCTTACTTAGTACGTTTGGCGGGTACGCTCGCTTATAGGTATAGTTTGTTTGGCACCGACTTCAAAAAGTAATTTCATGTTAATATTTCGTCGTTTAGTTGTAACTAAATAAGATAATAATTATTTTATACCTTTTAGTGTATTTTATTTGTTGCATTTAATTTTTTGAAGTCGGTTTTTATTTTTTTCTTAAAAATTTTTTCTCTATTCAATCGGGTAATTAACCCTATGGGGCCGCCCATAAATTACGTCACCTAGTATGGAGGGGGGCCATCTCAAATTTTTGATAAAATGTGACGGGGGCCATCTCAGATTTGTGATAAAATTTGACAGGGGGGGGGGGGTGATCTTAAAAATTGTGATATCACAAAAGTCAAATTAAGAAATTGTCAAATATATTTTTTAGATTTCAGGTTAATGTTGAGTTTAATTTATAAAAAAAATTCTACAATCATTAAATTATATGGTATAGAAGTGACGTCACAATAAGGGAGGCTCAATGTAAATGTGACACAGGGCGAGGGGGTCTAAAAATCTCGATATAACGTAATTTATGGACGGACCCTATGAGAAGTGACAAATAAAATAATTCTAATTAACACGAGTGATGATGAAGGTCAAAACTATAGTCTTAAACAAACAAATATATATATATA
This sequence comes from Forficula auricularia, assembly GCA_024734495.1. Lineage (NCBI taxonomy): Eukaryota > Metazoa > Arthropoda > Insecta > Dermaptera > Forficulidae > Forficula > Forficula auricularia. The sequence goes on along the minus strand of JALMQS010000074.1, from coordinate 5,881,891 downwards.
TATATAATGGAAAAGTATGTATATATGTTTGTATGATCCAAACGATCTGATTGGGCAGTGCATAGCCAATGGCAAAGCTTTAAATTATTAGAACGATTCTGATTGGTCAGATAGTGATCGTGCTTAGCCAATGTGTTAAATAAATCTTTCCTTATTGTTCCTTATTGTTGACACAATTTCATTCAGCACATTCTTTCAATACTTACAGTAATATTTTAAATTTCAATTATTAAATTGGTATGAACGAGACGGTCCCGCTCCCCGCCAGTGGCTAGGTGACGCCGGGCCGAAGGGCCGGACGTTAACTAGTTATATATATATATATATATATATATATATATATATATATATATATATAGAGAGAGAGAGAGAGAGAGAGAGAGAGAGAGAGAGAGAGAGAAAAAAAATTCTTGCTTTCTGAATTTTAGAGCGAGCAACATTTTTTTTCTATTTTGAAAATTTTCACCATTGAAAAAGGGAGAAATTCTCGCGAAACGTTTGGTTTTAAAATAAACGTGTTCAAGATTGTTTTTATAAAAGATTTGTATTTTTTCATATATATATATATATATATATATATATATATATATATATATATATATAATGTGTATTTTTATTTGCATCAAGCAGAAGGCAACCTCTTTATGAATGCCTGGAGCGACAGGTCTGGTTGAATATTCATGCCAAGTTTCAGTATTTTAGTCCAAATTATTGGCTTTCAAATAAAAATTCCGAGACCCTACGGATTCTTTCTAAAAAGTTTTACTTTAATATATGCAATTTTAATTTTTCACCAACTTTAAAGCGGCCTCTTAGGATTTACTTTTAATTGAAAATACAAGCAAAGCAATGGATGTGTTTTATTCTTCTATTAAATGAGTAAATTACATAAAAATACCGTACTAGAAAATTATTAATGAAATTTGATTATTGTTTTTAAACTTATTTAAACTCGATAAATAAAATTTCCGAATTAATTTTAATTAGTCTGCCAAGCACTATTCACCTGAATATTATTGTTTCGCAAGGTCTTCAGCTTTTTAAGTAGGAAAACGAACAGATATAAAATATTATTCGGAATAATTTAAGTTGTTGGTTAACTTTTTTTTTACCTAAGTTTAACAGGATTAGGCTAGGTCAAGAAGTTGAATGAACGAAATTATATCACATGCTTCGCATGCTTAAAGTATTTCCAAACTGGTTCCTTGACTCGAAGTTTTTTTTTACCGTGCCTTTTTAGTATTACATTCGCTTCCATAGAGGAAAAGAGACAGAGCTAGTGGGCATCTTAAAAATACAGGAAGTTTCGGATGAAATCCATTCTGATATATTAATTAATCTATAATTAAATAGTAATTAAATTAAATGTAAAAAATAGTAATAATAATAATAGCTTTTTATACTATTATATAAGAAAATTAGCTTCGATGCCCGCCTTCGGCGTGCCTTTTGCTGGCCAAGGGGCTTCGTTCCCTGGACCCCTACCCCGCTGCCTGAACCCTCTCCCCTCCATCATTGAACACTCTCCACCCCACCGACCCTACCCTCAACCTCAAAATCCACTCCCATCAACCTCCATCCCACTAAACCTAACTCCCTCACTTCCGATCTCTTTTCATCCCCTGAACTCTCTCCTCCCTTCAATCCCTCCCCACCTCACCAAACCTCCTCTTTACACCCCATTAATAAATTACATTTAAAATATTTGAGGAAAAAGCCAAAGAAATATCAAAATTTTAAGTTTTTGCAAATTTTATTGATTTGTTTTCAACAAACTGTTTTGATTATCGCCTTCTACAACAAGAAGGCCAACCAATTCTACCCACATTCCACAGGGGCAACCTTAATCTGCTCAATTATTATCTTCTTCTTTAAGTGCCATATCAGGTCTCCCTGACGTTTTGGCTCCTCTCCACATATACCTGTGCCGAGTGTGTTTAGCTGTTTTTACAAAGATATACGGAACCTACTTTTTAACGCCGGTTCCGAACGGCTAGTTTGGAGAGGTTGCTAGGCAATTATACTCTTGGTAGGTTGCCATTGCTTTCCAAGAGGAGGCGACTGCAAATATCTGCCGAGACTCGGTCTCGAACCAGCGTATTTCAGGGCAGCGGCCCGACACTCTAACCACTGACTCACAGTCGCCTTTATTAATTTGATACTCTATTTTCTAAAACTTTTCACAAGCTTCAGTCTAATTTACAAATTTTGCTCGATTATATAATACAATTTTACTTAAGATTAATTAATTTTTTTATGATAAAATGATAGTCTTCATCCTTCCCAAAATAAGAGGTTTTAATTCTATTAAATATACATGTAAACTATTCAAATTCTAGAGTATACACTATCCGAACTCTTAGAAACAATGGTCGGAAATAAATAATATTTACCTATACGTATCAAGCATAAGAGACAATATTTAATTTATTCTTCATGAATAGTAAATAAAATACTATCTACTACCTACTAATCTAGGAGAGCATCAAAAGATTTCATCTTGATCAGATATTTACAATACATTGAGTTAAAATATCAATAGAATATTATCAGGTAAATGTTTGTTAAGATATTAATCTTTACTACAACTATCAATACATATAAACGTTTCGATTAAAATGTAATGTTCACTATCATGCTAATGATTACTTATTAACTTACACAAACATTTATTTGATATTTAATTGATACATATTTTTGATAAGACACATTTATACTTTTTGGGGTGAAAATATTAGTAGAGTTGAAAGTAAAAAAGTGAGCTATGAATAGAAAACAAACTTGCTTGAATTTTACACTCATCTGTATCTACAGTGCAATATTAGGTATAAAGGAGTTAAGTATAGAATTCAAGCAAGTTTGGTCTCGCCGCTTTGTTCACTTCTTTGATCTCCGTTCTACTGAATTTTCATTATTATTAGCTTTTATTTTCGTCGCTGCACTCTCTTCTTTGATATATATTTCACTCTTTTCAGACTTAACTGGAGATTTTAGTTATGACTACATCTACTACCTAACTTTTAACATTTTTCATACAAAACGAATACCGCTTGATACAATTATTTTAACAGAAAAATATTTGTTATATCTTCAGTTAATGATTCTCAGTTTTTCAAAATAATTTCAAGAAAATTACTATTGTTATTTAATGAAACAATCGCTTTAACATCAATCGGGATAGGGTTCGCGTGTTAAATATTCAAACTTCAATGGACAATATTTACAAATTTAGTGCCGAAAGGACAATTGAAAAAATTTCTCCGTATAAAGGACACTTATAAATATGTGTATTCAACGTTTTAAAAGGATTTCAAGAAAATCGATTTATTAGGGAACGTAGGGAAGTAGTAGGAATGATTTTTGGCCAGGCCCACTGGATCCCATAAACAGAACAATGGTTGAAATCGATTTATTGTTTTCAATAAACCAAAAACTTAAAAAAAAACTCGATGAAAGAATTTGACGCTAATGGTCAATGTACAGGTGATACTGGTTAGTGAAAGTAAACATGTGTGTTAATTTATTAATCAAACCTATTTATTGCTATTTTTGGGGACAACGGAATGTTTTAATTCTCATGGGAACCTTTTGAATCAATACCTGTTTTCATTTTAACTTCTTTGATTAATTAATTCACCCCACATTCATCAGCAACTCTTACCACACATTTTTCGAACATAAATTGTCCCCCGGTTTATCGTTGATTGTCAATTTACCGAACAGTTCGTACACAGTGAATTCGTTCATGAAAGAGAAATGCTTAGCCAGAAGCGCCGACGATCCGGTTTCGAATCCCGTTTTCTTTCAGGCTGAGCAAATCACTTGAGTAAATTACAAAATTTCAATTGCAATCGTTCCAACGAAACCCCCACAAAAAATTGAAAAAAAAAATCCCAATTTTCTTAGGCCAATAATTATAAATATTTATTAGAAATGTAGCTGTTGAGGCTTTTTTTTTACTTTTGCCATTAATATTATTAAGAGTTGAAATTTTATTAAAATTTTCAACTCTTAATTATTATAAATATATGTATTTCTGAAATTAATTAAATTTATTTTACACAAGTTATTTCCAACCTAAAATATAAATTTGAAAAACGTCGAATAGTGATTTTAATGTAGCTTTAAGCAGAGGCGTAGCACAGGGTGGGAGGTGGGGTCAGACCCTACCCCTCCCCCAAGGGCAGGTTTCATGGGATGAGTAACGGCAAAGACAAACCTTTTCTTATGGCAAACTAACCGTAATTAAATATATTTCATATGTTTAATCAAGGATTATGTTCTTTTTTAATTTCTTGATGTACATTTTTACTCCAATTAAATTGTTGTCCAAAGGGCCCCTCGTGGGAAAGTTTTGGGGTAGTTTTGATTTTATGATCCTATATGTTTTTTGGTGTGCTGAATCCGAATCTGAGGTTTGCTAACAAAATTTCGTGAAACATTGTCAAAAATGCATAAAAAATTGCTGGCGTTTTTTTGCTTATAACTTATATAGTAGGGGCTGTTTTACTTAAAATTTCGAGACTAAGAAGGAGTTAATGACTTTAATAATACTCGAGATAATTAACTAAATCACTTATCAACAATACTTTTTTGTTTTAGTATATCGTTTGCATTTTGTAATGAGAAGCAAATCGAATAAATTTCTTTAACAAGAAAAACATCTACTTTAGGAAAATTTAGATATTTATTACTCTCTTTAATATCAATTATTCATTTACGGATGGTTAAGATAATGCCTTCTAATCATCACAGGTTGTTTAATCTAATTCCACTTAAGTCAAATGTTTTTCTTTAAATAAAAATTATTAAATACATGCATTATTTATTTAAAAAACAAATTAAAATTAAATGTAGAGTGATTTGAAGTATTGAAGGGAAGCCGGTGGTGCCATCTTTTTATGGAATTTGATACTGTAACTTGACACCCTTGGGTGGCAAAAGTGGACTAGGAGTAATTTTATGAAAATACACAATCATGCAAGAACAAAATTAATATATAGTATATTTTATTTATTTATTTTTAATTTAATTTTGAATGGTGGCATGTAGTTGCATTAAACTATTCTTAGGTCCCTATGATTAAGATTAATACTTGACAACATTACTTAATTTATTATCAGCCTCTCTCTGCCAATGCTTACTAATTTATAAATAGGAAATTTATTTATTACCTTTATAATTTATTGCTAAGTTTCGATATTTTATATGTTGTCATCTTCTTCATTAATTTTGTTCTTGCCTGATTGTGTATTTTCATAGAATTACTTCTATGTACATAGTTTACTTTGCCATCCAAGGGTGTCAAGTTACAGTATCGAATACAATAAAAAGATGGCACTACCGGTTTCCTTTCAATTCGTCAAATAACAGTACATTTAATTTTAATTTATTTATCTATCTACATATATATAAAATGGAAAAGTATGTATATTTGTTTGTATGATGAAAACGATCTGATTGGCCAGTGCATAGCCAATGGCAAAGCGTTAAATTATTAGAACGATTCTGATTGGTCAGATAGCGATTGTGCTTTGCCAATGCGTTAAATAAATATTTAAAATAAAGTAAAAAAAAAACTTTTGGCCGTCTTGAGACGCTGCCCGCCAGGGCAACCCGCACGGAGCAGCTAGTTCTTAATATAAATATATATAATATTTCCTCCTTAATTCCAGTGAACATGTTATTTTTACATAAAACTATGATTCTGATTGCTTAATATTTTAAACACAAGGTGAGAGATATTTATGACACTGCGTGTTAAATTATCATCTCGTGTTATAATAAATCGAAAGGTTGAATGAGAAACAGTAATATTTTTTTTTTCCCAAGGGAATTAACTAGAGATATAGAAGAGAGTGGTGAATTGTCAAATAATTTAGAATCCTGTTAGTTGGTACGATCCTGTTTTCTGTTGCAATTTATTTATTCGTAACTAGATTTTCAATTGCATTTTTTTTATTATTTTTTATTATTTGCCCGTTGAGAAATTAAGCAAGAACACGAAAAGAATGAATGAGACTGACCTTCTTTGTCAACCAACGAGCGTCATCCATTCTCATCGAAATATTTGCATACATTAAAAAAAAAAAAATCATCCAAGGAAAACAATAGAACATTCAATATAATAGAGAATCCTGAAAAAAATATTAATTAAATATTTTTTTTTTTTTTTAAAGGGAGAATTAAAAAAAATAAAAAGCGATTAAACAAGGCTATAAAAAATATCTAGATTTATTAATTTATTTATTATTGTAGTATTTACTAATTTTACTTATAGTCCAGTCAACGAATGGGTTATAGAAAGCATTTTATAGGAGAGAATTTGTCTATTATGGAATGTGTTTGGGCTAGTATAAATCGACCTGAAATTTTTAAATTGCTATAACTCCAGACGATTTGTAGATAAATTCATAAATGTATATATCATTTTAAAGGAAATTGAATGCTCTACAACTTCCTTTCTGAGGACTTTTACTGTAAAACGAAAGACTGAGGTAATAGAGACAAAAGTTTGACGAAAAATATGGGAAATTTTATTTTTTTCATACATAAACGATATTCGCGGGCGAATATCTAAAAAATTATAAGGAATAGAGAAAAATTAAATAGAAACAATCTTGTAGTAAATATTATAAGCTTGTATTTAGCTAAGGATAGCTTTTTCCCTACGACCTACTGTTTTTGAGATATAAGCATAAAACCAAAAAACGGGACATTTCGGCCCCCCTTCCACACCTAAGCCCGGTAGCTAGAACTGGGGACTTTTAGTATTTTTACCTCCTAACTAGCCCAAATACATTCCATAAGAAAAAAATTCTCTCCTATAAAATGTTTTCTATACCCCTTTTTTGAGAGTTCGTTGACTGGACTATTATACCTTCTTCTTCTAGCAGATACTACAATTTATAATTTAACTAGAATATATATATATATATATATATATATATATATATATTCTTTAATTACCCATTTCAAGATTTATTATTTTTTTTTATTCAAATTTGAGAATTTTTTATAAATTTATTTATACTCTTTTTTGGTCTCGATTTCTAGAGGCATTTCCAAGATTATACAGTATACGTTTTAATAAAAAATTAACTAATTCTAATTGTCGTAAAAAAATTATCACATTCTCACATTTTTTCTAGTTTAGCATACCATGCTAAAGATAAATAGCCAATTTTCAAAGAGACCACACATAAGGTTTTTGGCCGTAAGACATATTAAATTTTATTCAAAATACTAATACCTATTTTACTCCAAGATAATAGAACAATTGGGTCTCAAATTAGAAACAATTATGTACCTAGGTATATATTAAAAATACGATTTTATTTAAAGAATTTTAAAAAATAGAAAATAAATTTTTCTTAAGTAATATTTACCTTACTTAAATAATTTTCATTACACATGATTAAAAACAAATTCGTCGAAGCAAATTTCAAGGTAAAAGCGCCCACGCTTTTATTACTTTACCATACAGGGTATGGTCAACTATTGTATTCGTGCATGAAAAAAGTGTTTTTTCCTTCTTTTTTACGAAATATCTCAAAAACGGCTGAAACTATTTTGATTACAAAAATTGAGCGAAACCATGGCATTTCCCTCCAAAAAAAGATCTAATAAGTGAACAGCGAAAAAATTATATTTTTCGATATAATAATTGTTTTGTCAAAATGTCTGTTAGTTTGTGCGTTACCAAATTTTTGTGGACGAGCTAGCTCAAAAACTAGTGTAAATATCGAAACCAAATTTCACACGTAGTTTTGGTCCATTGCGATTAAGAGCTGATTAGCTTTTGGTGCATATCGACCCAAAATTAAGGGGTGTGGAGGGGGGTTAAAAATTAAAATCTAAGCTATTTGAGCAAAGTCAACCAAATTTTGTATACATAATCAGTGGGCACCCAGGAGTCTAAAAATGTAAAAACTAAACCCACTCCCTTACATGATTATAAATAATTTTATTAAATATTAAATATAAGTGAGGGCTCAGGTTGTATGGTAAAGTAAAGTGGATGGCCACATCAGAACACGTCAGCTTATTTTTAATCATATATTTATGGAAATTAATTGGATACTGGAGAAAAAATTATTTTATGCGTTTTGGTTTTTGAAATATGCATTTGATGTTGGGTGGAAAACAGCAGAGAAGAAACTTAGAATATTTTAATATCTTGTAAGTTGTAAGATTTAGTAATTTTTTTAAAGATTAAATTACAGGTCAGGTTGCCTGAGTGGATCGAGTGTCTGTCTAGGGAGCAGGGATGCTAGGGTTCAAGTCCCAATTCAGTGAAAAAAATGATCCCTACACCAATTTACACACACACACATATCACTTGGTATCTGCGACTAAATAGGCTTTGTTTCATGGTCATTAAAAATAGATAAAACGTTTCCTTATTAATGCCTTGAATTAATGAATAATTGTAATTTAATCGCAATTTCCTAATGTGGAAAAATTCAAGAAAACCAGTTGGAGAGAAGAGGGTAAAAATTTTGATTATACAATTTTAATATCAGCCAGGGAAATAAGTTAAATGTAAGTATGGAAATATAAATTGTAAATTATTATCATTTTCATCCATAATGTGTATTAATTTGAACGTCGACTTTGACGACTTCTTCAGGGCTTCAAATAGTTACGTCACACATTCGTCAAAAATACATTTTTCTTTATAAATTGCCGAGTAGCAGAATGTTTATAAATTGAAGGAGATAATAAAGTGTGTCTGTCTGCTGGAAAAATAAATTTTTAATTTATTTATAACTTCGTTATAATTTACCATATAACTTCGTTATAAATAAATGAAATATTTATTTTTCCAGCAGAAGACACTTTTTTATTATCTCCTTCAATTTTTCTTTTTCTTTGTCAACAATGAAGAACCACCATAAGAAAATTAAAACTTCAAAAAAGTTCTCCTCATTCACATAGACAATTTTTTTCTTTTTTACTTTTACTAACAATTATGTTAGATAAATGCATTTTGGACGAATGTGTGATATAACTATTTGAAGCCCTGAAGAGTCGTCTAAGTCGGCGAAACGTTGGTGGAAAAATTAAAAAAATCATACAAAAAGATTTGTCCTTAATTTCCCATTATAAACTTCGAATAAATTGTAAATTTGAAGAAATAGGCAAACTTGCCGAAACGTTGGTCTAAAAATAAATAATTTGTCCTTAATTTCCCATCATAAACTTTCGAATAAATTGGAAATTTGAAGAAGTCTGCAAAGTCGACGAAACGATTGTCGAAAAATAAAAAAAATTGTCCTTAATTTCCCCATCATAAATTTTCGAATAAATTGTAAATTCGAAGAAGTCGGCAAAGTCAACGAAACGTTGGTCGAAAAATAAAAAAATCACACAAAAAATGTGTCCTTAATTTCCCATTATAAACGTTCGTGTCAAAAGGGCTAGAATTTTTTTTGACCCCCCCCCCCTTTTTTTTTGTCTAATAATATTTAAAATACATTAAAAAAAAATTCATTTATTTTATTTTCAAAAATATATTTAGTTTTTTTCTAGTTAAATGTTTTCATTTTTTTTATATCTCTTCAAAATGTGGTAGATCTTTATGCCCCACCCTGTTTAATAATTAAATTAAAAAAATACTATTACACAAATTTAATTAATTTGTAATGTTATAAGTAAGTAGAGAAAACATTGTTACTTCATTTATATTTTATAAAACATTAATTATTAATCTACAAACAATGTGGCTCCCTTTGAAACAGTTTTATAAATTTTAGGCTCCCAAAATTAAGGTTAGTGGCCACCCCTGGTATATTATTTAGCCAACTACAGTGTCAGACAGATAAACAGACATCATAGTTGACTAATAGGGTTTCGTTTTACCTATGTAGAGAACCCTAAAACCAATGAGAATTTATTTTGAATCCTAGAAGGAACCATCCTTGTTTTTCCCTTGAATACTAAAACATGGAAATATATTTGTCTTTGCTAATGCACCCGAGTGATTGATCATCCCGTCCACCTCTCTTGGCTCCAACGATAAGCGATCAACGTGAATGAATATTTATAAGAAAAAACTCCATGTCCTAATTCGATCCGGCCGATTAAAATGCATTGCTGATCGGATGGGTCGAAGGTCTGCTGCTGGTCCAGCCCACACAGAGAGAATGAAAAAAGATGAGCTGGGTTATGGGGGGTGCGGGTGTTCAGGGGACGTCGAGGACGTGTCATTAAAGGACGGGTGACCTGCTTCCAGGCTTGCTTTGATCTCCGCTCCCGACCCTCTGGACCCTCCAAGGATTCAATTGGATTATTCGACTGTGATGCTGAAAGACTGACGATAAACCCTTAGAAGACTTGGACAAGGCTAAAGGAAAGTGGAAAACGAATCGCTAACTGTTCGCTCGACTCAAAGCGATAGGCATTAACGTCAAGCGAATAATTGTATTTTTTTTTTAATCAAAAGAAGTCACCAGAAATCGAAGGGATAGTTTCGCAAACTCGCACTTTTAGTCAGCCAGTAGTAACTAATCCAATTGACAACTTTTCCCTTAACAATTTGTATCTTTCTAAATATATAGTGGTGATGTGTCTCGAAATTTCTATCAAAGAGGAGTGGCTTTTTTGGGACAGAATGGAGTGGAGTTGACATTTTCCAGCTTTATAATTATGTTTAATTTATAAAGTTATATAAATTCAAAATAAGCTAATATGAAAGGTATTAATTTGCCCATGGTAATAGATTCAAATTTACTAGAAAATCAAAAGATTGTGTCATCTATTAAATCCGATGGAATGGAATATTTTTAATTATATGTCAGAGGGGCTGTTTTTCACCCCCTCGGGAATCGAACCCGAGTGCCAGTAACAGCAATCCGGGCAGCCTGGCTCACCTGCAGGATGCGAACCTTTTACGCGTGTTCATATGTCAGAGGTTCGCATCCTGCAGGTGAGCCAGGTGGCCCCGGATTGCTGTTACTGGCACTCGGGTTTAATATCGCAAGGGGTGAAAAACAGCCCCTCTGACATATTATTAAAAATATTCCATTCCATCGGATTTAATAGATGACACCATCTCTTGATTTTCTAGTCAAAATAAGCTGGCCATTTGATAATTTCAAAGTAAAATTATTTAAAAAAAAATTGTTAATAAATTATTTTATTTTATATCGTTAAATAAAAGCTCTTACCCACTAGGTCCACTAAGATAACACATAACCCTTCCATTCTTTTAAAAAAAAATCGTGTTTGAGGATTCAAGTATTTATAATTAATAAATATAATGTAAGAAATGTATAGAAATTAAAATAAAACTCAATCTGATATTTAATATAGTTACTAGCTGTGACGCCCACCTCCGACTTCCTGAGATATTTTAACAATAGACCTATGTGCAAAATTGAATGCTAAAACTTAAACCCCGATCAGATAGAACAGTTTAAAAATTTCAAAAATTTACCCCAAAATGACTGAAGTCCCTTTTAGGGCAACTAATGAGGTGTTTTTTTAGAGGTATAGAACTTCGAATTGAAATAAAACACAAGAAAATCGTTTTAATGTCCATCAATTTGGCTTTATTGGAAGGATAATTTTATGCCATTAATGTTTAAATATGATTTCGGGCATGTGGCCGCCGCGGCTAGCTCGAATAAATCCAATTCTACAGGTCCAATTTTCAACCACTTTTTCGAGCATATGGGGCCGTATGTTGGCAATAACGCCACGAATGTTGGCTACGTCAACAAGCAAAATTGCCGCATTTGGAGTGAAGAGAATCCACATGAGACCCTTGAGACGCCATTACATCCACAAAAACTGACTGTTTGGTGTGCTCTATGGGCTGGTGGAGTCATTGGGCCATACTTCTTCCGAAATAATGCTGGAGAGTCAGTTACCGTTAATGGAGACCGGTATAGAGCCATGATAACCGACTATTTTGTTCCCGAATTGGATGGCATGAATGTGGATGAGTTGTGGTTCCAACAAGACGGCGCTACATGCCACACAGCGCACGTCACATTCGATGAGCGCATAATTTCGCGGAATGGACCTGTCAATTGGCCACCAAGATCGTGTGATTTGACACCATTGGATTATTTTCTTTGGGGATATGTGAAGTCGCTCGTCTACGCCAACAAACCAGAAACGTTAGGGGACTTGGAAGCCAACATTCGTGGCGTTATTGCCAACATACGGCCCCATATGCTCGAAAAAGTGGTTGAAAATTGGACCTGTAGAATTGGATTTATTCGAGCCAGCCGCGGCGACCACATGCCCGAAATCATATTTAAACATTAATGGCATAAAATTATCCTTCCAATAAAGCCAAATTGATGGACATTAAAACGATTTTCTTGTGTTTATTTCAATTCGAAGTTCTATACCTCTAAAAAAAAACACCCTATATTAATAGAATAAAATACCCAAATATGTTTTTGTATTTTAATGCTTCACCTTTCTAAGCTAAAAACATAAGGTATATCTTTTCGGGTTAATGAGATCTTGAAAAATTCTGAAAACAAATTTTGGGGCCCTTTCCTCCCTTTAGGGTACAAATTTCAAAAAAAATCGCTTCTTACCACACCCATAAATCGTAGAAAGAATATATACAGTCAAAATTTCATCTTTCTATGTCCAGAGGTTTAGGCTGTAAGTGAATGAATGAATGAAACGCCACCTTCTCTTTTTTTATATATAAATGATGTCAAACTTATCAAAAAAAGTGAAATTTCAAAGACTTAGGGTAAATGTTGAAATTTTTCACAAATGGTGTTTTCTGTCTGACGCATAAAATATGAGCCAGGTGGGGTACAAATAATTGAAATAATGAAAGCTCAAAAAACTAAAACATTGGAAATTTTATTTTTAAAGATGTATCAATGGGGAAATCCCAAAAAATTACAATTATAAATCCCTTAGTTCAGAAAATGAAAAAAGCCGAAATTTAGTACGGATGGGGTTTTATTTATAAGGTATGTTAATATTCCATAGGAAGTCTATAGTGGTGGGGGAGATTCCATATTGAAAAGTTAAATCGAACCATAGATGAGATCCAAAATTTCTAAAAATTAATTTTTATGGAAGATAGATAAAATTTATTTGTTTGTTTTTGACCTTTGATCCTTCAGGTCGAAACGAAGTTCCGGTTCAAAACAAAGTTTAAAATAAATCATGGACCATTGGTGCTTGTTAACCAACCTCTAATTACTCCACTCCACCTCTCTCTATATATATATAGAATCGATATTTGTTCAAGTGTCTAAATATCTTCCTCAAATATTTGTCGATCCCATATCTTGCCATCAAAAATTTATCATTGGGATTTCATTCGAAGTTATCATGATTCCAAGAAGTTAATTCTTAATTTAGCAGTAACTATTTTTCTATTTTGGTTTTGACAAACATAATAATTCCAAATTCGTAAATTATATATTGACATTTCTAAATTTGTAGGTATATTTCCAAAAATAGTAGGATAAACTTGCTAGTAGTTGGCACCTTGAATGAAGGCCAGATGTTATTTACATTTACCTTCTTTAACGGCACTAATGACAGAAATTGAACTGAATTTCTTAAATATGGTTTACCGAATTTTCTTATGTTTCTAAACTAATGATATTTTAAATTATACAAACCACATGCATTAGACCAACTAACTATTTTGTTAAGGGAGAATGGTGTAGGTTTTTGGTGAAACAGTTTAATAAAGTAAAGAAAATTTTAAAAAAATATAAAAAATATAAAATTCTAGGTAGGTTTCACAAAAATAAAAGACAAGATGCTTATTAGCATGACCCTATATATATTATTCTTCAGGAGTTCAAAGGGTTCAAGTTTTCCTTTTGAACTCCTGAAGATAGTCTTATACCTCATACTCGAAATATATAGGATCATGCTAATAAGCATCTTGTCTTTTATTTTTGTGAAACCTACCAAGAATTTTATATTTTAAAAAAATTTACTCTATTCAACTAACTAATCTTAAATTAATATGATTAAACGCCGATCAGACATTTTTGTCTATTTGTCTTTGTGCTAAATTTTGATACCACTGATTACTTAAGACGAAGGGCGTATAAAGTTCGTCCTAAACTCATAATATGTATATTTCAAAAACAAAGAATTAATTATATTTTGGAATTTCTTTCTTCACATTTCCTGTTCAAACGTACAGAAAATCATGAAATAAATCCAACCTTTATATGATTACTTACATTAAGTTTACTTTTAATCATCTTTCAGTTCCAATATTTTTATGAAAAATATACAACCTTAAGATTTTCTCGTTGATAAATAAATTAACCCACTTGGTAATAAATATTGGAAAGAGGACGAGAAGGAAAATAAGTTAAATAAATAAAATAATTAATAATTCTCATTAATTCGCACTTTTATGAATTAGGTAAATTTACTAATGAAATTTCCCACGGAAACGATGAAATTAAAATGAAAAACGGTAAAAATAGAAAAAAATTAATAAAAAAAAGGAATAATAATTAAAATTATTGAAAAAAGTATGCCAGGGTTCTATTTATTTATTTATCAAAAGAAGGATATTTTTCTAAAAGAACAGAAAGATAGATAATATCTGCATTTACTTCTTCGTTATAAAATTTAATAGGTAGGTACTTAATGTTCGTCAACTTTTAAAACTACTGTTATCCATTCTTTTCTTAACAAAATAAATTAATTAAATTGCAAAAGTATAAATTTTAATAACAAAGAAATAAAACTTAAAAAAAAACGTTTTTATTTCACTTTTTCTGTGTATTTTGAAAAAGTAGAAAAAAATCATTTTTTTTTAAGTTTTATTTCTTCAATTTCAATCTTATTTTAAATATTATATATGTCTTTTTGAGCACTAATTCGCAATTGAATACATGTTATAGTTCGAAAAGCACTTAGTCACTTTTTGGACTCCATAACTTTAAAATTTTCATATTAATATCCGAATTGGATATCTACTTGAGATTTTTTCGAAATACTTTATACTTCAAATCTAAAAAAATTATCAAGACTCGCTAATTTTTACACAAATATTATTGAGATTTGAGTTATGAATTTGAAACTTATTGATACAAGCATCTAAGCCAAATTTCAGATCATTAGATAAAAGATTAAACTGAAAGTTTTTTGCCGAGAGTAGTAGAATTTTTATATATTGAAAGAGACAATAAAGAGTGTGTCTTCTGCTGGAATTATAAATTTTATTTATTTATAAATCGTTATAAATAAATTTATAATTCCAAGCAGAAGACACACTCTTTTATTGTCTCTTTCAATAGCTAAAATATGTTCGTTCTATATATCTTCCCATAATATTATAACTATTCGATTTTTTTTTAATTTTCTACTTTTTGAACCCTAGGTTCTAAAACTAAAAATTCTAAAATCTAAATAGTTCTTCTTTATTGAACTAGACACATTTCTGCACCAAATATTTATGTGCCAAATTTCAGCTCATTACTTAAAACATGTATTTAGTAGGTAGGTACTTAATGTTCGTCAACTTTTAAAACTACTGTTATCAATTCTTTTCTTAACAAAATTAATTAATTGAAATTCAAATGTATACGTCTTAAATTAAAAGTTTTTTTGCCGAGTGTAGCAGAATTTTTATATCTATATTGAAGGAGACAATACGAAAGTGTGTCTTCTGCTGGAATTATAAATTGTATTTATAACGAGACTATAGTTTCGAGAGCTTTGCCCTCTTCATCAGTCTATTAAAATTGATTCAGAGGAATTAATGTATCAAGGAATTCATAAATTAATTATTATCAATCAATTGTAATAGACTGATGAAGAGGGCAAAGCTCTCGAAACTATGAGTCTTGTTATAAATAAAATTTATAATTCCAGCATAAGACACACTCTTTTATTGTCTCCTTCAATGTATAAATTTTAATTACAAAGAAATAAAACTTGACTTATTTCACTTTTTCGTGCATTTTGAAAAAGTAGAAAAAAGCTTCCCATATAACAATTGGATTTTTTTTTAATTTTCTATTTTTTGAACCCGAAGTTCTGAAACTAAAAATTCCAAAATCTAAATAGTTCCTCGTTATTGAAATAGACACATTTCTGCACCAAACGTGATAAAATGTCAATTTTTCCAGGTTCTTTATTATTTCGCCCCTAAAAAAAGATCCTCTAATTTAAAATTAAAAAATTAAAAAAGATTTAGTATTGTTAATTTTTTATCGTTTATTTGATAATAAATCTCTCTCATTGTAATAAACTTGACTTTCCCTACATTTAACATGCCTATATATATATAATAATAATAATAATAATAATAGTAATAATAATAATAATAGGTATGTAGAATAATCTGCTATCACATGGAGCAATAAAATCTTCTTACTCCAAGAACAACAACACCACTTAACAGTTGTTTTTAGTGTAATATATATCTGATCTAGCTAGTTTAAACACCCCATCGAAAAATGATCCCTCGGGATGTAACAAGGGTCGCTCGCAATTCACCCTCTATTTTAAATCAGTACTAACTTTAAATATATAAAATGAAAGGGGGAACAGAGATACTTGTTTTCCTAATCTAATTTACCATAATTCATCCGACGTATAATAGAATGTTCTTAATAGTTTTATTCTAAGATATAAATACCATTTATTTGAAAAAAGCAATCAATACTAACGTTAAAAAAATGTCACTTTATTATAAGAAAAAGTAAAGCAGAAGTAAATATAAGTATTTTTAAAAATTTTTAATTTATTTCAGAAAAATCCTGCTAATAAAATATAGAGCAAAAAGCCATAATGATTGAACATCGAAAAAAATTATATTTTACGAGATATTTATTATTTTGTCACAATGTCTCTTAGTAACTTATGTTAGTTAGTATACATTACCAAATTTTGTATACGCTCTAGCTCAAAAACTAGTGTGAATATCAAAACGAAATTTCAAATGTAGTTTTGTTGCATTGAGATTAAGAACTGATTAGATTTTGGTTGAAATTGAACCAAAAATTAAGGGGGGGGGGGGGGGTTTAAAAATTAAAATTAAAATATTTTCAAACTAAAAAAAAAAAACAAACAAAACAATGACATATACCATAAATTGAACTTTTAATAAAAAAGATAGTTATTATTTTTTTCGGGCGCCAAAATCGAAGGGGGGGTTAAAAAAAACAAGTATCAATATAAGTCCTAGACCCTTTATCGATTAGTACGAAATTTCGCATATTCCCCCTATACGACCTTATGAAAATGACTCACTATGTGAAATTGATAATGACTAAAAAGAGAGGGGGTAAAAATATTTTCAAACTAAAATCAAAGAAATTTCCAATAAAACAGTCTTATAATTAAAAGGAGATATTATTAATTGCTTATGGGTCCAAAATTAGGAGGGATAAATTATTTTATTAGTTATTAAATATAAGAAAGGACCCAGGTGTATGTATGGTAAAGTTATGTGGATGCCCACATCAGTATATGAACCCCGAAAGTTAAATATGTTGAGCCAACTGCCCGGAAAGAATGTTAGTACTCGGGTTCAACTCCTGAAGGGATGAATCCCATTTGATATCCGAATATAAAAATATTTCTACTAAAATCCTAGATTTTGTCCTAAAAATTAAATTCTTAATATACATTGGTTTTTAACCCGAGCTGATTTCTTGAAAAACATTCTAACTATTTTCCAAAAAAAAAAAAAGATGCTCAAATCTTTAGTTTTATATTTAAAAATGTTGCTTTGTTTTTTTTTTATTTGGAATCTAAACTTTGCCTGTATGAATGCGGAGGAACTTAGTAGGTATATTTATAAATACACTACTAATACCCTTAACTAAAAACAATTTTTTGTCAAAAAAATTATCAAATCACTAAAATTATCGCAAGGTGTACCTAGTTTTGAAAAAATGTTATTCTTTTTTCAATTAAGCGTTGTGACCCTCTGTCTCCACTTCACACATCTATAGGTCATTGTTATTATAAACAAAAACTAGCCAATATATCGGATCAATGGTTAATAATTTATGTTGGTGGTTGATTGATTGTTTATTTTTTTATTTATTTTTTGCAAGTTGTTGTGTCTGCCCTTTTAGCACTCGCTCGTTTCGCATTAAGCTCGTCTATATAGCTCCAGTCGTTTTGGCCTTGACAACCCTGTGGTCACCATATATATTGTCATGAATGGACCGGGTGTTAAGATCTGCGACTTTTTGCATTCTTCCTTCCTCTCGCTTTCCTTTCTCACTTCTTTCTATTAAACAAAGAAGCAATTCATTTCAAAGAAACTATTTTTGCAATAAAGAAATACGTCCATTCTATAAGGACAAAAATAAAATTAATAAAAATACTAATCCCCCATTTTATTGATATTTTTAGCTGTACACCAATACCTCGCTTTTCGTCGTTTCGTTTTGCGTTTTTTTCGAAGTTACGTCGCTGCTTAATTAGTACTAATTTTCACTGTGCGTCGTTAGATTTCCGATGTTGCGTTGTTTTGGGTTCGAGTCTTTAATTTTTTTTTTGAAATTTTCTTTTTTTCTAAAAGATGGCACCACTTTTGTTTCTAATTGCGCCATGCCATCAAAACTCGGGGATTCCCTTTCTAACTGAAAATCAACGCAATTTTAATACAGTTTTATTTTCACTTTGTTTTGCTAATTTTAGAGTTCAGTTTCAATTATGTAGTGTGTTGTGCTTTTTGTAACGTTTCAATTAGTGTGTTGTGCTTTTTTTAAAAGAGAATAATAAATTTTTATAAATTTTTACGGGTTGTTTCTGGTTACAAAAAAGGTAAATATTTTTCCAATTTATTTATTGGCAGAGAAAGCCGACTCACGACACCAGCCACTATGGACTCATCAGACAGTGATTAATTTTAATTTTGTTTTTCATAAATTAATTGAATAGTTTATTTTGTTTTAATTGAATACGTTTTTTTTCGTTTTTTGTATGTATGTAATAAAATTTTATATTATTTTTGTTTTTTAAATGTCTACTTTGTTCAATTTTCTTTTTAAAAAGTAGTATTTTCGTAACCCTGGAACCTATCTTCGATCTTTACATGGTTTGCTATAGAAAATCTTAATTCACTTTGCGTCGTGTTTTTTTGTAACGTAACCCCGACGCAAAGTGAGGTATTAGGTGTACTTAGTTCAAGAAATTGCTAATGGCGGACAATTATAGCCATATCTAAATTTTTAATTTAATTTATTTAAAACTAAAGATTTGAGCATCTTTTTTTAAATATGTAATTGGAATGTTTTACAAAAAATCACCTCGGGTTAAAAATCAATGTATATTAAGAGAGGAAGAAAGGGGCGGCTTATTAATATACCCTTTCCTGCCAAATTTCAACTTATTAGCTACATTCGTTCTAAGTTCTATTTTAACATTTCGATTATATTCATTAACCGAAAGTTTAACTCAATCTTCTTCAATCTGGGAATACAAACATTTTTGCACATGAACGAACTTACTATGACCTTCCATTAAGAAGTTACTATAAATATCGTTATCCAAACAGAATTCATGTTGAAAATGATTTTTTCCCAAGTTTTTTACATTCTGAAGTTCCGAAAAAAAAATCAAAATCTAATATTTTATTTGCAAATACACATTTTTTCACAAAAAATAACTTTCTACGACCTTACTTTTTAAGTTATCGGAAGTAGCGAAATTCAGAGAGACAAATTCTCCACTTTTCAATAATTTTTGAAAAGAAAAAGAACAAATAAATAAATAAATTAGAGAGAAAGAGTTTAATTTTTAGGACAAAATCTAGGATTTTAGTAGAAATATTTTTATATTGCTATATTAGAGGAGTTGAATATGTTTTATGGGCAGTCAGTTCTCAGGTTCAACTCCTGAGGGGATGAATCCCCTCTGATATCGCAATATAAAAACAAATATTTCTACTAAAATCCTAGATTTTCCCCTAAAAATCAGACTCTTTCTCTCTTAATTTGTTTATTTCAAAAATTATTGAAAAGTGGAGAATTTGTCTCTCTGAATTTCGCTACTTCCAATAACTTAAAAAGAAAGGTCGTAGAAAGTTATTTTTTGTGAAAAAATGTGTATTTGCAAATAAAATATCAGATTTCCTTCGGAACTTCAAATCTAGCAGAAACTTGGCAAAAAATCATTTTTCAGCATGATTTTGTGTTTTTATCTTTGTTTTTGGATAACGATATTTATAGTAACTCAATAATGGAAGTTCATAGTAGGTTCGTTCTTGTGCAAAAGTGTTTGTATTCCCTGATTCAAGAAGAGTGAGTTAAACTTTCGGTTAATGAATAAAATCGAAACGTTAAAATAGAACTTAGCTAATAAGCTGAAATTTGGCAGGAAAGTGTATATTAATAAGTTGCCCCTCTGGGCCTGATTTCAGATTTCTAGCCCAACTAGTTCTCTGACAAAATAATTGCCAATTCACTAACATTCTAGAAAACCTCTCTTCTCCTCCAACTTGATTAAAAAATTGTAAAGAGTTTTGGTGCTAAGTCGGATTTCATCATCGAGGATTAATTAAGTAAACATGAAAAATAAATACGTAAACAAGAACTCATATGGGGAAATACTAAGGGCTGCTAGTAATTAAGGACCCAAAAAAAACCTTCTTTTATACTTTTGCATAAATGAATCTAATTATTATTAATTATCCTCGTTATTTTTCATCATTATTTAAACATTAGAATTTGTTTTGAGTTATATAATTATACTATATATATATATAATAAATAAAACGCAAAATAATAAACTTATCTTGACTAATTGCCGGCAATTAATTGCTAAAGTAATTGCTTGTATATATAGATTATAACTATTTTTATTTAAAGCTACACTGATTAGGATGTCCATAAGAAATTTAATATTAAATTTCAGAAACGAGAGGGAACAAATAAATATTCAAGTGCACCCTCCATTTGTCCCTCTCCCACCCCTGCGAGCCCCAGCATAGTTGACTTCATTCTTGGATTAACATCTCAATATTCAGTGAATTTTTTTTTCTCTTTTTAATAAATATAAAAACTCCCTTGATTTCTGCTCCGTTAGTCAGAGGGGTTGTTTTCGAACTCTCACCCCATCTAATGTAAATGCTCTTTCTTCTCCTCCCTTTCTACAAGACAAATACTCCCTGGAGGGCTATATTCTGTTAGTCAATTGGAAGGAAATAAACTTATATTAAAAAAATTCTTTAAAAAGAAAGAGTTAAGAGAGGAGTGAATTAGGGGTTGGAGAAGACGATTAAATGAAGAACTACGTCAATAAACATATAATATATAAAAATGGAATATGCTAACCAGATAAAAAAACAAATATAATAATATACAAGTAGGTATACCTATTTGAACCTTGGTAGGGGCGTGGCTTAATTTTTTGGCCCACTGTGGCTAGTTTCAATTTAGACCACCAGATAGCGTATCGGAATTCTCAGTTTCCCAATACAAATGTAAATGCAAAGCCCAGAATAAAGTCCAAATCAATTCCAAGCTACTGAATATTTTTAAAGTTCTATGATAACTGTCCTCACATTCTATCTCTGATGTATCAATCAACTTTGATTTATAAGTTATAACTGTTGCACCTTTTTGAATGTGAAGACAAATCATACCAAACGCCATTGGCTAAAAATGTAATTATTAGGTTTTAAATTAGTCTTTTTTAATTAAAGGTCCAGCATCCAAAATAATCATATACCTTAACCGATTTTCAAAATTGACTTCGAATTTTCTAATTATTGTGTGATAAGCTAAAATATGCTTTAAATTAAAATTAACAGATACTATTATTTATCAAAGAACTAGGAAACTTTTTTTTCTACATATGGTAAAGAAATCTGAATTTGTTTTAATGTAGGTAGTGAAGTTGATTTAAAGCGAGGGGTGAACGCGACTCATTATGCTGCCACCTACTTCCACTCTTGTACTTCCAAATATTTCCAAGTACTTCCAAATGTTTCCAGTAATTCCAAATATTTCCAAGAGAATTCCAAATGTTCCAAGTGCATTCAATTATTTCCAAGTAATTTCAAAGATTGTCCATTGCGCAAATATTTCCAAGTACTATAGAGAATATTTCCGTTGCACGTCCAAATATTTCCAAGTACTCTTAAATATTTTCAAGTACTTCTAACGCTTTCGCAGACGCAGACGTACACCTGTCAATCGCGGATCCACATACAATTTATGTGGAAACGGCTATCAGTATTATCATATTTAAATTTTTAAAGTTTCTAAAAATGTTCAAAAATTCCTCTTCACTTTGGTTTAAAATGTGTTTCCACCAAGAACCCATCATTCTCCTCAACAAAATTGAAGTTGATTTGTTTGTTCATCTCTTAATTAGCTTGACTGAGTTGAGCTTGAAAGTTTCTCAAAGGAAAATTAATTTTTTATCGATTGGCTACTTACGATTGAATTTTGTGACTCCATTTGAAGACGTCCTTGTCATTTCAGAAGAATCAATTCTAAAACATAAAATATGCTACCATCAAGTCATTATCTTATTTATTATTAAAACGAATGCTAATTATATTGAATTGAATGGGGGCGTGAGTGAATTTAATTGTCAATTTCTAAAAAATTATTAACCAATCTACTTTGAATTATAAAAATCGCTCAAATCAAATAGCTTGTATAATTTTATTTTTCTAATTAATTATTATTATACCTAATAAAAACTGGTGTGCTCACCACACGACTTTCACATTTTCACTTATTTGAAATCATCGCATTACTCCTAATTTACACTCCCTTCCTTCATTTCAATCGGATTAAAATTTATACATATCTAATAACTCGTGACATTTTTTTAAGTATCTCTTATTGACCAGATATTAGAAAAGTGTCTTTTTAGCATTTGATTTAAAAATTATTTTCATGATAAGTAGAGTTATAATGAAAAAGACAGTTCACAAATTGTTTAATTTTATTCAATTTCCGATTGTTTCGAAGACTTTTTTCTCCTTCTTCATGGTATTGAATAGTTATTGATGGGTGAGTATAACTCGGTTCCCATTTGTCTCTCCTTTCAGTGATAGCAACAATATTACAATATTTTCCAACATTATACCACTAAGTGTACTGAGATAACCAAGTACCTACACTTATGGTATAATGTTGGAAAATATTGTAATATTGTTGCTATCACTGAAAGGAGAGACATATGGGACCGAGTTATACTCGCCCATCAATAACTATTCAATACCCTGAAGAAGGAGAGAAAAAAGCTCGAACGTTGGAAATTGAATAAAATTAAATAATTTATCGAGTGCATTTCATTATAACCTACTATTATTTCATTACAGTCCGTCTTTCTAAGAAAATAAATAAAATTATAAATTATTCTCATGTCAATTTAACGAAATCCGAAAATACAACTCGCATAAATAAATAAGAGTACTCAAGGTTGCCGACTCGCAAGCAATCATGAAATCATGGGTAATATGCATAAAAGTTACGCTAAGTGTACACATTTATAAGTCTGAAAGGTTCGCCTTGTCAGCACTCAAAATATATTTTTTAATTAAAAATTTATTTGGAAAATTCTAAATACTTGTGGTAATAGATTTTGAAATAATAATTAAACAAATCAATCTTTTAAAATAATTTGAAAAAAAAAAAAAATATTTGAATTCAAATATGTCCATTGTTGCAATCTAAGCATTGTTTAATTGATATGTTTATTAGGTGGTGAAGGAGATAATAAAAGAGTGTGTCTTCTGCTGGAATTATAAATTTTTAATTTATTTATAATTTATATATTTCGAGAGCTTTGGCCTCTTCATCCGTTTATTACAATTAATTCCTGTAAATCAATTTTATATAAGGTTACATACAATAATACCTGTGAATCAAATGTAATAGACTGATGAAGAGGGCAAAGCTCTCGAAACTATAGTCTCGTTATAAATAAATTAAAAATTTATAATTCCAGCAAAAGACACACTATTTTATTGCTCCTTTGAAATTAATAAACATTAATACAAATCAATTACAAGAAATTAACAATTAACAAACAAAAGAAAAAAAAATAGAAATGTATACTCTACTTAAGAAATTTGGTAATATATGACCATAGAATTCAATAAAAATTATTCTAATTTAAAACATCCAGTATACCAGTATATAGTATTGAAGGAGACAATAAAGAGTGTGTCTCCTGCTGGAATTATAAATTTTATTTATAACGATACAATAAAATTTATAATTCCAGCAGAAGACACACTCTCTATTGTCTCCTTCAATTTATAAAAATTCTGCTACTCTCGGCAAAAAACTTTTAATTTAGTATATACTACTATACTATAGTAGTAGGTACTCTCCGATAAAATACATTGAAAGAAAAACGTTTCAATCATATAGTAGGTACTTTGATCGTATTCAAATTATCTCAAGGACGTTTGCAGCACGAGAATATAAATAATAATAATAAAATAGTCATCGCGTTCGTTTATTTATTACTTCTAATAGTTTAATGAAGATAACAAATAAATAACAGAGGGGAAAAAGCAAATCTTAAGCAGGGGCCTGTCTGTCCTCCTGCGACGATTTTCCGCACTTGATCCTATTAAATTAAGTAATAAATCACATCAACTTCAAAGATAATATCAAGCGCAATATATTATTCAAGAAAGAAAGGTGAAAGTACTTTCTCTAATACGATAATTTTGGATAAATTAAATTTTCATTGAGCAGCAAATGTCATCGTGGCACGAAAGAAAGAACGAACGCTGATCGTAATATATTCCAACGGTTGGTTGTGTGTTAAAAAGAGAGGTGGCAAGGCGAGGGGGATCGTGGGGTTGCGCTTGAGGGTTGGTTGCTCGGGGGTGCAAGGGAGATTACCAATTGGGAACGAACGTTCTCTCGCGAGACGACAGCCTGGTGGCTGCGAATAATTTGTATTCTGTATGTTTGCACCACCTGTTGCTCTGGACATCAATCTCGCTCCTTCGCGCCACCACACCCTGTGCGGGGTGCACTTCACCCTCGCGTCCCTATCTCGCTCTCTTTATCTCGATTTCTACAACTTGAACGTTTATTTATTTCCCATTCAAATAAAAATAATAATAAATAATAAAAATCTTGCTACTATTATTAAATTGTAAGTTTGTTTTTGCCGAGAGTAGCAGAATTTTTATAAATTAAAGGAGACAATAAAAGAGTGTGACTTCTGATGGAATTATAAATAAATAAATCTAGAAAATCATAAGATGGTGTCATGTATATTATTAAATCCGATGGAATGGAATATTTTTAAATTATATGTTTAATTATATACGCGTTTACATATGTCTGAGAGGTTCGCATCCCGCAGGTGAGCCAGATGGCCCGGATTGCTGTTACTGGCACTCGGGTTCGATTCCCGAGGGGGTTAAAAACAACCCCTCTGACATATAATTAAAAATATTCCATTCCATCGGATTTGATAGATGACACCATCATATGATTTTCTAGTAAATTTGAATCTATTACCATCGGCAAATTAATATCTTACATCATAAATAAAATCGTTATAAATAAATTTTTTTAATTTACTTATAACGATTTTATTTATAATTCCAGCAGAAGACACTTTTATTGTATCCTTCAATTGATCAATATTCATAAAAATTTTCACAAAGAGAAACAAAGAGGTTGTCCTCTCCTTGATACAAATAAACCTACACACATATATATCGAAATTATTTATCTGTATATATATTATTTATTTGTTTGAGACTATAGTTTCGAAGATTTGGTCTTCATCATCAGTCTTTTTAATTATAAATATTATTTTTCATGAGGTCAATATCCATACGGTATAATTTCGATATATATCTGTGTATGTTTATTTGCATCATACAGAGGACAACCTCTTTGTTTCTCTTTGTGAATCAACAACTCTGCTACTCTCGGCAAAACAAATACTTTTCAATCAAAAATGTTGATCATTATACAAGGGTCTTCAAGTTATATGAGGCCAATAATATGATCTAGTGATATATTAAAGAAAATTAGAGTGATGAATGCAAATACTATTTTTTTTTAATTCTACCTATATATAAGATAAATTCATTTTAATTTATAATGTAAGGTCAATTTTATGTTTTCCTCCCTCTAGACCTTACAGCTATCATTATTATAAAACTATCCTGGAAAAATAAATTTTATAATTTATTTATAACGAGACTATAGTTTCGAGGGCTTTGTCCCCTTCATCAGTCTATTACAATTGTGATACAAATCCATCGAAACTATGATCTCGTTATAAATAAATAAAAATTATTTTTCCAGTAGAAAACAGACTCTTTTATATTGTCTCCTTTAAGCTACTACACTGATAGACAAAAATTTGTCCCCGTAAACCTAACAATGGATTCCAGTAGAGTTTTATACCCTGATTATCATTCAATTTCCCGATTTTTTACAGGACGTCACAGTTTCGAGTCCCATTATATATTAAACAGCAATATTTGAAATCAAAATATTTTGTTGGCATATCCTTTTTTTAATTCTCTTTAATTTCAGGATTTCTAATAGATTGAACTGATCAAAAGTAAAACGGAACCCTATCTTAGTATTGATAACAATGAACCTCTATCTGTCCATATGTCAGAATAACCTCATTACTTGTTAATAAGGAGAGAATGTGTGGAATTTTTTCATATTTTTTTTTCATTATTTTGAAAATTCCATTGAGTGTAGAAAGTATGTTCCGTACATTAAAACATTCAAAATATTTAAGATATCAAATTGGTTCTTAATAGTCGTTGATAAAGAGGGAATGAGAAAATTTTTGGAATTTTTTTCATTATTTTACGTGTAAGTAATTTTAAGTGTTTAAATATTTTTAATCGTTGTTAGGTAAGATAATCAATCAAATGTGTCCACTTTTACAATGAAAATTCGCAGAATGTATACAATTATTAAATTATAATGTATAATGACGTCACAATACAAGAGGGGGGCTCAATAAAAATATGACAGAATGTGACACAGGGAATCTAAAAGTCTTAAAATTCGTGTGACGTAATTTATGAACGCCCCTGATGCCTAGTTTGATTTTAAGTGTCACTTAAAAATGTCACATGAAGAAAACTGCAATCTTTTATTATTTAACCTTTTAATAGGTATTACATTGGTTTTTAACCCGAGCTGATTTTTTGAAAAACATTCCAACTATTTTCAAAAAAAAGGTGCTCAAATCTTTAGTTTAATATTTAAATTTATTCTTGTTGTAACTTTTTAAAATATAAAGACACACACACGCTTTGACTTTTCAAATGTATTTGTATTTGTGTTGCGTAGCACTGTTCTATTAGCCAAGGATCCATTTCAATCCATTCAACAACATGAACAAAACCGTAAGAAATCACCCCTACGTTTAGACAACCGCCAATCCACTAGATTGACCTATTAATCGTACATATTAATATTAGGACAACAATAGTATTTTGTAATATTTAATAGAAAAATCATCATGGTGAAATTACAATAATTATTACAATTTCCTTGCGTTATCCACATGGTTTCGACTCCTAATTCTCTAAAGTCAAAAACAATAACTCTGAGAAACAAATAAGAATTTCTTTTTTTGAGAAAGAAAAATATATGATTCGATAGTACTTTTGCTCCTTAATTCAAATATGAAATCGATTTTTCATTTCCGAGAGACAAATATCAAACAATTTAATACTTTCTAAATTCTTAACTACACAATATTCAAACAGTCTGAGTGACCTAGAAAATAAGTAATGATGCTACATTTCGTCTGTAGAACATTCCTCTTGATGATCCAAGAAAAAATCGGCCTTTTCCATAGCTGAAATATCGTGATGAAAGTGCTCACTGTCGCAAGATTTTTATAAGATGTAAAAGATGTTATAAGATGTTTAAAGATATTTTAAGATGTTTAAAGATATTTTAAGATGTTATAAGATGTTTTCAAGATGTTTTAAATAGTTTTTAGCTATTTTCTTGAGAAATTTTCTTCAGAAATGATTAAAAAAGTTTAAAAACTTTAAAAACTTTGAAAAGCTTTAAATAACTTTGAAAACTTTAAAAAACTTTTTAAAACTTTAAAAGAATTTAAAGTTTTAAAAAGATTTTTTTAGCTATTTTCTTGAGAAATTTTAGGCGCGATCCGAGAAATCACAGGCACCTTAACACTTCTCGAATATTAATAATCACTTGACTTGATATGAACGAGAAGGAATCTCTCCATTCGATTATAATTATCAAATTTATCTTACTTATCATTCTTGAAAGCTCATTTTAGACTAATATTGAATTAGGTAAGCCGAACGCTTTTTCCTTATTACACGCGATATGGATTCACTTAACGGAATCTGTTTAGAATTTCTCATCGTATTTTAGGAACAAAATAATATCATATATCTATTATATCTACCTATTTTTAATATTGAAAATTATGATGAACGATTTTTGAAGGATTATTAGTTTAATTTAAAATTTTCAGAAATTAACTGAATTAGAAAAAAATTTTAATTAACCAACATTTTTTTTCGAAAAACTAACAGTTGAATTAAGAAAACTATTTTCAATTATTATTATTTTTTTTTATTTTTTTTTAAATTATTTTTATAGTAGCTCAAAAACGACAAATTTTTCAGAATTTTTGATTTGACCTATTGAACAATTATTAAATAAAAGAAATCGCACCATACATCATATATGATATTGAAGAACAAATTTTAAATTTTAATCATGCACACATATATTTTTTACAAAAATCACAGACCTTAATTTATCAATCAAATTTTCTGGAATTTTCTACACATTCGAATTTATAAAAAAGACAAGGAGGGAATAAAAAAGGAAACTAATAGCGAAGAATTTATGTAGGGAAGCTATAATGGAAATACTATTGTAGATATTACAGCATCTAGCTTTAGCCCGTAATTCCTTCTCTCTTGATAATATCGACAATAGCACACAACATGGAACAGTAAATGTATAAACTTAGATATGTGGAAAGTTTAATTTGCATACCTTGGCTGAAACCTTTACGAAATATTTTTTTAACAGCAATCTATATAGAGGGTGTTTCAGGAGGAATAGTAAATATTTTAGGAGGTGGATTTTGGGAAAAAAAATTGGACACATGTTATATGGCATTTTTTATTGCAATTCGTCTATACTATCACCTCCTAAAATATTTACTATTCCTCCTGAAACACCCTGTTTCCATAATTCTCCTCAATATTAATTCACACTTCAATTATAAATAAATTTGTTCCTAAAGGTATCTACGACATTGCAATGACTAACCTATCCTAATGTAATTTCTAAGGGATTATTAATTAGATAATTATTTTATTTTAATTATAGACAAACATTATGTTGTGAATTTATATGTCTATAATCGGTAATAACTAATAATTTAATTAGAAAAAGCGCAATAAACATCACCATAAAGAATATTTATTAAATTTTTTTCTACTTGTTGTTGTTATTGATGAATATTAAAAATTCTCTGGCGATATTATTTACTTTGAGGTATAAATCTGCGACATGTAATTCTTATGAATTGCTCAAAGAAAACGACAAAAAAGAACAAAAAATTACAAATGTATTAACATTGCAATAGATAACAATGCTAGGTAAAATTCTAATTATAAAGAGGGGAAGTGGCTCGGTTCGAATTATAGAACGTTCTCTCCCTCTTGTTACGAAATAGATTTTCGAGTTATCAAGTGTATCAAAATAGACAGTATTTTTTCGATTTATCGAAGCTAACAACTGAAAAGTTCGCATTATCGAGAGTGGACTGTATTATAAATTAATCGAAATTTTTTGCTATATAGTAAAATTTCTTAGCATATTTCGTACAAGTTTCTTGAAAAATGACGTATTTGTCATCGTATCAATATAGACAGCATTTTTTTCGATTTACCGAAGTTAACAGCTGAAGAGTTCGCATTATCTAAAAATTCGAATTATCAAGAGTGGACTGTATTATAAATTAATCGAAATTTTTTGCCATATAGTAAAATTTCTTAGCATATTTCGTACAAGTTTCTTGAAAAATGACGTATTTGTCATCTCCTGATAAGCGGCCAATTTTTCCATTCCCGAATCGGCGGCTCCGCTTAGCGATGAATTGCATAACCGGCGATAAACCTAAGCTATCATTACTATTCCGGGAGGCTCCTCCAAAAGCAAACTTCTCATCACCTTTTCAACCTCACCTTTCCCTTGTTGCCTTTTGTCGAAATGTTTGTCCTCTTGTTCCAAGGACTTGTCTTGTTTTTCTTTTCTTTCGTTTGCTTCTTCTTCATTCTCCCTCCCTCTCTCTTTCATCTTGTAAACAAGTTTTTTGTTTTTAGTTTGTTTTTTTTGCTTCACAAAAAACATAACATTTTAATTTCAGTGAGCATATCATTTAAGTGCAAATTACATATTTCGGAAGCAAATCTATTATTTAAAAGAGGCTTTTAAAAATACTATATTTATACTATTGTTATTTTTTTTTCAATTTTCCGAAAAAATGGACATTTTGCAATTTTTATAAGCGAACGGTTTGAGTTTAAAACCCAAAGTTGAAAAAGCTAATTGTTACTATAAATTAACGGAATATGCGGTCTGGGTTTGTGGTGAAACATTATTCAATTAAATTTAAAGAATTTTGTGGTGTTTCGTAGTAAAAAATAAAAATAGCTCTATAAAAACTCAATACATTCGGGCTATTTCACCCATCTTCATGAGTTTACATCACGCTAAGTATAAAGGTAGAACGATTGTTATATATTTATAAAATACTCACTCTTATGTTAAAACTCATGAAGATGGGTGAATAGCCCAAAATGTAGGTATTGAGTTTTTTTAAACTTATTTTTATTTTTTTACTTCGAATCACCGCAAAATCCTTTAACTTTAATTGAATAATGTTTCACTACAAATCCTCACCGCGTTCTGTTAGTTTATAATAACTCATTAGCTATAATTATCAATTCATATATGGTATATATAAAAAGACATTTTTGGGAGAATGTGGAAAACTAAATATTTTGAAGTGGATACCAACCCAGATAGCACACTTGCTCTAGAAGATGTCTTATTCAGCTCTTATTGTCTTTAAGATGTCTAGAAGGTCTCCTAGTGTCTGAAAAGCATCTTCTAAACCAAGTGTGTTAACAGGGAATTCAGGTAGCTATTATTTACCATCATATTTTCTAAATTTTTCAACCGAAAATTTGAACACTTTGACACCTGAACTAACTCTTTATGCTCTCGCTTTATTGCAAATATCGGAAAACAGACACGCAAAAAGAATAAGATTTTTTTATTAAAAAGAAGATTGATCTGAAAACAATTTAACAGGTTCAACTCCTGAGGGAATGAAACCCCTCTGATAAGCAATATAAAATTATTTCTAGGTACTAAAATCTTTGAAATTTTGACCTTAAATTTAGAATCTTTCTTAATATTATAATAAATTTAACCAGCAGAAGACACATTCCTTTTATTGTCTTCTTCAATTTATAAAAATGCTGGTATTATCGACAAAAAGAATTTTCAATTTAATAAATTTAACATTTTTAATGTGAAATTCACATGATCAGTGTCTAAGTGTCTGATATCGACTAATGCAATTTGCCAACTTGAAACTAAAATTTATAAAATCAAACCACATATTATATTCACTTCAAAAAATGGAAAATAATAGTCTTCATAAAATCCACAGATAGAAGAGCCAACGTTCTTTCGCGATAATTAATAACGCGTAAAGTCTACCTCTTTGGAATGACTATAATTATCTAAAAGCAATTTCAAAATGAGGTGTCGAAATGTGGTGCATTCTAATGTGAAAATGATATTAAAAATGTCTAATCTGATTTGTTTCAGTCACCCAAACATCAAATCACAGTGGGTTCGAAAAGCCTTAATTTGACCTCAAAGGGGGTGATAAACATTTATTAATGGGCCTTAATGAAGATTAATTCCAGAATCTTTAAAAGAACTTCTCGTTTCACAATAACAGTTCATATTTATACGGACAATGAGAATTTCTCATTTTAGTCATTATAATTAATGAAAAAATGAAAAATTTCATTTGCAACGATGAAAAAAGAAAAGAAACAGTTGCCGGTTCACTGAGATACTAAATTTTCCGCAATAGAGCCATGGAATAGATAAGATCATCAAATTATCACAGTAACATAATGCTATCAGATAAAAGCAAGTGCAAGTGAGAAAGCTAGCTAGCAGGTTGGTATATTATTTTGGATGGAGTTGAGAGAATTCTTTAATAATAAAAAAATGAAAAATTTAATAAGCTTGGAAATTCTTAGACGCTGCCATTAAAATTTCTTAAATTAAAACAATTATAAATTATTATTTTTTTTTTTACTCAATTTTATTATTTATTATTTAGAATAATAAAATAATGAAATACAATTATGATATTCGTAAGAAATTTTTTAAAGAGGAATTTTTGATCTGAAAAATAAGCCCCATAAAAATTTTTCATGGTCCAAGTGGAGGGCAACCATGTTTCGAGTAATCTAAATTCACGAAAATAAAGTATAAAATATATTTCAGAACTTTCATTCCAATATTTTATTTTAATAAATACCTATAATATTTAAAAAAAATTCTGATTATATTTTCAAATTTTTTTTGGCTCATTTATCCTTGAATTAATTTCTGGATAGGCGCCTGTTTCGACCATTTATTTTATTCTTGAAGCCTCAAGAAAATTTGAATAATTTAATTTAATTTTTAATTGCTCGATGAACTTTGTTTCGATTATTTTAACTTATGGGAATTTTTGGAGCAACTCATATAAAGAGACGCAGCTGACAAGTCTAAACAGGCAGCCGACAAGTCTGGTCAGGCAGAGAATAGATTAAGCATAGGCTAATTAGGAAAGCATTGCAAGGGAATAATATATATATAGATATCGAGGGGGTGATCCGGGATTGGAAGTAGGTGTACACCTCTTTGGAAGTATTTTGGAAGTACTTGGAAATATTTGAAATTACTTGGCAATATTTGGAATTACTTAAAAATATTTGGAATTACTTGAAAATAGTTCGAAGTACAAGTGGAAGTAGGTGTGCAGCATATTAGGTCGCGGTTCACCCCTCGATAGATATACTGTTGAATAGGAATGGAAATAAATATTAAATTTAATAACAAATTCAAATTTAGGGAACGAAGAAAAGATTATTTTTATTACAGACAAAAGGATCAGCCGGAGCTCGAACCCGGGATCTTTGCATATGTCCTGCAATGCTTTGTCATAAGAGGTTTACCTCCTATATCCACTAAGCTACTGATCCCCGAACTCAAACTAATACCTTTTGTCATATGAATTATGGAATTTCTTTTTTTTTTTTTCTTATTTTTTAAAAAAGTAAATTCCATAATTCATATAGACAAAAGGTATTAGTTTGAGTTCGGGGATCAGTAGCTTAGTGGATATAGGAGGTAAACCTCTTATGACAAAGCATTGCAGTACATATTCAAAGATCCGGGTTCGAGCCCCGCGTTGATCCTTTTGTCTGTAATAAAAATAATCTTTTCTTCGTTCCCTAAATTTGAATTTGTTATTAATTGTCTTTACACGGCCTCGTTGTGGTCGCGCCCCGGGTGAAGAGAAAATTATTTTCGATCTTTGGGGTCTGCGATCGATTGGGAGGCGCTTGAATAATTAATTGTTTAATTATTAAATTTAATATTTCCATATAAAAAATGAAAGAAATATTAATAAAATTTTATTCTAGAGGATATTAGAATCATCTGAAACAAAATAATTAACATGTTGATGTGTAATTAAAATAATAGAATCTATAAAAAATCCACAAATAAAAGGGCCAACGATCTTTCACGGTAATTTATAACGCTTACAGTCCATCTCTTGGAATGACTGTGTAATTATTTAAATTACTTCAAAATGAGGTGTCGAAATGTGGTGGTGCATTGTAATGTGAAAATGGTATTAAAAATGTCTAATCACCCTTTTGAAATATAATAAAAATAGCCCATAACACCTCGGATTTATTAGGCAGACAAAACTTCTCGTGATTTTCTTTAAAATCTTTGCTCTAGTACTCTCGGTAATATTTATTATTTTTAAATGAATAATTTAAGGTATGTAAACACAATATTTCGGAGTGTTCATTTAAAATTAATTTTCTTTAGACGTTTTGAAACTCAAAAATATCCTTCTTTATTTTTTCAAAAATATACTATCATACACAATAATTATTTATTTGTTGTACTTATGGTAGAGTATCACTCCCCATCAGGGGCGTAGGAATTCAAAATCTTATGAAAGTTTCAATGATTTTACCATTATTAGAATATAAAGGATGATTTTATATTAAATAGTTTTATTTTTCCTTAATTTTGGTATCTACAAATGAATTTTAAATAAATCGAAAAAATTAAACATAGATATATATTTTAATTTATTATAGATCGACAAATTTGTTTTTTTCTGAATTTACTTTAATGTAAATTAGATTAAAAATTATCTAAATATTATATTGGTAAAACTAACAAATAAAGTTATGAATTATTTTAAAATAAGAAATAAACAATAATCTACTTCGAAAAAATTTCCTAAGCCGTGTTTGTTTATTTGGTGGTCTAGCCCAAAGGGGAGTAGCTTATTAATGCTTCTTAAAAATATAGAACAGATTAGATTTTATACTAATTAAAATAAAAAATAATTGTAATAGTTTATTATAATTTAATACTAAGAAAAAATCTAAATTTAAGGTCAAAATTCATAGATTTTATTAGAAAATAATTTTATATTGCTTATCAGAGTGATTCATCCCCTCAGGAGCTGATTATATTATATTTACCACCTATTAAAAAAGTTCTAACTTTTTCATCCATTTTATATTAATTTCTTTAGGTTATACCGCTTAGGATCAATTGAAAGGTGGGACGAATTAGAAATTTCCAAATCCAAAAACCCGAAAGATTAAATAGAATAAACTTTGTATTAGCAAACGTGTAAGTTATTCCCCGCAAATATGCGATCTTGCTTAATATAATTTTCATTTAACAGTGGTCCAATTAAAGTGATCATTTTGAAAATATTTTACTATATGAGTTTATATACAAAAACACGTAATGAAAATAAAACGTTTTTTCGTTGTTCATTTCCATTTAAATGAACATTTTTCACATGGCAATGGAAAAGAAAGAATAAAAAAAAAAAAAAAAAAGCCTTGTCTTAATATTTAGAATTGTTTTAATTCCGAGTGAAGTATTTTTCACCTGCGACTTCTCTTCTTATCGTGAATCTGGCCATCTGGATTGCACATCTAATGCGTCTGGCACATCCTGCCCAGAAATTCTCTCATTTAGAGCCACATCAACACATTACTGGCTTCTCGGAACTAGGACTTTTGATGGGGACATTCACCTTGGACAATTAGCCATAAGCATTCGTCGCTTTTTTTTTCTTAATCGAATAATAAGGCGTATAGCTGGTCTTCTAACTGGACGTTCGTTCTCTTGTTTTCCAGGAGAGCATGTCGCCTCCAGAGGGAGACGGCCCCGACGACGACCACTTCCCAGGTAACCATCTTCATATTTTACATTATTATTATTATTCACTTTGAATTTTTTTCCCAAAAAAATAATATTTTCTTTTCTTTCGAAAATTCTTTAAAAATATTTTCTTTTCTCTTAAAATACTTTTTGTTTTCTTCTATTTTAAATAATAACGCGGAGGCGTTTTTATCTCTTTACTTTTTAGACTGTTTTTAGTATATAATAGGTGGCTTAAAATATTATTTTACCCAAATATTATACTAATGGAATAGGTTACCGGCGAGGCTTAACTCTCAATATCAACTAAGGCCCTAAAAAACTCTGTTGCTAAGATTTAGTGATTTCAAATTAGAATAAATAAATAAAGTTTTTTTTTTTTTGGGGGGGGGGGTTCGGCCTTTCTAGCCATAAACCAAAAAATTTGGAATTTTTAAAATAGAAACTTTGACTAATAAATATATAGTAGCAAAGAAGATTTTCAAAATTTATTTTTATATATTAAGTAATACTTTATTTTTTTAGAACTTTTAATTTTTTCGATTTTTTCGAAATCGGCTCTAGCGATTATTAAAATAAATAAAAATAAAAATAATAAATACGAGGCTACAAATTTAGAAAATTTTACAAAAATATGTCATGAAAATAATTTTTTCCAAAATATTAATTGTTAAATTTAAATGGTGTAACTTGCTCATCTCTTGTCTGTTATTTGAGCCATTTTTAAGGAATTTTGAAAAAAGTACTTACAAGAATAAACAACTCTAAAAAAATCAGTACCCAACAAATTCACAGTACGATGAATTATACAAAATATAATTAATTTTATTAAAAAAAAAAAAGTTTTCAAAATGCGTTTTGTAATGAAAATTTGTTTTCTTTTTGAAAACAACCTTTTTTTTAAATACTTAATTTATTAGTAATTTCTTTCAAACTAGGTTAATGTTGATATTTCAAATAAAACACATAATAAATAAATACTTTTATCTATAAAATAGCATTCTACCGACATAATCGAGTTGTTCTATAATTGTGTAGGAGGTAATTAAAAAATAGAAGCAAAAACTTGTTTAATTGAAATTGAAATCATTTCATAAGGGGTCTGACTGGCTGGCTGACTCTTCTTCAAAAGAAAGGAATTATCTACCTCTCTCCCTCGCCACCACCACCAAATCAATTCAGGTGGATGCTGGTTAATTGAGTAAATTGGCGGATTTGAATGTTGGCTATAAATGTTTCGAGATTAGTACTTGTTAAAATGCCGATTGCATACTTAACATAGATAATAACATGAACACGAAACAACAAGTTCTCCCCCTCTGGCGTCCTCCCACCCCCACCGTCCCCCTTGTCCGCCCCCTCTAGCCCATTCGGATGAGTTGTTCCCTGTAGCCATTTAGATTAAATTACATTTAAAAATACTAGTACTAATTATATTAACGATTTTATAGGAATATAAATGCTTGAATTAATAGATCCCTTTTTAATAAAAGTTCAATTAATCAAAAAGATATTAGCGTTAAACTTTTTATCTTTGATTAATTTAATTGGAAAAAATAGAATACTACTAATCTACAACTAGTTTCCTTATTTCTTATATCTATTTAACTACTATTCGAATTTTATTAAGTGATAATTCCATAATAATTATACAATTTCAATTTTTTTAAGATGGAAATAAAATTACAAGCTACCTGTAAAAGCCCGAACATGTTTTGAATCAAATAGGAGATTAAAGATTATCCATTTTCTCTTTAATTCCTTCTAATTATTACAAATAATCCAATCTCTAATATCTATTCAATTTTTCCCCATTGAAATATTCTATGAGAGCGTTAATAACGTTTAATTGTAAATATCTTCAATTTTTTTTATTACAAAATGTAGAAAAAATAAATTATTACTTGATTTATTTATTTATTTTAATTTGGTATAGTCTGTGAGTTAAATTTTTCTAATAAATAGTGAATGGTTTAAATTGTGAAGCTTGTTATTCACCAAGACCAGTAAAAATCTTATCTAGTACTGCTCAATATATTATTAATTTTTAAGATTCGTTGTGAGAATCATTTAAAATAAAAGTTATTTTGACATAGGTAACAATAAATAAAAATATAAATAAGCAATTTTTTTAGGATACTAATTTTGATAGGGGTACTAGTCAAGGAAGAACCCAAGATGCTTGATCGATTTGCACACAAACCACATTTTTGTTTTCTTTCAGATAAAAATTATTATTTATTTAAAATAAATAATTCATATCGTGTATATTTAAAACATTCTCCAAATTTTGTCTATACTAGCTAATGCTATTTTTCATCTGGGTTTAGCCAATTAAGATTCCCAATCAATCCCAATACTATAAGGATGCATGCGCCACGACTAGGACCTTTTTTATATAATCTATAAATTAAATATAAATAACAATTTTAATTATTAAAAAAAAAAATTATTTTTTGCAACGAAATTTTCTCTGGAGAGAGACGGACTGGTAGAAATTTTAATTGAAAGTAATGGAGGCAGCCCAGAGGTAGTGAGGAAAGAAAAAATTAGCACATATAGAATAAGGTGTAATTTATTGGAATCCTTCCTCCTTTCCTTTCAAACCGACGTTTCGGAGGATTTTCCTCCTTCTTCAGGGTTTTCAAAGGGTCAATGAATGAAACAAATAAAATGTTTCCTTCTTCTCTCCACAGTAGTGTTCAAAAACTTTCTTAACTTCTTATCTAATTAAAACAAGAAGGAAAAAAAATTTTGCTTTCTATGCCTTTTGTTACAAATGAAGAAAGTTTTTGAACACTACTGTGGAGAGAAGAAGGAAACATTTTATTTGTTTCATTCATTGACCCTTGGAAACCCTGAAGAAGGAGGGAAAAATCCTCCGAAACGTCGGTTTGAAAGGAAAGGAGGAAGGATTCCAATAAATTACACCTTATTTTATATGTGTTAATTTTTTCTTTCCTCACTACCTCTGGGCTGCCTTCCATTACTTTCAATTAAAAAAATTTATATTTATATTTTAAAATATTTTTTGATAGAAAAGGGTAGTTTAGAAATTCAAACTATTATTTACCCTTTTGTTAAGAGAGAATGTGGTAGGTTATTGGTGAAATATATTTAAGTAAATAAAGCAAGAAAATTTTTAAAAAATTTTAAAAATTTAAAAAGATTGAAATTCTAGTTAGGTTTCACAAAAATAAAAGACAAGATGCTTGTTAGCATGACTCTATATATATTTTGGGGTTCGGGCCCATCACAGAGAAAACTGAGTAGGTACAAAAATATAAAATGGTGTAGAATTAAATTTTTTTAACTTTTAAAATAAGAGCCTTGAGGGGAGTCTTTTATTTTTGTGAAACCTACCTAGAATTTTATATTTTAAAATTTTAAAAATTTTCTTTACTTTATTATTTATTTTTTTATTGTTAAGAATAAATAAATTGAATTGCTTCTTTCCAGTAATTTATTTTATTATTCAAATGGTTAATCCAAATATTTCGAGAGCACTCTCACATCGTGCCTCGGTGGGGGAGTGGTTTCCACTGAGGAAGAGATGCCGAGAGTGCTCTCGAAATATTTGGATTAACCATTTGAATAATAAAATAAATTACTGGAAAGAAGCAATTCAATTTATTTATCCTTAACAATAAAAAATTAATATATCCAGTACACACCAATCCAGGAAAATTTTTATTATTTATCCCTTATCAGGTGGGTGGTCAACTTTACAGACTATACTAAGATTTTATGAATATCATATAATAATTTTATAAGATTATTGTTTACGATATAATAATACAATAATCTGAATATTACGCTTATTCTGAGTAAGAGAACAAAATGACTCATCCTAGTTGGTTCATATTAACAATTTAAATAACATGTAAACATCAAATTAATTAATTTCCGATTGTGATTATAATTTCCAAAGCAGAATTAATAAAAAATCTGCCGATGCATATTTGCATAAGCCTAAAGTCCAGTGTGGATCAAGTAATCGTCGAGACAACGAATTCTCTCTCTCGCTTTTGCGCTTCTTCCGTTTGTTCATTTCAAAGTCTAGACTAGACTTTGTCTGTTTAATCATCATTCCAGTCAGAAGGAATCCTCGCCGAGGATTTCCTGTTAGGACCTTGGAACACAACACACCGAGTCCTGCCTATTGCTAATTATGTAATAGGACGAATAAAGGCCAAACAAGCTCAAATTAAGTCAGGTGGTAGGGGTAAAAGGGGAAATTATAGGGTAGCGACAGGTAGTGGATATGCCAATCGAATAACAGGCCAAATTAGAATAATTGAGATGTTTAACAAAAATGAAAAACAACGAACTTTGTTGGGTATTGTTCTTTTGTAAAGCTATCACTTTAGATGTAATTTTAGAGCAAGGAGAAATCGAAGAATCCTTATTCTAAAAATTAATTTCTGTCAAAACACCGGGCTTGAAATTGAATGTTCCCCTTCTCATTAAATATAATTATGTTAAAATATTTTGTAAATAATAAAATTAAGATTAAAGGTGTACTAGGTAGTTTTGTTAATGGTGAATGGTGTAGGTCAGTGTTTCTCAACCTGTGTGCCGCGAGAGATTGCCGTGAAGCTTTTTGACAAATAATTAAAATTGCATGGGTTTTGTAACTTTGAAATAGTATTTGTAATTAATTCAATTTTTACTTTATCCAATGCGAAGCATGGGTAAAGTATTGTAATCAGTCTGGCGGCAAGCGCGACTTCAAAGGGTCCTCAGGTAAAGACTACGGAACCCATGAACTCAATTAAGGTCACAAATTGTAGTATTCAATTAGATTGAATTTTAGCATCGTGACGATTTTGACAAAAATTACCTGGGGGTCTCGTCGAGAGGCCTAAAAAGTGCCATTTTTTTGGAAGTGCGTGCGGATGGATGGATGTTATCGTTTTTTTCGTCCTCGATTTTTTCCATACCGTTGCGCCAATTGAAATGAAAATGAAAACCTAACATTATTTTAACAAAATGAAGCGTCTGATTAGTTTTTGGTACATATCGGCCCACAAACATTAGTACTTTATTTCGGTACTTTTTTAGTTTTTCTAAATATCTTGAAAATGACTTAACCAATTTTGATGAAATTTAATATTGTAATTGAGTACCTTGACCACAAAAATTGTCATATAAAATTTTTTGTAAAATTATATTTTAAAGTACTTTACCCTAGACTACGATAGTTCATTGGATAAAGTTTAGCAACGATCCGTTGCAGTTTATTTCTTTTTGTATCATAGTACAACTTTAACATTTTTTTAAATTCAGGGGTGCCGCAAATGATTCCAGATATTTTTAGTGTGTCATTAACCAAAAAAGGTTGAGAAACACTGGTGTAGGTTCTAGGTGAAACATATTAATAAAATAAAAATAAAAATTTTAAATGATTAATTACTAGGTAGGATTCACAAATAAAAGGCACGACACTATATATATTTTAGGGTTACGAGTCCATCTTCAAGAGTTTACATAGAAAACTATATACAGTCGGGCTTAAAAGCATTTTGTCTTTTATTTGTGGATCCTACCTAGTAATTTACTATTAAATTTTTATTTTCTGGTACTAGGTAGGTTTACCACTATTAAATTTATTAAATATTCTTCACTTCAAACCTACATAATCCCTGAACAAAAATAAATGTAGTGTATTTAAACATTGATATTTAATGAAACTTAAAGGGGAAAAAGAAATGGGAATGGAATAATTATCGGAAAAGAGGTTTTTTTATTTAAAACAAGGATTAAAAAGATGATCAAGGACAGTCGATGGTGAGAAGTAATCTCCGAAGTCGAAGCTCAAATACAATGTATACATTAATTCATGTAAAATAATTGGTTTAATAAAATTAAAAAAAAAAAAAAAAAAATGAAACTTAAAAATTAACAATACTAGAAAAATATAAATTTAAAGATAATTTATTTGTCGAATGCTCAGAACTCTCATCCAGCCGTGCCCCGGGGCTATAGCTCTCATCTGCCAGCCTCTATGATCTTAAAATTTACTTCTTATTATTATAGTATTTTTGCATATATTTTTATAAGAATCCTATATATTACTTGCTTGTTATATTTTAAAGAAATATGAATTAATCAATTAATTAATTTAATGAATTTCAAGATCTTTGGGTTATTTATTGAAGCCTCTGCTTTAAATGACGATAAATTACCTATAGTTAGATTCGACTGAACCCATGACATTTTTTGGCTTAAAAAATT
Organism: Forficula auricularia; assembly: GCA_024734495.1. Lineage (NCBI taxonomy): Eukaryota > Metazoa > Arthropoda > Insecta > Dermaptera > Forficulidae > Forficula > Forficula auricularia. The sequence continues at coordinate 5,840,168 of JALMQS010000074.1, read as the reverse complement.
ATGTTTAGTTACTAAATCCATGCATAGTTCAAGTTTCAAATTTCATTTCTTTGTGATTTACAGTTCTTTTTGAAAAAAATTATTTACTAATGGCCATCCAAGTATTGAAAATGGTTTTGTCCTATTCAGAGGTCTATATTTATTTATTTATTTCAACCAAACGAAAAAACATTTATTTACTGTGAATGTTTGCTTCTAATGATATTCAGTAAAGTCAAAAGTAAAAATTAACAAAGAATCAAAACACTGGTACTTTTTTTTTCTTTGAAGTAAAGAATATTTTTCTTTCAAGCGCACATGAGAGGAGTGAAAAATTACTATACGATACGACTGAAGTAATGTGGCTTTGCAAGAGTTTGTGAACGTGAAGAAAAATTCCCTCCCAGTCTTTGTCTCTCTCTTTTTACTGTGAATGTCCGTTTTGTCTGTCTCTTCGTCTGTGTCTGTCTGTCTGTCTGTCGCTCTACCGCCAAGTGATCAAACGGAATAGAAATTAGAAAAAAAAAGAAAAAAGATCCTGTGCTGATGCTGTTGTTTGGAACCGGTAAGCAAAACAAGCAAGTGAGCAGACAGATAGACAAACGGGATAGCCCCTGTCCCCCACGGCCCCTCTTCTACGTATCTTCCTCTTTCTGGTTGTTTTTTCGTGACGAAAGAAGAGTCATAGCTTGGAGATGAGAAAATTCAACATTTTTCCAACAAAGACAAGAAAAAAGTACAAAGCTGTATTTTTTGTAATTATTATTATTCAATTTTTTTATTATATTTATTTTTTGGTATTATTTTGAAAGTCATTGAAGTTCCGGCTCATTAAATTTATTTGGAATCAGGAAACGAAATAGTCATTCGCCAGGAATCGCAATAAAGTTCAATGTTCCACCAAAAAACTCAATTTCGAAATGAATATAAAAAAATCACTTTTGGAATAATACATTTATGAAATATTAAGTATATTGTTATTCAGTCAATGGTTTTCTAAAAGTGAATTCGATTTACAACACTCGCAACACGCTCGGACAATGTGAGCAAGTGTATTTTGAAACTTCACAATAAGTGCATGATTAGTTTGCCCGAATGATGTGTGAGTATTGGGAAACTGAGAATTCCGATACGCTATCTGGTGGTCTAAATGTAAACTAGCCACTATGGTCCGAAAATAAGCCACGCCCCTACCAATTATCCAATGGGAAACTGAGAATTCCAATGCGCTCTATCTGGTGGTCTAAATTGAAACCACTGAGGGCCCTACCAAGTTTCTCAATACTGTAAATCGAATATGTACAAGATTTTGGGATGATGTTGGCTTACGTATTAATCAGCTAGGGGGTCTTATGAGTAATAACAATTATCAAATTTTTTATCTCTAAAGGTTTTTATTTTTGAGTTTATTAAATTTATATTTGATACAAGGAAACTCTACCCCTAGCTCTCTGTGAAAATTTAGCCCTTCATCAACATTGCAATATTTACAGAGAGCGTACCGTACTTTTTCACACAAATTTTTCTCCAATTTACTTTCTATTTTATTTATAAGTTTATCTAAAATTTAGATAGTTGGATAGGGTCAATATTAATTCATATTATTTCGAAATATAGTTAAAAAAATGTATTTCAGTAATTAAAAAAAAAAAAATAATAAAATGGAATGATTTCGCTCGAGATTATTAATCCTTGTGTTGCTTCTTTTCATTTTCATTGGCTCTTTTCAGGTTTTTTATATTATTAGAAGTTGAGTCTCCTATTAAACATAATCGTTCTAATAAGGAAAACATAAAAAGCAATGAAAAACAAAAACCTATATAAATATAAACATTTCTTATTAAATTTTAAACACCTTCCTCTCCACTCATCTCTAGCTCAACGTGTTTTAACCATTTCCGAATCGATTTTGTATTAAAAAAAAAATTATTATACTTAAATAGACATTTTTTTTCTTAATTAATGTTTTAAATCGTAAAAATCTACGAAACTTGTTTGTTGTGAATAAAATAAATTTAATGTATTTTATGGCTGGCGTTTATAGCAATCCTTTTACTTGTAATCGTTATAAAGTAAATGTTTATATTATCTTTTGATGTACTTAATAGCTAAGTTGAAGTGATTGGGTTATAGAATTGGTTTTTCTCTTCAAGAGATGTCGTGTTTGATTAAGAGTTAGTTACCTATACAAAACACTTATTAACTTGCTTTCAATAAAAGGCATACTATGTTATTGAGGTTATTTATTGAGTGAGCAGCAGAACTTGTTGCACACAGTTAATCTCGAAAAGCTTTGATTTTCTTAAAAAGAAAAAAGTTATTTATCATTATACACTACTCAAAATAGACAAGGGAACACAAGTTTTGTATGAATATTTATGCATATATAGGCCAGTGGTTCTTAACAACATTGGAGTTGCGCTAAAAACTTATAATGAATTGTTTTTCAGTAGACTTATAGTTTATTTGATTACAAATATTTCTATACTTTTTTTACCACTAAGTATATATAATAATTTAATAATAAATACAATATGATAATAAAAATATATTCTTAAATCTAAATATTATTACTTAAAACATGTAGGTAATTAATATGTATTATGTATTAGGAACCTTGGTAGGGGTGTGGCTTAATTTGTTGACCCACAGTGGCTAGTTTCAATTTAGACCACCAGATAGCGGATCCGAATTCTCAGTTTCCCAATATTCATTGTAATACATCTATTTATAGTAAAGCTTTTTTAAAGTACAATTTTATTAGATCCTTGATGTGCTGCCAAATTTTTAAATAATTAAAGTGTTGTTAGAGGGGAAAAAGATCGAGAATCACTGTTATAGGAGTATTTTAAATAGTCGGAATGGATAATAAGGGACTCTTAGCTGATAAATATGTACTATGCTAGTATATAGTTGAATGACATGTTGTTTCATAAATTCACTGCATCGACCCGGCCAGAAGGCAGGCAGTAGAAAAATGATTCTGCCTTTCAAAATACTTGAGATATCAAATTTATTCTTATTTGTCGTTCATAAGGAAAAACGAACTAATTTTGAGAATTTTTAAAAAATGTTAATTTGAGTCCTTGATTGAAAATAGGCTGGTACAGAAATGATCTAAAATGGCCATTTCGGAGGCGCTCTCACATCGTTATTTTTAAAATGAATTAAATTTAAAGAAAAATCTATTGATATGAGATATATACACTCATACAGTACCTCATGCGCCAAAATAATAAAAAATAATAATAATAATAATTTTGACCCCACAAAAACTCGACAATCTCTTAGAAATAAAAAATAATCGTTCAATTAAAAATTTAATAAGATTTTTGATTTCGAGGATAATTTCAATATATAATATGAAGATTATAAGTATGTATATTACTTATTTTTCAAACTACAATGCGCTATCAGAGAGTCAGACATTTATATATATATAGGCTTCCGTTTTATGTTTAAACTGAACACTACAATCTTAAATGGCAAAATTTTATTCACTGAATTGAAGACAAAAAAAAATAATCTTCGTAAATAAAACCAATTTAAATTAAATTAAAATCTTAATTCCTAATTAAAATGGAGTTGTTTAAGTGATATCCGTGTGCTGAATACACTAGCTAGTTTAATTTTCTATCTCTAGAAAACTGGAAAGCTAATCTTAAATTGTTGATCTGAAAGCCCAACTCTAATTTCTTGATACGCTGTCAATTACGCTTTATGATTGCATGCATATGCACTATGCACATTAATTTATTACGGAAGAAGACAAGCTCTTCTGGAAGATATCCATCAGAGTGGCCTGCCATTTTTGGTTTCCCCTTCAGAAATCCCGAGAGAAAAATTCGCTCGCAATTGGAATTAACGAAAACATGTGCCGGAGGATTAACGCGAAATGGAGAGATCTTGGACCATGGTCTACTCCTCCTCCTAAGACCCTCCCACCGCCCTCGCTGTCTCTTCCGCTCGCATTCATTTTGTCCTTATCTTCTTCTTGTCCTGGCCGCTCCCTAAGGAACCGACAGACCGTTGCCCTGAAGGGCCTTAGATAGACAGACGGACGGCCTGGGGGTTGGCGAGGAAGAGGGTTGGTTGGCCAGGGGGTGCCTCGTTACTCGACAAGACAGCCGAGGGGTTGCAACCCTGGTCAGCCAGGGGTTCCGTTCCGTTGGGAGACGTGGGCGGATTTTATTTTTTTACTCTCCTGCCACCGCAAATGATGAAAACAGTCGCCTATCATTTATCTAAGCGAAACTTGAAAAAAAAAAAAAAAAATCCACTCGACACGTACTTTTCAAAAATAAAAATAAATCTTCCTCTTTTTGAATTTTTTCCTTGCTGAGAGCTGTTGACAAATTTTATGAAATAAATTATTTCTTAGTTTCTTTTTTATAACCAATGAAAGATTCATGTTAACATATTTAAAATCATATAATATCAAATTCACAATTCAAAATGCAAAAAAAGGTGAAAACTCAAAATCCACTCAGCAAATTTTGGTAATTTAGATATTGATTTGTGAGTTGTTTTTAAAATCTTAAAAAATTCATCTATTATAGATATTTGTTGTTTGCTAAAGGTCAATTATTTTCGTACATAGCGTTTGGTAGGCAACCGATTGTGTAGAAAAGTGAATCATTTTTGTTAAGCGAGAATGGTATAGGCTCTGTGAAACATATTTTAATAAAGTAATGAAAATTTAAAAAAATTTAAAAATTTATTAGCAATGAAGCTGTTGGATCTTTTATTTTTGTGAATAATTTGATTAAAATTTGAATTTTTAGTGAAATCACACCCCTAGTAGCACGAAACGTATCGGAACTATATTGTTTCCCTATATAAGAACATCATCAAACTAGAAGGGGTATGCTATGCCGAAGCCACATAGGCAGTCTATATTGGTACCATATAGTTACTGGGTCGAAACTATATTGGCAGCCTGCACCGATACATAATTATTATTGAACGAGAATAAATACTACAATAGTACTACGTCGTTTCGATCGACTTATTCTGCGATCGTCCTCAAGTATGATTGGAGTGGGTGCTCATACTTGAGAACATTCGCAGAATAAGTCGATCAAAACGTCGTAGATGTATTGTATTATTTGTTCTCGTTCAATAAATAATTATAATTAATTATGAGTGATTTCACTAAAAATTTAAAATTTTTTTAAAGTGTATCATATTTTTTAAAAGATTTGTATTTTTTTTTTAATTATAAAAGAATCAATAAAAAAATTTTTTTCTGTAAATACATACAGATAAGATCTATTTTTTATAAAAGCATTTTTTGGGGGAGGGACTTTTGGAGACCCCGAGACGCTGTTCGCCTGGGCAACCGAGAGTACTCGTAACAGCTAGTGATATTATAAACATATTTCTTTATATAACACCATCATATATAGTATTTCTTTATATAATAATTTATAATTGGAAAATAAGGACTGTGTGACTTTTTTATTTATCAGTCAACGTTTCGTCGACTTTGCCGACTTCTTCAGGGCTTCTACAATTATAAGAACATTATTAATATTAAGTTACAAAAGTACAATTACAATTACAAAACAAACATGTATTAATAGTTTACCCACCAAATAGACATGCCACACATTCATCTATATTTTGGTGGGTAAACTATTAATACATGTTTGTTTTGGAATTGTAATTGTACTTTTGTAACTTAATATTAATAATGTTCTTATAATTGTAGAAGCCCTGAAGAAGTCGGCAAAGTCGGCGAAACGTTGTCTGATAAATAAAAAAGTCACACATAAAAACTTGTCCTTATTTTCCCATTATAAACATTCAAATTAATACATATTATGGACGAAAATGGTAATAATATTTATATAATAATACCATAATATAGCTGAACTGCTGGGTATTTACATTAAATTAATCCAAACTATAATTATAACAACGGCCTTACCAAGTACTTTATACTAATTTAACAATATACTTAATTATAAAAATTGTTTTAATGTTTTTTTTGGTGAATTTCAATTTTTGGCAAAGACGTCATCCTATCTCTCAACCCCCTCCCATCCCCTTTTCTACTGCCTCATTCACCATCCTCTTTCTCTTTTCTTGTATGCCATTTCCTCTCCAGCACCCTTTGGGGTGCGCCCTTCATCCTTCATCCTTCGCCCTTTTCTTCCTCTCCACCCTCACTTTCCCTCCTACAAGACCTGTAATTAATTTCCTCTTTAGGCGCAGGGTCGGCCACTCCCTTACCCACCCTTCCGTCATTCTTTTTTTTTATTCAAGCCCCGTTGGAACCCCTTTAATTCGAACTAAACGTAAATCAAATAAAATTCGTAGATGAATAGCAAAACTATTATATAATCCAATTAAAAAGACATTCATTTGTTGAGTGGGGTTTGTTTTTTTCTGAACAGCGTTGGAGAAGGGGTTAGCTTTATTTAAAAAAAAAAAAGGGCTGAGAGATCCGAGTGAATATTTCATTAAAAAATGTCGCCGAGAACAGCGCGCGTAATGCACCTGTCGGGCGAACGAGTAATTAAATTATGTTTTTTTTTTAATATTTTTGTAAACAAGGGGTGGAAATTCACTCAAATGGAATAATGTCGAGAATTTCGAATTAAAGATGCGCACCTCGAAAGGTGAATAAACTAAACAAACAACGGATTTAAATATTCCATCCATTTTTTTTTGTCTTCTCAATTTGAAATTACTCTAATCGTCAGTGTTAAAGTGTTTTCTCGTGTAAATCAATAAAAATACTTAAAAAAAAGATGGCTTGGGTTCTTTATAGCCAATCAAAAAATAAAATCAAATAGAGAGGATTGTATTCCTGACCATAATAAAGTGTTTATCTATTTTTGGTATATGCATTAAAGCAAATTGCGCGTAAACCTTTTTTGTACAGGATAAAAAAAATGAAGTATTGAAAATATGGAGGATTTTTACCGATTTCATGGTACGTTCTGGTGGGTAGTCAGAATATTAGGTTCGCAGATTTTTATTTGCTTACTCGTGTCATGTCTAAACGCTAAAGAAAAATAATTTTATTATTTGTTTTTCCTTCCCCTGTTTGGACTCCAATACCCACGATAACTCCAGAAAATATGATCATGATCATGGTGAATAAATGTTTGTATTTCCAAAACGAGAAGTATAAATTAGATATTCAACTTTTAGCTTTAGAACTTGCGGTAGAATAATGGAGAAAATCAGAAAAAATCAAATCATTGTTTTACAATGCATATGCATACAAAGGTTGTTATACCGTTCTGCTGTGGCCACACCCTGAGCCACTCATCCGGTGTGGGAGGATCAGAGGGGTATAAGGGGAGATGTGGAGGCCCTACAAAAAAAAAAAATATAATGCCGAAGAGTTAAAAACTAAAACTAGAAGAATATTGGCACACACAATTTCCTATACATTTGCTGCAGCTGAATGTATATGGTATATATTTAGCTTTATACCAAACTGTTCGCTTACAAAAATTGTCAAATCACCAAAATTTATGGAGATCTACTTATAAAACGATTCTGAAACTCGATATATGGTAAGTTCACCCATGTATAACTAGACAAATTTATATGTAGGTAAATTTAATCACTAACATCGGCTCTTACATTACGTCTAAGAATCGATATTACAACATTTTTAAAAACTTTTTATTTTCTCCTTAAATTTTTACTTTATTTTTATTGTAAAATGGAACCTAATAAATTGTTCGACTTTATGGAAAATTTCGAATTAAAATTACAAGTCCTTCTTGGATTAGATTTTGACGATGATGATGATATCAAAAAATATATTAAAATATTAATTCCTACGTGTGGACTCAGCAATATATTGTCGATTGGTGTGAAAAATTTTAGTAGATAAGTGTATTCAGCGATCGGATTAAACTCAAAGATCTTGTGGAGTAGGGTTTTGAAAATTTGGAAAATGTATGACTCCAAAAAGATAGAGGAGGAAAAATCATAGAGATAAACGAATTGATAATTCCATCCATATAATAAGTAAATATAATACATTCATGTTAAATGTACTTTTTTTATACAAAGCTACATTCACGGTCAAATTTAATTGTTAATTCTTATACTCTCTTCTTGATTTTATCATTACCGTATAATAGAATCTCCACTCCTTTAAAGCTCTTTCTATAACTACCTTCATTTGGAATTCATCACTATGAATATTCCTGAAGTTGAGTAAAAACTCACATCTTTTTATGATTCAGGTGACTCTTCATTCTTATGAGAATCGCAACTTTGCTTATCATTGAATTAAAAAAGTGTCTTTTTTCACACGATTTTTTGAAACTTTATTTCTAAGTGAATATGAAATAATTTTATTGAAGAATAATACTTAACTACCTTAATTTTACTTTTGCATCGATACTTTATATTTTTTTGTAATGAAACCAAGTTAACCATTTATTTTTTAAATTTTGGATTTACTCGTAAACAACGATTTATCAGTCATACTTGATTCTCATAAAGTATAATTTGCTAAAGGTATATTTATTATAACTGTTTGATAATTTTAAAGAATTTGCAATTAACTTTCAAGTATTTTTGAAATGATTGAAACACAATAGAAAAACAAAACATGGCAGGTCTCCTATATGATTTAAAGTAAAGTAAATGCGATAGACCGAGTCTTTGGCAGTTGTTGCTTAGAAAATTAAAAAGAGTTTCAACTTTAACAATCACGAATAGGTATTTTCGATGAGGTATTTCCACCACATAGAACTTTCCAACTTTGGATTTTGAACTAGTTCAACTACTATAACAGAAGCTGCATTTAACATCGCTGATAAATAATTATAGACAATAAAGAAATTCTTAAAAATTACTCCAAATTTTTAAATTGTGTATACCTATTCTCTTTAAAAATATATAAGTAATCTATTCAATAAATGTATATCATTAACAAGCATCAAAGAGGTTATCCTCATATAACAACCCATCGAATTCTTAACTACCTCGTCTTAAACTCTTTCTAAATTTTCTTAATTAAGTATTACTACCATAATAAGAACGTTTCAACTTTAATTTTGAAGTAATATCTACAACTAGTAAAACAAGTTAAAAAGCAGCCGTATATTTTTGACATGTTTTGATAGTCATTTGGGAAATTCTTGAAAACTATTCAAAAATTTGAAATTTTGTATATTCTTTTTTACTTATGGAAAGTGGTGTTAGTTAGACCTAGAAAGCCTAACTCATAGTAAATTAATATTTCATAAAATATTTATTTACTTTTATCTTTACTACTAAAACTCGTTGAAAAAAGCAGCCATGTCTTTTTGACAAGCACTCAGAATTATAGTCAGTTGAGAAATTGATAAAAACTAAAAATTTAAAATTTTGTATATTCTCTTCAAAAATATATAATCTTTTCAATAGGTAACTAGGTTCCCCACACTACGGGGGCCAAATCCGGCCCTTGAAATTTTTCCTTCCAACCCATGGCTACTACAGAATTATTTCACAAATATTCACTAAATTAAATATTAATGTCATATAATAGTGTATTATTAATATAATTTCAGTATAATATGTTATATCCGGACCGTCCATAGCTATCAATGTTCACATGTAGCCCTATCTCTTAAAAGTTTGGGGTTCATTAACCAGCATAAACAAGTATGTTGTTATCCTAATTTATCAAACCATGAAATTCCGATTCTTAACTACGTGTTTATCGAACTCTGAGTTTAATTGACCGATTGATTGCCATTTGCTGTGTCCTCAACCCAATCAACAACCGCCCACATCTCGTCTTAAAACCATCTCAGAATGTTTATTTAGCAGGAAAACACAAGACTCAAATTTCCAAAAAAATGTTTTTTGCAATTTCCGAAAGCAAAAAAACATCTTCCGTTGGTCGTTGGCTGCTGCTGTCTGTCCCTTTGGGCTCATGTCAGTGAGCTCGTGTGCGTGTGCTTATAAGACTTCGCCCTTTTTCATCCCCCTTTCACCCCCCTCGGAAACCCACCCATCTCACATTGACTAAGAGAGAGAGCAAGCGAACGAGCGAAAGAAGAAAGAGAACCCTCTTCGTTAAAACGTCCAGAAAACCCCTGCAAAGCTCCAAGGGAAATGGCTCGGGGGTGGAGGGTGACAGGGTCGGGGGTGAAAAACCGACCACCCCTATACACCAGCGCCCACTACACTTCAAGTCTTCTTTTTTATTTCCTTCTTGTTCCTCCTTCTTCGTCTTCTTCTTCCTCTTTTTTTTTCTTTTTTCTTTTTTTCTCTCGCTCTGAAGAGGTATCGAGGTATAGGAAAAAACTTCGGCAGCCAACTTGCTCTCCTAAAGAGGCGGGGATAAAAGGGTTTCTCGGCAGAATGATAGAAGGGTGGAAAATTTCAGAGCGAGTGAGAAAGCGAATAGAAGAGTGAGATGGCAAAAGTGGGGGCGGAAGGGGATGCGGGGGTGGCGCGTATACACTCATCACTCTTGAACCCAATGAGACATGAATCAGGCGTTAACGCTCATCCCCAGGGTCAATTTTAAAGGGCGGAAAATATAATTTCACTTTTCCTAGGCTATTTTTTTTACGTGCTGCTTTAATTTCCGAGTGAATTAGAATTAGTACCAGGGGCTAAATATTGATTATTTTCATTTAGATGCACAAAAAAGAGACGGAATGAAACAATGATGAAATATTTATAAACTGTATAATTTCGAAAATAGGGGTAAATTAAATTGATTAAAACTTTTGCGGTTGAATAGTCTAATATAATTTGTTGATAAAAACCTCATTAAGCCTTATCAGATATCCCTAGTAGCACAATGTTTCAAACTATATTGTAGTTCCTATATAGATTCTCAAAATCAATATAGATAGCAAAAAAATTGAGTTACACTACTATTATATTAAACGACAAACTATATAGTAACTATATTGATTTTGAGAATCTATATAAGCACTATATAATTACTATATAGTTTGAAACATTGTGCTACTAGGGATGTGTCGTTTAATATAATAGTAGTGTAACTCAATTTTTTTGCTTAATGGTATCATATATAGTCATATCTTGCAATATAAAAGAGAAGCAACTCCAAATATTGCATTAAAATCCCACATAAGGCACTACTAGTTTATCAGCGAACTAAAAGTGCAGAATTAAAACTCCAGAAAAAAAGTTTTAAGTTCATTTATTTAATTAGTTTGATCTTTATTTTGTATGTTACAACAAATAAAATCTTTGATTTGTACTAAACAATCAAAAATAATAAACGCTGAATTAATATATAAAGAGAAACAAAGAGGTTATCCTCTGCTTGATGCAAATAAACACACACACATATATAATCATCAAATTTTTCGACCCCTCCCATTCCCGATTTAAAAATAAATAAATAAATAAATTTAATTAAAATTCGTTAAATATATTTTTTTATAAATACTTATCAATAAATAATAATAAGAAAAGTTGAAAGTTGAAAATTTCTTTTTGCCTTGAGTAACACATTTTTTATAAATTAAAAGAGACAATAAAAACGTAAATTCCTGTAAATCAATTGTAATAGACTGATGAAGGGGAGAAGGCCGTCGAAACTATAGTCTCATTATAAATCAATTTAAAAATTTATTTTTCCAGCAGAATACACACTCTTTTATTTGCTTGAGACAATAGTTTCGAAGGCTTGGCCCTCATCATCACTCTTTTTTAATTATAAATATTATTTTTCATCGGGGCTTAATGAATACTTGTCTTTATTTCCCTATACATCAATTTGCAAAAAGCTCGTTATCTCTGAATTCATTTTCATGAAGTTACATTACTATAATAATAAACGACATATATTTATTAACAAACATATACACTAGTAATGAAGCTGTTGAAGCTCTTATTTTTGTGATTAATTTTATTAAAATTTGAATTTTTAGTAAAATCGCACATAATTAATTATAATTATTTATTGAACACGAATATGTAGTTTTATTATATTATTTATTCGTGTTCAATAAATAATTATAATTAATTATGTGTGATTTCACTAAAAACTCAAATTTTAAACATATACACAACTGCTAAAGATTTTAAGTTACTTAATTTGATAATAGATTTATTTACTATTGCGTAATGTTGTTTTTATCAAAAAGTTCTAATCTTACTTAAGATTAAGATGCTAGGTGTGTTTCACATAATTAATTACTCTAGGCACTTGGAATTTTGAACATTTAGCTCGAAAATTAATATTTATAAGCTGCACCTTTGGGCTCAAAAAAAATGCTAAATCCCCCAAATTTTTGAAGAGTGTACCAAAGCTAGAAATTTTTCAAATATTTTCCTCGATTTATTAACCGAAAGACACCTAGAATCATAATTAACTAATGTATTATTATGTTTATTTCACCTTGAACCAAAATAACATCCTATAAATTTAATTAAAGAACTTCGTCTGAAACTATCTGAATACTTATTTTACTGAGATATTTTTTCTAGTAGAATTCACATTGTGATTTTAAAGCTATCTTTTGATAGCTTTGAAAATATTATGCTTATCAGAGCTTGCTTGAATATTTGGGGTTGATTTTTATGGAAATACCTTATCGAAAATAGATGCCTATTTTATCTAAAATATTTCAGTCGAAATTCTACCACAAAACATCATATACATATAGATACCACACACACATATCATTGTATTGATTTTTTAAGTTTGAATATAGAAAAATTTTGAGGAAAATTTTGAACTCTAATTTTTAAAGCTATCTTAGACTTTTACTATTTATTAGGAAGTAAAAGTAAAATGTATATTTTAAAATTTGAAGTTGTTGAATAGGTACATCAGAATCTGCTCTAAAGGAATTTGCATGTATCAAATATTGAAGGTTTGATTCAGAAACTAAGTAACATAGCATATTTTAGTTCGATAAGACTGTCTTATACAATAAGTTTTACAGCAGTGTTAATTCCAGCCTTCTCACTTACATCCCACTGAAATTTAATAAAGAATCCTGGATTAGAGAATTAAAGAGTTTCAATTAGAAACTCACTAGAAAAACCCCTTAAGGGTAGGCATAGTGCTTTGACAAGAATACCAATTTCGGTCTATAAAACCATAGGGTTCTATTTTATTTGTTTAAACAGTATGTTTTACAGCAGTGTTAATTCCACCATTCTCACTTACAACCCCCTGAACTTTATTGAAGAATCCTGAATTAGAGAATGGAAGAGTTTCAATTAGAAACTCACTAGAAAAACCCGTTAAGGGTAGGCATAGTGCTTTGACAAACAGACCAATTTCAGTTTATAAATCCTTAGGGTTCTATTTTATTTATTTAAAGAATCGGTGGTCTTTTGTACCACGGTATAAATATATGGTAATTTAGCAATATTCTTTGAAGGTCTACCACCCCTCATCTTTTAAAAACAAATAATTAAAATCGCCCTTTAAAAAAGGATAGTAATTTATTTTTTCGAAAGAATCTTATTTAAATAAGACACCAAACGAACATTTCTTAATGTGTGTTTTGGACTTGTTTTTTTACTCACCCGTTGTCTTTTGTCTGTCTGGTGTCTTCTCTGGGAGACATGACTGAGTCATCTTCCCGAAGCTTCCCATTGCATGTTATCACATGACGCTCAAGATACACTTGTTCCCAGCTGAAACAAACAAGCAAAGCCGATATCAAGACAATTGAAATATTTCAATTTTGCATTTATTTTTTTGAACATACTGACGTCATTAGTAATCGGGCCTGGCATCTGCACACCACATGATTTTCACTTACCACGCTTTAATAACAGTCTACTAACTTGATAAATATTTCAATTTTTCAGAAGAAAAGGAACAATAATACTAAGTGTTATACTAAACGATCAATAGCGACGTTTTGCTGTTTTATTACAGTTTCTTCAGGCTCTATAAGAAACAAATACATTCAAATTAGGTTCTTATACTCTCTTAAATTAACCCAAACATTTTATATGATTAAATTTCTTCTAAACAGTTTGTCAGTTCATTTAGCTTCGCCATTCAGTTATACATATAAAGATTTGAATACATTTTAATCACACAACAGTAATATTTATTTTGAATAGCGATAAAACTTCATAAACTAACTCACTGCACACTATCATCTGATTTAAAATGGTTCACGAGTGTGCAGTGAGCTTGTGAAGTTACTATTACTCTAAATAATTATTGTTTTGAGGGAGTAAAGTGTATTCAAAACTTTATATGTATAACTATAACTGAATGGCAAAGTGTTTAGAAGAAATTTGATCAAGGTGATTGTACTATATATATAAAATGTTTGGGTTAATTTAAGAGAGTATACATAATTTGAATGTATTTGTTTCTTTATGATCCTGAAGAAGCTGTAATAGAATATCGAAGCGTCGCTATTGTTCATTTAATATAAAATATTATTGTTCCTTTTCCTCTGAAAAATTGATATATTTAATACTTATTATGGAGATGAATTATAAAAAAGTAAAAATTAAAATTGATATTATAGAATTGAATATGACAGCCATTCGTTGGGGTCTTTTATGCCCCGATGAAAATATAACTAAAGTTTCAAAAAAGTTGAAGTATAATTTTTTACTTAATATCTGTCTCTTCCTTTTATAGAAATTTTTAAGTTTATTAAAAATTACATTTTTCGTTTAATCAACCCCTTTCCTTTGACAACTACATTACCCGTTTTATTTTTCTAAGCTCCATTACGATATCATAAGATCATCGAATACTATCATCTGGAGTGCAAAATTAACTTTATAATTTCGGGATAGAAGTAATATTGGAATCGCTTAAAAAATTAGAGATTTCACCAAAACTAGTTGTTTCGAAGTGGATTTTCAGTTAATGGTTTGTTTGTCTGTGTTATCACTAATATAAAGTGAAAACGTAAGGGCGTTTTAACACTCACCACCAAACCGGAGCTTTTAACGTCGCCAGCACTGGATACAATAGAAATTTCTTTCTATTCTCCTGCTTCGAAGGCTTCCTTAATTGAACTTCTTGAAAGTGAATTCGATACTTTACTTACTTGCTTTGCAGAATGAGTGAAAGTAAAAAGACCGTTATGAGAATAAGAATATTGAAGGGAAATTACCCGGCACCAACAAATTAGAGTTGTTTGGGCAAGTATGCATTAGAAAACATTGAAATTGTAAACTAGGCGATTGGTCCGGTATCTGATTTGAAGGATCAACACCAAGTGTATTTGCAATCTTGGCTGTTGGGCCGGACTATAGCTGAAAGTATTACTGAAAACTCTCGCTTATCCGCGGTTGGATTATCCTGTTTGCGGCTAATCCGTGGTCAATCTCAAGTGAAGAAGAGGTGTTTTATCTCGAAACAACTAAAACTGCTGACGGATTATTTTGTGCAAAAGTAAACTTTAAAACTATGTAGGTAACTATGTGCACATATATATAAATTATCATTTTAGAATAGTTTTAGCTAATGAGCTGAAAATATCTTAAAATCCACCAAATTTTAGCTTTTTACCTGAAAACGTTTCCTGGCAGTTAAATTAAATTAAAACTTTTTCTTAACTATAACTTTTTTCTATTTTTTCAACTGTTGATTATTAAATTCTGAATTTGATATGAAAAAGTCTGATTTTGATTTTTAAATCCTGAATTTGATAGGGAAAAGTCCGCATTTGATTTTTAAAATCCTGAATTTGATATGGAAAAGTCCGAATTTGAAGTTAAAAACTTAAATATATGTTTATCAAACATTTTTCAAAAGCATTCTTCTGTAGATTTGTGTCTATTTTTTGGGGGTTATCCGCGGTTGCCCCGCCACACAATTCCGCGGATAAACGAGAGTTGACTGTAATTTGATTATATTGTAATTATACAGTTCTGACTCTGGTTTGGCGGTTACTGATTTCGCCTTATATTGATAACAAACAGAAAAATCAATGACTGAAAATGTACTTCGAAACGTCTAGTTTTTATGAAAATTCGATTTTTTAAGCCATTCCAATATTACTACTTACTCCATGTAGTAAATGTAAAAACGAGTGTATTGAAAGTGGTTGTTGGAATGGGGGTATGTTTTTCTTCTTCGATACGTAAGAAACCAATAAAAATGTGCGGTCGGAAGTAAAATAAAACAAGAGCTAGCGATGGTTGTGTAAACACTCACACTTGGCTATAAATATAAATATATAAATCAAAAAAGAAAGAGAAGAAAGCGTAGGGGGTTCCAACCCTCCGAGAAAATATATCTATAAGTCGTCTAAAGGGGTGGGTTATCGTTGAGGCAAAGAGGGAGAGAAACAGAGACAGGGGTTCGACTGGGGTGGGGGTGAAAAGAGAAAACGAGTGGAAGTTTGTCTTTTTTTGATTTATAGAAGGTAAAATAAATCAGTGAAAGAAAATAAAAAGAGAAAGACAAGATAATAATGCAAATTATTATCCAAATTATTTTATATCAATATCAAAAAAAGGATTCCAATTTTGTTTATTGCTTTTTGTTTAAGATAATTTGATCAAAAAAGCACCCTTGATTTTTTAGCATATTCTAAAAATGTTTTTATATTACTATGGCTTGAGTTTGAATAAAATATTAAAATTGCTTTTTAAACAATACTTTATTCTAGTGTTTCCCAACTTGGGACCCATGCCCAACAAGGGGGCAATTAAAAAATGGGCTCTCGTCCAGACAAATATAAATATCTACAAAATTAGCTACCCATATTTGAAAAAAAATCCTAACAAAATTTGATAGTAAATAGCTTCAACAATATATAAAATACACTTAAAAGTTTGTAGAACCATACAAATTAACAATCAACAAAATTTTGTTTTTATAGGTTATAATTATATTTAAATAAATAATAATTTATTTTTCGAATATAAAAAGTATTTAGGTATATGTTACATAGGTGGGCATGAGTATTTTAGAAAGGCTTAGGTTGGACATGGTACAAAAAAAGTTTGAGAAAGTCTGCTTTGATATGGTTAAAGTAAAAAACAAGCTTTTATTTCAAAATGCACTAAAAAGTAGAAAATAAATTTTTCTTCAGTATCCAAAAAAATTTCAAAAAAAGGTGGGAGCTTTTGATTTAATTTTTATTAAAATCAGCGCCCAGGTTTTGTTTTTGCAAAATTATAAAAAATGGCTAGTTAGAATTGAGTCAAATTTTGATTGCAGGATTCTACTCAAATAGATAATAACCCAACTTAGAAACCAATTTAAATAAAAGCAAGTAAAATCATTATAATTTTCGACTATAAAATGAGAGGGAAAAATTCTAGGGGTTGAACTGAAATTATCTCACGAAGCCAATCTTCAAATATTGCATATTTTAGGGCATGAATTAATTTCTTTAAAAGTCATTGGGATGAATGAAGGGTCAAATAATGCTTTTGTTCTATTTATGTTTAATTTCTGACCTTAAAGGGGTGATGAGACTTATAGGTTTTGTATCGCAGGATCATTAAAAAAATCAAATTTGAATAAGAATTGCATTCGTTCGCCTTTAAAAAAACAAACAAATTGTATTTTTTCGATTCGACATTTCAATTTACTCAATTGAATTATGTGAAATTACGATCTGTATATATAGTTACGTCTATATGTATATTTCAAGCTTCATTGTACGAATATTTCAGCTGGTGTGAAAATCCATTGTGGTTGAAAGGGCGGATTTCAATTCCATGTTTGAAGCGATTAAATACAAAATTCTTCCTTTATTAGTTAATTCATTTGTGTTATTTGTTTTCATTATCCAATTTGTATGATTAGGGAGAAAATCGAGCTCTATGGATTTCAACAAGTTTAATTGTCTCAAAGACCTATCCGGTCGGTCAAGCAACAAGTGGCACTCTCGAAAATGGGATTGGCTCGCTGATCAGGTGATACTAGGGAAATCCGATTTTTAATATATCATTTATTATATATAGAAAGATATAAGAAAAAATATTATGACGGAATTAGTCCAGACCACGCTATTTTCACTTATTTCCACATTAATAACAAACCAAAATTAAAAAAAATTGATATTAAGAATTAACTAAATTAGAGCTCTACACAGAGTAATTCAAATAAATAACTATAACAAGCAGGCAGGCGATTTTAAGAAGCTAATTTTGCCAAAACTTCCACTATAACTATACCTACACAGTGTACAGCACCGAGAAAGAAATAAAACCAATATACAGCTTTTGGGTTGGTTTTATTATAGCAATAATAATTCATTAATACACTAAAAATAGTTGGATAACGTTTGCAAAGCAGTAGTTTTGAGCCATTTTTTATTTAGCAGATTTCTAATTATAATAAAAAAAAGTTAGTGAAATTTCAAGGTTGGTTTCACAAAAATAAAACAAATATATGTTTTGAGTTTTTAGCCCTGTTTTAAGCCCATCAGTTTTCTATGTTAACTCCTGAAGATGGGCTCAAAACCCGAAAATATATATATCGAGATAAAAACTCAAAATATTTGTTTTATTTTTGTAAAACCTACCTTGAAATTTTACTAACTTTTTTTATTAATAAAATGTTTCACCTTGAACCAACACCTTTAAAAATTATTTCTAATTATAGTTGTATTATCATTAATAACACTTTTTTCAAGTGCAGATAGGTTGTTGATCAGTAGTTTCATGTCTAACTCTTTTAGAAACAAATTCTTTCGAAAACAGTAATTTTTATAGTTAAAATATCACCGTTGTTAAAAAAACTAAACTATAAATTAAATTACTGTACCATGCCTATCGTTGACAAAAATACAAACCGCTAGAGGTACTATTTAATGGGAAATTAAATCTTAAATTCTTATGGAAGAAAAGCTTTTGTTTCCCCGATTACTTTCTAACAACAAAAAATTAGCTTGAGAGTTGAAAAAAATATTATCTCTTTAACTAGCAAACTTGTCACTAAAATAAAACTATCAAATAACTGAAGGAGACAATAAAAGAGTGTGATCTTCTGCTGGAATTACAAAATTTTTAATTTATTTTTAACGAGACAATAGTTTCGAGAGCTTTGCCCTCTTCATCAGTATATTACAAGTGATTCACGGGAATTAATGTATGTCTCATGTGAATCAATAGACTGATGAAGAGGGCAAAGCTCTCAAACTATAGTCTCGTTATAAATAAATAAAAAATTTATAATTCCATCAGAAGACACACTCTTTATTGTCTCCTTCAATTTATAAAAATTCTGCTAATCTCGGCAAAAAAAGACTTTCAATTTATCAAATAACTATTATTCAATCATCGATATCATAATAGAGTTTAGCTATTCTACTTTTATTGTCTCCTTTAATTTATAAAAATTCTGCTACTCTCGGCAAAAAGAAACTTTTAATTTAATCTACTTTTATTTTAATTTTTATTAAAACAAGTGAAGGTAAAATATTTCTTTTTAGAATTAAAAGACTTCAAAAACTTCGTTTCCGTATGTCATTCCAATAATTTACTTATTATCTATAAATGAAACTAAAAAGTGGATGAATAGTACGGGAAGGAGGAATCCAAAGTTTTGGACACGTTTCGTAAACTATTTTTTTTTTTTTTTTTTGAAAAACGACAGACAGCCTGACCTAGAAAGAGTATTTTTTTCCGGTTTGGCGTATTGACAAACTCCGAAATGGTTCTGCTAAGTTGGAGAGAAAAGAATAAAAAAAAACGCCTTCGTATTCGAATGTCACCGGCGACGTCATTGGGTGTGTAGGCGGGCGGGCGGGTGTTTTTCTTTTCCCTTCTTGACAACTTCTGATATCTGTTATCACAGACTTTGTTGTTTTTTTCTTTATCACCCTCTCTTTTTTTTCTTTCTTTACCCTCTTCCGCATTCCTTCTCGTTTTTCCGCATTCTAACATTTGACATTTGTAATATTTGACACATTTAACCAGATCTTCGAAAACCCCCTCTGAATTGAAAATTGAAATTTATTCAGAAAAGAAAAAAAAACAATCAATCCGTATTGTTTTGTTTGTTTTACTTTTTTAATTAAAAAGTTAATACAATCCAAAATTGCTTACGAATCTGCTAAGATTTATTTAAAAGTTAAACTAGGGAAGTATCAGAGAAAGAAAAAATTCGGTCAAAATCTATACCTACTCTCGAGAATAACATATTAACAAATTAGAAAGTGCAAAAAATCTATCTTTGAAAAAATTTTAAACCTCAAAATATTTCTTAAAATGATACCTAACTCTTCTGGAGACCGGTACAAGACCGCAGAACTACAACTCTAAAACAACTTAAAACGTTTTTATTAAATGTTCAATGACTTAGAGAATTGAGAAACCGTGTTACAAAACAAAGTCCCGAAAAGTTTTACAAGGTATAATCTCAAAATAGCATTTAAAAAAGTAAAATAGTATTTTTCCGAGAGTAGTAATATTTCTGAATTTATCTACGTATAAAAATTTATTTTTCCGTAGTAAAACCAACTTGATGACAAGTTAGAGCGCTTAAATTTTACACGCTTTCTAGATATGAAAAATCTAAAATTTCAAAAATTGAAATTTAAGAGTAATTGAGTTAGGGTGAAACGTGAAATTCCTTTATTTACGTATAATAAGTAGCCATATCTCAATATTAATATAGGTATTCCTTGGAAAAAAAATATTGGATACTTGAAATAATCTCTGTAGCTGGCTGGTATCCAATTCAAGTATCAAATATTTTTTACAAGGAATATATTAATTTTGAGATATGGCTACTTCTTATACGTAAATAAAGGAGTTTCACGTTTCACCCCTTCTCAATTACCCTTAAATTTCAATTTTTCAAATTTGAGATTTTTCCCTTGGCTCGCTTGGCTTCATATCTAAAAATCGTGTAAAATTTCAGGGCTCTAACTTCTCATAAAGTTGGTTTTACTTTACAGAAAAATAAATTTATATAGATAAATACAGAAATATTACTACTCTTGGAAAAATAGTATTTTACTTCTTTAAATGCTATTTTGTTCTAAAGTCCTATTCACACATCAACAATCAAAACAACATTTATAATCCTTAAATTGGATCTTTTGAAATTGCCTTCGGCACATTTCAAAAGAAAAAACAGAACTGTGACGTCATATTTAGAATTTTTATTGAATTTTCAATTTTTGATATATTATGACTTTATTATATTTTTCAATATTATTCAAGGCAAAAATTTCAAATTATATATTTTTAATTAAACTATTGAGATTTATATTACAATTTGTTGTATGCGCTCACTTCTAAAGTACCATAAAAGCCGAAACCGCAATTTGAATATAATTGCCAGCGGTTATTTCTAGTTGGTTAATAATAAAAAGCAACAAATTAATATTTTTGCATGATTTGCAGCAAGACACTTTAAAGGCGTTGAAGGTATCGTTAATTAAAAACACATTATTTATTTAATTTAATGTTCAAGGATCCCCTCCCTTTTGGTGTTGAACAAATAAAATGTCACCATCCCCAAACCCCTTATTATGTAATTATTCTCGACATTTTTTTTGTTTTTGATAAATCTATTAGATTTATCTTGCCATGTTCATCGGTAATCTTTTATCCAAACTAATTAACGAATTGGAATTCCTTCTTATTTTATATATTTAACCAGATATACAATCGAAATTCATGTAATTTAATAATTCAGTTGATTTAATAGCGATTGCGTGTCTTTCAACATAAATAAAAGGTTGCAGGAAAAAAATAGCCGAGGTGAGGAGGCGAAAGGGGTAGGTGAGGAAAAATTCAAATAACCAAACGAAAGGGGTGAAAGAATTATTGCTCTCCTGTTAATTAAGGAATAAATAATAGACCTGTCGTCGTTTTTGTAATGGGCACTTTGACACATTCTATTTTTTTTCCAATTGAAATTATACGTCTCCAAAACAAGAAATATATAGAATTATTTGTAATTAGGATGGAATTGGAAAAAAATAAAAAAAGTTTAAGTGTGAGCTGGTTGTTTTGTGGGATGTCAGAAATATGATTAGTCAAAGACCTTGACATATTTATAACACCGGCTTCTATATGATTAACGAATTTAAGCGAAATTATCATAGCCTATTCTTAACAAATTGCACTTGTATAATTTCAAAATTGGCCAAGCCATACATTTGGAAATTCTAGAAATCATCAGTAAAATATTTATTTAGGAAAAAAGACAAAAAATATATAAACCTGAGGAGCTGTGCAGGATTTTTCGCTCTTTATGTAAAGCGTAATGGTCTAACCAAGTGAGCCAACCAGCCTGGCCTTATCAACCGCCTTATGAAGTCCATTTACCATTTTATTCATAGACCTTAGCCAGTGGGGGCTTTAGAGGTTCAGACTCCTCTCGACCATTGAAAAAATATAACTATTGTAACAAAATTAAAGTGACCAGAGGTTTCACATTTGGGTTTATTGTCCCACATCGAAAATGTCCCACACAGTGTCCCAGGTTGGAAGATTTTTGGCTTGTGGATTAAAAAATTTATATTTATTAATTATTTGTATTTTTACAAAGTCTCTGGACGAGATTTATTTTTTGTAAAACCCCACGTGCTAAAATTCAACCTAAATGAATACTACAATTTGTAATTTTGATTGAGACCTAGGGTTCCGTAGTCTTTTCCTTATGATCCTTTAAAGAGACGCTTGGCGAAAGACCGATCCAATACTTCATCTGCTCCGGGAAATGGCTTGCGCCTTTTTATAGTCATACCCTAACTGATCTGCCAAATCAGTTGTCTAAATATCAGGGGCTCCCATTATACGAGCTGTAGCTATTAAATGACACCGGGCTGTGCTTAGAAACGTTGAAGGCTATATTGCAAGTGAAGTGCAATTTTTCCAATACTTGTGAGGAATTTTGTAACAATATATCACAAAATGATGAATTATTGAAAAAAGTTCATATTTCATCGGAAAAGTACAAGTATTTATATCTTTATTTGTTATGTTGATCCTTTAATTTTATGTATGAATGCTTTTATTCCATTATGTTTTACAATATATATATATATATATATATATATATGGTAATAAAATAATTATATAGTAGATATAGATTCATATCCCACATTCCATTGTAAAACATCTGGTCACTTTAAACTAAGTACCTGTAAGTCTGCTCTTTTTATTGATGTAGAGGCGTTACCAGAATGATTTGATTTATCTATTTATTATTTTCACAGTGCTAGTAGTTGTCAGACTCTTTTTCTTTTTATTATTACTAATTTAATTAAAAAAAATATTTGTATTACAAATGTGAAAAAGATGTGAAACAAATTGATAGTGACTTTATAACAAGTTTACACGAAACGAATTTATTTATTGTTTTTTTTTTTAATAGTAATTCACAAAAAATAAATGTTTATTGCAACTTTGTTTCCAATTTCGCCACTCATCATTCTCCTATAAAGTGTTTATTATGTGCAAATTTATTTCAATCCCTTTAAAAAAAAACGAGGTAATACATCATCTCTACAGAAGCGATGTATTTTTTACTTAGCGAATAAGTCTTGGAATTTAAAAAAAAAAGTGGCATTAAAAAAGAGACGACCTGCCTGTTCAGTTCATCTTTAAAAAAAAATTAAAAATATTCAATTGGATGTTGATGAAAGCAGTCCACGGTGGTTGTAAAAAATATAGACTATAGAGGTTTTATTATTTTATATTTATTTATTAAAACCGACGTTTCGGAGATTTATTCTCTCCTTCTTCAGGGTAACAAAAAGTCAATGAAAGTAGTTCAAAACATAATTACTTTCTGTCTCCTTTGACAATGCCAAAAAAACGTATAAAATTTTTCATCTCGAATAGAAAATAAAGTAACAAGCAATTGATGATCAATATGTTAATTATTAACATATTGATCATCAATTGCTTGTTACTTTATTTTCTATTCGAGATAATTTTATAATGTTTTTGCATTGTCAAAGGACAGAAGTAATTATGTTTTGAACTACTAATTAAAAATATTATTTCATAGCCCATTTGAAATTGACTTGGTGGTATGAAGGTAGTGGTGAGAATACCGCAAGAAAAAAGTGAAGCCAATTTCTTACCTCCGTGACATTTTTAATATGTTAAGAAAAACAATAATAAAAAAATTAAAAATAATTTACATACTAATATGAAAATCGAGGCTATGAGCGCAATAGTGGACTAATCCCACAAAATTATAATATAATTTTGGTTTATCTGCTGAAATTAATCATTAATATTGTTACCGACCAACTGCAAATTGGACCAAACCAGCATTTGCATTCAAAAGCTGGTTTGGTCACTTTGCAGTTGGTCATTAAAAATTAGTATAATTAATTTTAACAGATAAACCAAAATTATAATTTTGTGGGTTAGTCCACTATTGCGCTCATAGCCTCAATTATATTTCTAAATAAATATAAAATAAAATTAATAATATGTACCTAGATTAATTCTTAGGGAATTTTAATTAAGAACCTCCGTGTCTAGACCTCCTGCCTAGCAAACGCGTGAAGACCTTTTCGGCTTTACTTTTCCAAACTAGCGTTCTTGAATCATCTACCTTCATATTTTAATGAAAATTAATTGTTAATCTTTTGTTAATTGATAAGTGATGGAACGGCAGCCCAAGGATAGTGAAAAATATCCCTTTAATACTATAAATCTACTTTATTCGAGATAATTTTTTCCATCACTTATCAATTAAAATTTCTACCAGTCCATCTCTCTCCGAAGAGAAAATTTCTTCCAAGTTAAAAAAAAATATATTAAAAATATGTATTTATCAGCCTCTTGTTGATATACAGGGTGTTTCAGAAGGAATATTTTAGGAGGTGGTAGTATAAACGAATTCAAATAAAAATGTCATATAACATGTGTCCAATTTTTATTAAGTACAGATATACAATATGTTAGTATGATACCCAAACAAACTAAACAAAAGCAAATGAGGACGTTCAAAGTTGAAAAAAAAAATTGTACACATGTTATATGGCATTTTTTATTGCAATTCGTTTATACTACTGTAGCGGCCCGCTCTTGCTCATGGCGACGAGCCTTGAGACACGGCCGCTAGATGACTCAGTCGGATCGTTGCGTCGTTTTAGCATGAGTGAAATATTATCACCCATGCTATAATTAAAGCGACTCGATTCGACTGGGGAAGCGAACGGATTCGGACATTCGAATCTGGAGGGGCCAAACGCCAACCAGCAGCCCCTCCCCTGCACACACCCTATATGAACACGCAACCTACAACCTGCACTCAACAGATTGTTAGGACCCCATCGACTTGATGGGGGGCGCACAAAGCACCACACAGCACTCACCTCACGAGAGCCCTAACAATTACACCTCCTAAAATATTTACTATTCCTCCTGAAACACCCTGTATAAATGATTTCGGATAATAAAATAAGAATCTAAAATAAAAAAAAAGTATTGCAAATAAGAATTTAAGTGAAACAAATTTAATTCCTAAATAGAATTTCACACATATTATAAGAAAAAAATGTTTATTGCAACTTTGTTGCCAATTTTGCCACTCATCATTCTCTCCTTTAAAGTTTATTATGTGCAAATTTATTTCAGACCCCTTGAAAAACAAAGTAATACATCATCTCTGGAGAAGCGATGTATTTTTTGTTTCTTTCGCTTATTATATTATATTTTTTAAGATTACTTTCAATAATTTTTTATATTTTTCTGGCGATAATTTGTGAGGGCGCTTGGAATTCATAAAAAAAAAAAGAAGAGAGACGCCCGCCGTGAGCAGCTCGTCTTTTTTTTCGCCAAGTCGACGTTGTCATCGACATGGGCAGGAATCTTGTGCGACTGAGCAGACAGGAGGACACGGGGGACGCCGAGGGGGATTTGGGGGAGGTCGGCCGAGGGGAGCAGCCGAGCGTGTTTGGAGCCCGCGGGGACGTCGGGGATGGGTTCGCCCCGAAGGTGACTCGCCACGCTGCAGGATTCATGCATGCGCGTGAGACAGCCGGGGGACCGAGGGGACAGCCGGCACATCAATTGCCCACAATGCGACTTGTCAAGTTGCATTCAAGTGAAAGGCTCCCCCTCGCAAAAATACCCGAGCGCCAACTTTAATTATTACCAGAAAAAATCTTTCTTTTACTCAGCGGGTTGCCATATATGGCGGCGAAGGTTTCGTTTTCAGCATAGAACCGACCAACAAGCCTTATAGGAAAATCTATTTACTATTTGGTATCGCTCGACGATGGAAACCTTGGAAACACCACACGCGCTCCTTCACTTATGTTACTTACTCAGGGCATTTGCCAATTTTTTTTTTCTTACCATGCGAAAAACGATTTGAACTTAAGCTCTTGAATACATATTACATGCAGAAAGTAGCGTAGGTTGAAAACAAGTCTACTTTTTTTTTACTTTCTTCCATCTAAATCACAGACAAACAGTGAGAAGGCCTAAAATTTTATTCTTCAAAAAATTAGATTTTATTTTAATAATGAAGGAATAAATTAATAGTAAAATGTTTAAATAAAGGTATATTGGAACGGCCAACTGTGATAATAATCAATAATGGGAAAAATAAATATTAATTGGCATTGTTTTGGATCATGTCACTGGTGTCATAGAGATAGTAATTAAGAGTCAAACTACTAATCACCCAGAGTAACTCCGCCATTACATAGGACCGCTTTTGCGCGTCCATATATTAAATTAAAAAATACAAATCTTTTATAAAAAACAATCCAAAACACGTTTATTCAAAATCCGAAGAATTTCTCCCTTTTTGACAAATTATTTCAAAAAAAGTTGCTTTTCTAGAATTTAGAAAGCAACATTCTACAGAAAGCAACTTTTTTCTTTTTTTGAAAAAATTTGTCGTTGAAAAAGGAAGAAATTCGTTTGGCTTTTGAATAAACGTGTTTTGGATTGTTTTTTTATAAAAAATTTGTATTTTTTATTTATATAAACAATCAATATTTTTTTCATTTCTAGGTAATATTAAATAAAATGTTATTCGATATTTCATATTATCTTTCTTAGATTTATATTTATCGTATATATCGTATAAGCGGCGCATCCCTATTTTCATAAATTCAGGAGGATCTTTAAATTTTCAAATTATTATTCGATATTTCAAATATTTCTATAAAAAATAAAAACATTTTTTGTTTTGAAAAGTATATTGGTTCTCGAAAGGAAATAAAATTGTTTCATAGCTTCAAGGGGCAATTAAAATGATTTTTCCGAAAAGGGTGCCGAAAGTAGGATTGAAGTCCCTGCTTGCTATAGCTTCCTGTTCAAGCATGTCAAAGACAAGTTCAGACGAGTTTTTTTCTCGCTGAGAAACTATTAAAATAGAAATAATAGAAAAAATGAATAAATAAAGATGATTCGAGAATCTTTGGACTAATCCATTTCTAAGAACGCTAAATATACAGTATAAGATTGAAATTAACTAAGAGCGCTATAGGCGGGTGGCTCAATGAAAATGTAGACAGAATGTGATACTGGGGGGGGGGGTGTCTAAAAATCTTGAAATTCGTGAGACGTAATTTATAAACAGTCCCTTTTTAGTGTTTATTGGTGTAGAGAAAATATTTTTAATCTTTCTATCATCAAGTAGTCTTTTATATCTCCTATTAGATATACTTAATAAATATCTGGACACCCCTTTCGTGTTTCGTCACTTTCTCAAAAAAAACCGCTATAGATAAATTTCATCAATCCGCTTGTACGTGACTTCTAATTTGTTAAAAAATGGCTTCATTGTTATACTAGATTATTGATTATAATGTGTCAATAATAAAAGAAAAAAATAAACTCTTCTTTTCAACATTAAGGTATCGAATTGCTCCCTTGCCCTTGTATGTTCTCTGTATTAGTCCTCTTACATCATCTTCATTAATTTTATCTGCCCACATTGATTTCCATGACCTTTTCAGACGAAGGGTCGTCATTCAGGGAGCTGGTTTTAAATGTTCAATTTTTAGATTATTCATTATACCTAATCAAGGCCGTTGCCAGCGAGAGGGGGGTTAGGATGTTAGAACCCCCCTCTCTCCCCTAAATGTTGAGATAAAAATCGATGTTTTACAGAACCCTCAATAAAAGTTTAATAAAGAAAATTATGATAATAAAAAGTATCTAAACTATGGATCCGGAAGGTCATGTGCAAATGTAAATATTATGGATAGATTGATCCAGTTTTTCCTATGACGATTTTTTCCATACCGTTCAATTTTTCAGAAATGAAATTAAGTTACTTTTTTAATGAAATTGATTAGAAAAGGTACATCCCCTAAAGGCCTAAGTTGGCCCCTCCATCGTGAAAAGAAGAAGAAGAGGGGATTTTATGGGCTGGGTAGGGGTCGAAGATATCTGTGGATCCGGGTCTTACTTTTAACAAATTGAAGGGTTGATTAGTTTTTAGTACATATCGGCCCGCATACACTCGTACTTTATGTACTATTTTTTCTAAATATCTAAAAAATTGTTTAATTTATCTTGGTCAATATCCCAGATAGCACACTCGCTCTAGAAGATATCTTATTCAGCTCTTATTGTCTTTAAGATATCTATAAGATCTCCTATTGTCTAGAAAACATATTCTAGATCAAGTGTGCTAACAGGGATTCTTTTTAGATTTCTCGAGTACCTCAAAAAAGATTATACATATAAAATAGGTATTGCTGTAAGCTATAGTAGATACTTTTTTATTTTTTTCATTTTCAATATATTTTAAGAGAGAAAGATTTTAATTTTTAGGACAAAATCTAGGATTTAAGCAGAAATATTTTATATTGCGATATCAGAGGGGATTCATCCCCTTAGGAGTTGAACCTGACAGAACTAACATGCTTTCCGGGCAGTTAGCTGAACAACTTTTAAGGAGTTAGGTGGTGGTTCTAGGTGAAACATTTTAATATAATAATAAAACTTGAGCAAGATGCGAGGTAGGTTTCACAAAAAAAGAATGTTTCCAATGTATAATCAATTTTCTTTGACTCCTGATGATGGGCTCACCCCTAAATATATCGAATTCAAAACTCAATTTTTGTTTTATTTCTTTTTTTGAAACCTACTTGCTCAATTTTTATTATTAAATTAGCTCAACCCTCGAGACAAAATTCTATTTTCCAAAAAAAATTGCTCAAATCTTTAGTTTTATATTTAAATAAAAAAAAGGTCCTATATGAAAAACTTTTTTCATTTTAAGCTGAATGTTTTATTTTCCGTTATATGAGAATGGAGTAAAAAAAAATTTCTCTTATATATTAATATATTGCGGGTCAGAGAGAGATGAGCTAACTGCCCGGAAAGCATGTTAGTTCTCAGGTTCAACTTCTGAGGGGGAACTCCCTCTGACATCGCAATATAAAAATTTTTCTACTAAAATCCTAAATTTTTTCCTAAAAATTAAATTATTTCTCTCTTAATTTACATGGTTTTTATCCCGAGCTGATTTTTTGAAAAACATTCCATCTATTTTCAAAAAAAAAGATACTCAAATCTTTAATAAAGATAAGAGTAAATAAATATTATATTTAATATTGATTTACTATGAGTTAAGGATTCTAGGTCACTTATTTCACATTAAAATTAAAAAATTAAAAGATATAAATTTTTTTCTCTTTTTCAACATATATATTTCGAATATTTTTGAATATTTATTTACTCTTATCTTCTATTAAAGATGTTTCACCTTGCACCAACACCACAATCTCTACTAATTATACTCAAATCTTAATTCTTAAATATATTTTTGAAGATTATAATATAATTTAAATATTGATTTATTTATATA
Organism: Forficula auricularia; assembly: GCA_024734495.1. Taxonomy (NCBI): domain Eukaryota; kingdom Metazoa; phylum Arthropoda; class Insecta; order Dermaptera; family Forficulidae; genus Forficula; species Forficula auricularia. The sequence goes on along the minus strand of JALMQS010000074.1, from coordinate 5,810,512 downwards.
TTTGTCGATTTATTTGTTTATCTATTTGAAAGTAAACAGACAGGACAGGGGCACAATAATACCCTTTACGTGGAATATATTTTTCCTCGTTTTTTTCTGAAATTAATCCTTTATTTATAAGATGTGTTGTCTTTTTCTCGATCATTTCGAAGGAAACAAAGAAGAAAGGCCAAGGATGCTGGGTTGAGTGAGGAGGGGACGAAAAGAGCGCGGGGGTGGAAGATTCACTTAGCAACTCGGTCGGTCCCCAGTTGATTGAATCCAGGCCAAAGGGGGGGTTTGGGGGGGTCGACACTTCTTCCTCCACAAAAGTGACTCCTCCGCCCAGAAAGAGGAGGGTTTGAAAGAAAGCAACCCCATTGCGCTATTTTTTTTTTTTTTTTTTTTATATAAAAAAAGAATAGTGGTCTACTTCGTCTTTAGCAGAGAAATTCCATCCCCTTGCTCTTGTTCTTTCTTCCCTCGTTGGAGCCCTTATTCCATTTTTTTGCTTTTACCTTCTTATTCACCCGCGCCCTCATCTATCATCTCCTTAAAAGAAGCATAGGCTATTTACTCTTTTGCTTGTTAGTTCGGACGAGAAATTCACCAAAAAACGAATCGGCGAAAATCCCATCGCTTCTCTTTTTTCCTTTAAAAAAAATATAAATTCACTCCCTTCGCTTTATTATTCAATATAATACAACTTGAGAAAATATATATATATCTATATATATAAAATTATGGTTTTGTCTGTACATTGCTCCAAATCACGCCAAATTTTGGTTGCACACGTTTCAAGCAAAGTTATGAACGAAAACACCCTCAACAAAATTCCTGTCTGTCTGTATGTATGTATGTATGTCTGTTTCAGTGGTTTCCGAAAAGTTGCTCACGATTCACCTAAAAACGGCTGAAGGGATTATTATGAAATTTCATATTTACATCAGATGTCTTCTAACTTACGTTTTTAGCTATATAACGTTTTGATATTTTGACCCCAGAAGGGGGTTTGGTGGAGGGCCGCACGAATGAAAATTATCAAATCACTCCTAAACTATTAACCCTACGGCAAATTTTATAATAAACATAGTTGTAGGGGATGTGATTTCTGACAACTTTTGTTTAAAAAATTTTCCCAAAAACCCACCCAAAAAGGGAGGGGGAGGGGGTGAAAAATATTAATTCTTGGCCTTGGAGCAAACTCAACCAAATTTTGTATACATAATCTCTGGGCCTCTAGAGAGCTATAAATGCAAAAACCAACCACCCAAAATGTGTGTGTGGGGGGGAGGGGGTCAAAAAATGAAAATTCTTTCTCTTGAGCCAAACTCAACCAAATTTTGTATACATAATCTGTGGGTCACTAGAAGGCTAGAAATGGAAAAACTGGGTGCGGGGGTGGAATGGGGGTGGGGTGAGGTGTAAGGCGTAGTAGGGATGGGGTCGAAGGGGTGGTGCGGGGTGGAGTCCAGGGGCATAGCGCGGGTGGGGTCCGGGGGGCTAGGCGGGGGTGTGGTGCACAGGGTTGGAAGGTGCGGGTTGTGGTGTGGGGGCGTGGGTTGGGAACGGGTGCGGAGTGGGGGTGCTGGAGGGGGTTTTAGGGGTGGAGGTAGTGGGTTAGGGTGCGGAATGGAGTATTGGGGTGGTGGTGGCGGGGGTTGGGCATGGTGCGGGGTGGGGGTGCGGGGGTGCTGGGTGGGTTTTCGAGGGGTGTGGTGGGTGGGAGTGGGGGTGAGGGTAGGGTTCCAGAGGGCGTGCCTTGCAGCTAGTATATAATAAAAATTTCTTGGTGTGTTTAGTGTACACTACATGACTTTCACTTATTAGCAAATCTAACAAACTTTTAGTCATATGAATATGGAGTTTTTTCGGATAGGTACTGAAAATAAATTGACACGTTCTGATGTGGCCATCCACTTGACTTTACCATACAACTTGGCCCCTAACTTGTATTCACTATTTAATAAAATTATTTATAATCATGTAGGGGGGGATTAGTTTTTGCATTTTTAGACTTCTGGGGGCCCACGGATATGTATACAAAATTTGGTTGAGTTTGGTACAAGGGCCTAGATTTTCATTTTTTGACCCTACACCCCCCTTCCCCTTCTATTTTGGGTGGTAAGTTTTTACATTTTTAGTCTTCTGGGGTCCCACTGATTATGTCTACAAAATTTGGTTGAGTTTGATAAATGGCCTAGATTTTCATTTTTTGACCTTACAATCCCCCCCATTTTGGGCGGTTAGTTTTTGGATTTTTAGACTTCTAGTGATCCACTGACTATGTATACAAAATTTGGTTGAGTTTGCTCAATGACCTAGATTTTTAATTTTTAACCCCCCTCCACCCCCTTTAATTTTGGGTTGACATGCACCAAAATCTAATAAGCTCCTAATCTCATTGAACTAAAACTACGTGTGAAATTTGGTTTCGATATTCACACTAGTTTTTGACCTAGCTCGTCTACAAAAATTTGGTAACCTACTAACAGAGTAACATACATTTTGACAAAACAATTATTATCTCGAAAAGTATAATAAAATGCCATGGTTTCGCAAAAAATTTTTAATCTAGATAGTTTCAGCCGTTTTTGAGATATTTCGAAAAAAAGAAGAAAAAAAAACACTTTTTTCATGCACGATTACAATACTTAATTATACCCTGTATGGTAAAGTAAAAAATTCATCAAATAAGTGTTTTTTAAAACATTTATTTTTTCAAATCTACACTGAAGTGCAAAAAATCGAGCCACCAATGAAAACTATTAAATAGTAAATCATTTTTAATTTTTTTTACAAGTAACCATACATTTTTGCTAGTGTACTTGCCACTTGTCGTTGACTTAGCCCTTGATTAATTAGGCACACAATTTGAACTTGCTTGAACTTCAGAAATATCCATTTTGCATATTCTATCTTTCTATCAATGATGCTTAATTCAAAATGATTTTTTTTATTGATATTTCAAATGGAATTTAATTTTTTATTAAAACTCTATTTATATGTAAAGTGATATTGAGAAAGTATGATAATTTGTAATTGTATCTTTTAAATTTACTTATTTTGTTGTTTTTTTTTTATAAAATTCAAAAATTATCAACAATATTTATTGAATATGTGAAAGAGTTAATGGAACAAATTATATGGATATTTGTAAAAATTTTAAAAATAATTTGGTATTTAATCAAGTTTTTATTGGTGGCTCAATTTTTTTGCACCGTAGTGTATTTTATTTTTTGTTTTTGAATATACTATTTGTTGATTTTTTTACGGTCAGAAAATTAAAAAAAAAAGTAGTAGAAAACTCATTAACTTTTTTTCATTTTTCTTGTTTTTTAGGTAGGAAAAATTTAATCGCTTTTTTTACTCCTCTTTTCGCGGCTAACAAACCAATTTAAATGCGAAAAACCGTGAAATGGTCGGCTTTTGTAAGCAGAAGATTAAGACAATACATGAACATTTACAATGACTTTAATCGCAATGAGTGGGTTCAAATATAAAGCGGTTGTTTACCAAAAAGATTTTAGTCTTTTGATTTTAACTTATTCTTCCACGTTTTCAGTAGAAGTTGCCATTAATAGTCAAAACATCAAAAATGGAATGCAATAAGGCTATTTTTGTTTTAAATCGATTCCTCCATGTCTTCAGCAATGGTTACCAATAATAATCGAAACGTCAAAAACCTAATGTAGAATTGTTATTCCTCAAGTATTAGATGAGAATCGATCGCTATTTTTGATTTTAAGTCGATACCTCTATGTCTTCAGCAATGGTTACCAATAAAAACCGAAACGTCAAAAATCCAATATAGAATGGTTATTCCTCAAGTATTTGATGAGAATCAATCGCTATTTTTGGTTTAAAGTCGATTCCTCTTATGCTTCAGAAATGGTGACCAATAAAAACCGAAACGTCAAAATCCAATATAGAATGGTTATTCCTCAAGTATTAGATAAGAATCAATCGTTATTTTTGATTTTAAGTCGATTCCTCCATGTCTTCAGCAATGGTTACCAATAATAACCGAAACGTCAAAAATCCAATATAGAATGGTTATTCCTCAAGTATTTGATGAGAATCAATCGCTATTTTTGATTTAAAGTCGATTCCTCTATGTCTTCAGCAATGGTTACCAATAAAAACCGAAACGTCAAAAATCCAATATAGAATGGTTATTCCTCAAGTATTTGATGAGACTCAATCGCTATTTTTGGTTTAAAGTCGATTCCTCTATGTCTTCAGAAATGGTGACCAATAAAAACCGAAACGTCAAAAATCCAAAATAGAATGGTTATTCCTCAAGTACTAGATGAGAATCAATCGCTATTTTTGGATTAAAGTCGATTCCTCTATGTCTTCAGCAATGGTTACCAATAAAAACCGAAACGTCAAAAATCCAATATAGAATGGTTATTCCTCAAGTATTTGATGAGAATCAATCGCTATTTTTGGTTTAAAGTCGATTCCTCTATGTCTTCAGCAATGGTCACCAATAAAAACCGAAACGTCAAAAATCCAATATAGAATGGTTATTCCTCAAGTATTTGATGAGAATCAATCGCTATTTTTGGTTTAAAGTCGATTCCTCTATGTCTTCTGCAAAGGTAAGGGATAAGAAAACAACGCAGTTGCGATGGTTACTTATAAAATTTCCTCCCAAATTTTTAGCATTTCACAGAGAGAAGCCTATCCATTCTTATTTAAGCAAGGCTAAATGAGCTATATTAAAAGATTCAAATGAATAAATTTTAAAGAATTTAAAAATTAAAAAAGTACTCTCTTACTCTAGAGTAAAGTACTTTAAAATATAATTTTACTAAAAACTTTATTTATCCTTTTTTGTGGTCCCCAAGGTACTTAATTAGGATATTAAATTTCATCAAAATTGGTTAAGTCATTTTCAAGATATTTAGAAAAAACTAAAAAAGTACTGAAATAAAGTACTAATGTTTGTGGGTCGATATGTACCAAAAACTAATCAGCGCTTCATTTTGTTCAAAGAATGCTAGGTTTTCAATTTCATTTCAATCGGTGCAACGGTGTGGAAAAAATCGTGGGCCAAAAAAACGATAACATACATACATACATACATACATCCATCCATACATACATACATCCATCCGCACGCACTAAATGAAAAAATGGCACTTTTTGGCCTCTCGACGAGACCCCATGTAATTTTTGGCAAAACCGTCACGTGCTAAAATTCAACCTAATTGAATACTACAATTTGTGACTTTAATTGAGTCCATGGGTTCCGTAGTCTTTACCTGAGGACCCTTTGAAGCCACGCTTGCCCCGAGAGCGATTGCAATACTTTACCCATGCTTTGCATTGGATAAAGTAAAAAAAAGTAGTAGAAAACTCATTAACTTTTTTTCATTTTTCTTGTTTTTTAGGTAGGAAAAATTTAATCGCTTTTTTTACTCCTCTTTTCGCGGCTAACAAACCAATTTAAATGCGAAAAACCGTGAAATGGTCGGCTTTTGTAAGCAGAAGATTAAGACAATACATGAACATTTACAATGACTTTAATCGCAATGAGTGGGTTCAAATATTCCATTTAGACAGGATTAATGAAATTGTCTGGAAAAAGTCCCACTTTTTATCGATCAAGTATTTTTGTTTTGTTTTTTGTGGTGGCTGATGAATTTTACCTCATTTTATCGTAGAAAAAGGGAGAAAGAATTAAAGAATAAATCTTACAAGTATCGTATATTGTTTCATACCTATGTGTATATAAGAATCAGAAGCAGAGGCAGTAGATTTACCTTGAGGTGAGGGTGTTTTATCAGTTCTTCATCATCTCTTTTATAGCCTGGTGGATAATATTGCGGAGCGATTTGGCGTCGGGGCGGGCTCGGTCAGGGTCGAGGCCATCACACTCTCGTGGAAGGGAGTGTGGTGGCACAAAGCGGTGGAGTCCCTCATCACCCTGGGTATATCCCAAAAAACAATAAACGATTTGACATATAGGGCGATGAGAGAATCTCTCCTTAATTTTTACACTTTCGGCAGAAGAACATATAGAGCGGGTGGCGTATGATTATTTTTTGTGAATAAAAAAAAAAGAAATGTGAAATGTGAGCCAGGATTATTCCTAGCTCTCTCAGCCACCCGCTCTGAATCTGAATTAATTTGTTCTGAATCTGAAAGTGTGAAAGATGTGTAAATAAATTTGTATAATGCTCTTTTGTCTTGTAAGAGGCGGCCCGTTCCTCGGAGGCCCAATAAACAAAATATAAAATAGATCAGACCTGGCCAACTCGCGGTTAGCGGGCCGCATGTTGCCTTCGATGGACTTACTTGCGGCCCATAGTCATATTTGACAAATTGTTTTTTTTTTATAAATTTTATTAAACCAATTATTTTACATTAATTAATGTATACATTGTATTTTTTTGCTTCGATTCCGGAGATTACTTCTCCACCATCGAGTGTCCTTATTCATCTTTAGTCCTTGTTTTTAATAAGAGAAAAAATCTAATTAGATAAAAAAACCTCTTTTCCGATAATTATTTCAATTCCATTATTCCCCAATCAAGTCGATTGGTTTGCTAATCACCTCTCTCCCCTTCTTTCTCTCGAATTTCTCCATCCCATCATCCAGTCCCAACAAATTGTTTTTTATTGGATATTTTAAAATATATTTTAAATCGTATTAAAGTAATTAAAAGAATTAAGGTCCCCTATAATTATATGAACAATAACATATTAAATAATAATAGTAAATTTCAACTAATTATATAGTTTTAGAAAAATTAAGTAAGCGAAAAGAAACGCAAATATCAGGCAGAAAAAAAGAACAAGCCATTAAAATTTGTTTGTTCTTTTAAAATAAAATTTGAAATATTGTTTGGTTTATGCGACTTAACTAATAATTTTGATATTTTATGTTTATTTTACCATACAAATATATTTTGTTGTTGGATCAATGTGTGTTTTCATTTCATATCTGGTTGTAGTATTGTTTTTTTCAACATTTACACTGATTGAACACTCTCAGTGAATCGCTACATTCAAATTAATATTAATCATAACTTTCAATCAAAATTGATAAGTATTAGTTCGTTGTAAAGGGAGATTTCGAAAAAAAAATTGTAATTATTCTTAATTATTATGTCCGGCAATCAGAAATTTTTAAGTCGTCAATCGACGCTGGTGCCATTCAGGCTGCCCAGGCCTGATGTAGATTAATAAATATTTTTTAATAAATAATGGAACAAAATATTGCCTATTTTAATTTTTTTTTTTAATTTTGATTGAGTGATTCAGAGAATAATCATTATCAACTATTTTTTATAATTGAAATATACTCATATTATTTGAAGTATCTACTTCTTCTCATCTTCTCCATTATCATTCTAGTTATTTTAAATTGAGTCAAAGGTCTTGGCATGTATAAATGTATATTATAATTTATTTGTGATCGGAGACTACATTTTCGAAGGTTTGATCGTCATCACCAGTCTTTTTATTTAGAAATATTCTCTCTTCTAGAATAAAAGCTGATAGAAATGACGTAGTTTATTAAATAAATTATTCCCACTAATTAAAAAAAAATTTAATTTATTATTATTAGACATAAGAATTCGAATTATGGGGGAGCTTTCGCTCGAAGCCGAAATTAAAAAAAAATGTAATTTTTATGTATACATATTTTGTATGTTTTTTGTAATTTTTTTCTCCTAAGTGTTCAATAAAATATTTATTTATTATTAAAAAAAATTTAAGTCACGTGCAGCGAACGCTTCTGGGGTGTTTACATATGTGACTAATTCGCCTAATAGAAGACCAAATAAATCTGACTAACCCTGTACAAACGAGACCTATGGACGCCCAATATAAACAGAAGAAGCTCATTTTTCACTTATATAATTGGGGTGGCACCCTCCTACCCTCTAATCGATATCTCGTATATAATCATTTTAGTAGATAAAGCCTGAACGATCTTGATGGGATAATTACACGTGTTTTCAATATGTAACATTTTAATGTCCAAAACACCCCTCTTCACTTTTTATGCAAACATTTCTAATAATAAAAAAATCTATTAGTAATTTTTTTATCTTTTATTAAATTAATTCGAAATTTTGGCGTTTCCTATTCTACTTTTTTCTATTGGTAAGTCGTTCTTGGCACTACGCAGTCTCGTGGCCAAAAACATAACTAAACTACTCGGGTCAGCAGCCCAACTATCGATCATGCTCAGGATAATTTTTCAAAATTGAGATGCTGAAGATTATTTAAAAAAAGCACTCAAAATTGCTAAGATAAACAACAAACTATAATAATCGATAGTTATTTTTTTTTATACAATAACAATAAATATGACCCGATTGTGTTAGTTTTTAATTTGACCACCAGGTAGCGCTGTTTACTAACACACAGACACCAATAGTAGTTTTCGAGCTTTGGTGTTTACTATGGGCAATAATATTCTTTTTATGAAATTCAATCCCTTAAAAATTTTCAAATCAAATTAAAAATAATTAATTGAAGCCAATATTTAACCCTTATTATATTGTCTCAAAATAAACATGTTTTCTTAATCATTGTTTAAATAGTTAATAAATAACTGAAAAAGAATGTAGTATTCAACAGGCCTAACATACCTAGATTTACCAATATATTAACAAAGTTTGAAATGATTCTTTTAAAAGTGCCTGAAATTCATTAATTTCACTTAATAAAGAGATATAGGTAGCAAAAAAAGAATCCAATTATCCATTAAACGTTGGCGAATATATTAAAACGAACAGAAAAATTTTTACCTTGGAAATTTGTTCAATTAAAATAATTGCTAATAAATGCTAAAGGTAGTTTGAAGATAAAGAAGCAATGCTTGTCAGCGACAATTTTTTTATTTGTTGCATTCTTTCACTCTCCACTTGAGAACGGATAGTTAAAACTTCGCACAGGTAATTTATTAAGCACATTTTATTCCTGATCTATTATTTGGATGCAACGAGAAAACAAAATACTTGAAATTTTTCGACGCTCCAAGGATCGGTTGAAAAAAAAAATTAATGCGATTTAATTAAAGTCAGAAATCGAGAAAAAAAAACGGATGAATTTGAATTTTAAAAATCGCTGATAAATAAATTTCTAGTAGCTGATTAGTAAATTTATGACCAAGAGAAGAAGCAGAGAGACGAAAAAATCTTTATCATATCATAATATCAAGGCTTTCTCCTTTTTCAGTGAAATCTATCCGAATGGTCATTGGAGAAGTCACTGTTGGGGTTTACGACATAACACACAAATCCTCTTGAGTTACGATGATTCATTCTTCTGATGACGTTATCACGACCAACTCAAACCTTCCAGTTTGGCTTATACGTTTTCCGTTGTTATTCCCACCCCTGATTTGAACCCCATTATGAGTTTAGCCGAAAATGATCAATGCGGCTCTTGATTTTTTATTCATAGGTAGGATAATCAGATTAGACACTCTTTCTAAAGTCTTTAAGAGTTTAATTATTGTAATATAAAAATATACCTGGGGGTCAGGTTCGTCGAGTGGGTAAAGTACATGCGTTCTAATCAAGTTAGCGCGGGTTCAAGCTCGACTCGCTGCAAACCGACTTTAATCGGATCCCTCGATAATTGAGAAAAAAGTTTTAAACACTGATGTGGAGAGAGGAAGGAAGCATTTTATTTGTTTCCTTCATTTACCCCTCGAAACCCTGAAGAGGGAGGGAAGAATCCTCCGAAACGTCGGTTTGAAAGGAAAGGAGGAAGGATTCCAATAGATTACACCTTATTTGATATGTGTTAATTTTTTCTTTTCTCACTACCTCTGGGCTGCCTTCCATTAATTTCAATTATTATATAGTATCGTAAAATGGCTAATTGTTAAAGCCGAGAAAGCAAAAAAAAAAATAAAAAAAAGAATATAGTATGGATGGTGGCGTCAAACCAGTCTTATTTCAAATATTTCTATAAAAAACATTTTTTTGATTTGAAAAGAATATTGGTCCTCAAAATCAAATAAAATTGTTGCATAGTTTCAAGGGGAAATTAAAATGAATGATTTTTTCGAAAAGGGCGCTGATAGAAGGTTTGAAGTCCCTGTGTGGTAGTCATCCAGTCCAAGCATGTTAAAGACAAGTTTAGACAAGTTTTAGTCGAATACAAATTATTCTCGCTAAGAAACTATTTAAATAGAAATAACACAAAAAAGGAATAAATAAAGATGATTTGGGAATCTTTAGAATAATCCATTTCTAAGAATTCTCAATATATAAGATCGGAAATAACTAAGAGCGCTATAGGCAAGTCATAGTTTGCTTATAGCAATAGAATTAGATGAAATTTAAGATTTTCTAATACGACAGGCTGATTCATTGTGGAAGATGGTCAATTTCCATCTCAGAGACTGTGGAGTTAAGGTCAAAAGATTTAATTTCTGACTCCTACTCTCGCTCACTCAAAGCAGTATCCGTTTGAGTGTGAGGCGAAGGTCCCAAAATATATTTATAAAAAATCTAATGTTAAATTTGAAAAATAACGAAAGTGATGCCGTATTCGATGAAATTCGCAAAAAATAATTATTAATTAACTTATTCAAATATTTTGTATATATTACAAATTAATAATTATTGTTATATTTATTTCCATTCCAGTTGTGTATTTCATCAGAAGTGTATTTATTTATTCATTTTTTGCTATCGTTTTTTTATGATCAAATTCATTTTTTTTTTCTATATAACTTATGCTATACTTTAGGAAAAAAAAATATAATAAATAACATAATTTAAGAGATATATATTCATACAATTTTAATTTTCTCCGAAAACATGGCAAATTTCATTTCTTAAATAAATTAAATTAACACCCACCTAATTATAACAATTGGAAATAAATAAATAAATAAATAAACTTTTGGCTACCATTGAAATGAGAATAAATAAGACGCTATGGATATAGAAATAAATATTCAATGACATTTTCAAAGATTATTTATTTATTAATTGTTGATTGATGATTAATTAATTATTTATAAAAAATAATAAACAATTAAAAAATATTTATTTTTCGAAACTTTCCAGTGAGCGGTAACCGATTAGGGAGTTGGCCTCTGAACTGATTAAGAGCGCTTAACTTTTTTGATTGATCTAGAAGTGGCCTAATGCAATTAGCCAAAGAAGGGACGCTGGCTGCGCCCGAAAATTAGCCCTTATGAATGTCCTTTCCCAGGGCCCTGCCGTGCTATGATATAGAGAGGCGGCTGACTCAGACTACAGGCTAATATAAAGACAAGTCTGGACAGGTAGAGCATAGATTAACCATAGGCTATCATGAAAGCATTGAAATTAAAATTTCTATATAAAAGATGAATGATATATTATTAAAATCGTATTCTAGACGCCATAAGGACCATCTGAAGTAAAATAATTATCATTTTGATGGATAATTAATAAATTAATCGGTTGATATTTTGATTCGAATCTTTATAAAAATTATTTTCTCTGTTATATGGGCATTAAATCGAATTCGGTTTTATTTAAAATATGCAGAAAATTTTATTGATTGATTTCGTTTAATAGATTTTAATCTAATTCTTGAATAAATGTTTATGATGGTCTTGAAAATCGATTCCCTAGTGGCCATTTCGAAATTTCATTGATTTGTATTATATATATATATATATAAGTTCCCGATTTCTATTAAGACGAAAGTCTAGAGAGTCAGGGCTAGGCTCTCTCAGCAAGAAAACAAGGCGTTTTGCTATACGTTGATCGAACGGACGTAGATATATGTTTCTAGGCTGCGAAGCTTCTTCTTATAATTAAACTTTCAGATCTTTATTTTTTTCTTTTAATTCAATACAAGATTCTTAAATATTTTTTAAACAGGTATTTTGATATACTCTTCTATAAAAATTTTTTTAGTAAATATTTTTATATTATTATAGTTCAACTTACTTCTAATAGATGGCGATGTATTTTTACTTTATCCAATGCGAAGCATAAGGAAAGTATTGTAATCGGTCTCTACTGAAAACGTGGAAGAATCGACTTAAAATCAAAAAGACTAAATTCTTTTATGGCAAACAACTCAAACTTGAGTTGTTTACCAAAAAAGAATTTAGTCTTTTTGATTTTTAAGTCGATTCTTCCACGTTTTCAGTAGAGGTTGCCATTAATAGTCAAAACATCAAAAATGGAATGCAATAAGGTTATTCCTCTAGTATTAGAAAAGAATTGATCGTTATTTTTGATTTTAAGCCGATTCCTCCATGTCTTCAGCAATGGTTACCAATAATAATCGAAGCGTCAAAAATCTAATGTAAAATTGTTATTCCTCGAGTATAAGATGAGAATCGATTGCTATTTTTGATTTTAAGTCAATTCATCCATGTCTTCAGCAATGGTTACTATTAATAACCGAAACGTCAAAAATCCAATGTAGAATGGTTATTCCTTGATTATTAAATGAATATCGATCATTATTTTTGAATTAAAGTCAACATGAACTGCAAATTGCAAGTGATATCTGATTAATAATAAAGTAATAAACATATTATTTTTTTATTGTTAAAGGATAAATAATTAATATATCCAGTACACACCAAGCCAGCAAAACATATTAATATTTCAAATGAATTTAGATAAAGTTTAGCAACGATCCGTTGCAGTTTATTCTTAATTACATCGGATATTATTTTCGTTCTAAGTAAATATAATAGATGGCGTTGTTCTGGGGCTCCATTGAAAAATCACACTTCAGCGGATGTAATTTAAATTTCATCATCTCCTGATCTTTTTCTAAAATCTTGAAATCTGTTTGAAAACGAAACTAAAATAAAATTAATCATTTTAGCGAATATTTTGCAATCAATTTTTTTTCTTGATTTAAACTCAATCTATAATTTCTGAGATTTTTTAAAAATACGGTTACTACAGCAGATTTTCGTTAAAAATTTAAGAGCCGCAGGTTTCCGACCCCTGGTATAATACCTATAAATGTTTAGGAAATTTAAGAACGGTTTTAGAAATCCAGTATCAGTAAGTGTATTCTCATCGCTCCTTCCAACGTTATTTGCGTTACAAGTAGCTTACGGTAATTTTCAAGAATATGTTCAATCGAATTGTGTTCTTTTTTTTATTATAAAAGGCGTGACTTTATATTAAGCGTCACAAATGTCTCATTTAAAAGGGAAAAATAAAAAATTGTTTTTTAAACGGTCTGTTAAAAAATTTGATTCTGGACTACCAAAATGTTTTCCAGTATTGAAATTTGACATTCTAGATTTTCAGAAATTCATTACAAAGTGTGACACATAAATTTTTTTTAAATTTTCTTTTTTTTTATTAATGTAATTAGTACCTCCTTTTATAATTTCATTTTACATTTTTGTACTAATTTAGTCTTAAAAATGAAAAAATTAAATTATTTAAACTTCGTTGTTTCTTTTATAATAATTGGCTGTATTTACTGACCCGTTTTTTCAAACTAAAATAAAATGAATAAAAGTCCATGTACAACAAAAGTTTGAAAAGCTTTGTAATAGCCAACGGCAACAAATTGATCCCCGAAGTTAATTTCATAATGAAATGCTCTACAGTGAACTCTTCTAGGCTGTGTAAGTCGCTTTTTGAAATAGGGTATAGCATTATTACAGCCGACCTCATTACTGTTGTTCTGCTTGCATCCCAGTAGAATTAATTGGGGTATTCTGAAAATCATAATCTTTTACCATCAACGAAAAATTAAGATACATATTTTTAAAGAAAAAATCTCACCAGAATGCACGGACGATTCGAAACCAATTTCTGGTGTCATTTTCAAGTGGTATGGGTGAACTCTTTTGATACATAGAATACTTTTACTAGTATCCAAATTCATACTTGTTGGTATATAATATCTTATATACCCTTATACTACTTATATTAAAATTACTTATACTCAAGTTGACTTTCACCTTGAGATTACATAAAAGAAAAAGTATAAGTACTATAGTATCAAGTATTTTAATAATAATAAATAAATAATTCTTTTTCCTCGACCTGCTTATAGCCACAAGTCCTGGGTGACTAAGTCCTCCAAACATCAATACAAATTAACTACAATAATTAAACAAATAATAATAAAAAAATTCTAGAAATATACGGTCATTAACAATTATGGTAACATGACCATAGATTTCCATCAAAAGACAAAAAGTAATTTAAAAATTCGGCGCAAAAATCCGATACCAGAAGCAAACGACGCATTAGCATCCCGGCATTTGCTAAGAAACCCTGGTCTAAATCTTAATAAGGATGGTATTACTTCTCTCTACTTCAGCTAATCTCTGCTTATGAGAACTAAATAAAATTTTATACAACTTCGAGGACATTAGGACTTGGCAACATTTATAATTGATTTAATTATTTACTTACAGTTGAATAATGCTACAAATTAGAAAAAATGGAATCATTATATTATGGGTGCTCTTCTTCTTCTTCCTAGGGCCGGTTGTATGTCGCAAAGTAAATGCTTTTACCAATAACCAAGAGTAAATGGTAAATGGAGGGACTGGGATGGCCAATCAGATGACAGGCACTGAAAGTTCCTGTCATCTGATTGACCATCCCAGCTCCTCCATTTACCATCTACTCTTGGTTATTGGTAAAAAGCATTTACTTTGCGACATACAACCGGCCCTTAGAGTGCCATACCCGAAACGGGCGTCGGCGCCTCTCCACATATGGGTGCTCTTAAACGGTTATAAATAATGAGATTAAATTCGCCACACAGGTTGGAATTAATAAGCTAAACTTTTCTGCGGAATTTCACCTTTCTAGCATAAACTATTCCTAGACAAAATATTGTTGAATCTCCAAAATTTGTGTACAACCAACCGAGTCTTAAAACTGTTTTCAGTTTTATTTTGTATTTATTTATTTATTTTTTTAATTTTTACAAATTTTCAAATAAATGAGTTTCATAATTCATCTGGAAAGCATCCTCTCTCGCAGTTCATTAATTCCCATTAACCACTAATATAACAGATTATATAATATAATAGAATATATACATATTAAAATACATTTATGAGAGGTAACCAATATACATATATCAATCACCCCATTTTAGGTCACCCTCACTCTCGTTTACTTAACGCCCCTCCCCTATTTATATGGATTGATAAAATGACAAATATTAATCCATTAGTCATCTAGTTCGCTAAATAAACAGACCAAACGAACGAGGCTCTATTTGTTGTTCGATTCATTAGAAGATTCCGATTTAAACAGCAAACAGAAAACAGGAAAAAAATGAACGTAAAAATTAATAAGAAAAATTGTCCGATTTTTTTTACTTTATCCAATGCAAAGCATGGGTAAAGTATTGTAATCGCTCTCGGGGCAAGCGTGGCTTCAAAGTGTCCTCAGGTAAAAACTACGGAACCCATGGACTCAATTAAAGTCACAAATTGTAGTATTCAATTAGGTTGAATTTTAGCACGTGACGGTTTTGCCAAAAATTACAAGGGGTCTCGTCGAGAGGCCAAAAAGTGCGATTTTTTCATTTAGTGCGTGCGGATGTATGGATGGATGTATGTTATCGTTTTTTTGGCCCACGATTTTTTCCACACCGTTGCACCGATTGAAATGAAAGTAAAAACCTAGCATTCTTTTAACAAAATCAAGCGCTGATTAGTTTTTGGTACATATCGGCCCACAAACATTAGTACTTTACTTCAGTACTTTTTTAGTTTTTTCTAAATATCTTGAAAATGACTTAACCAATTTTGATGAAATTTAATATCCTAATTAAGTACCTTGGGGACCACAAAAAAGGTTAAATAAAGTTTTTAGTAAAATTATATTTTAAAGTACTTTACTCTAGAACATATTATTATTTCAAATGAATTTGGATAAAGTTTAGCAACGATCCGTTGCAGTTTATTTCTATAACGATCAAATGAAATTTTTCTTTTTACAGTTCATTATTTACTAGGAACCCTTATATTAATCTCCTCCTGGCACAGTTCTGTCCCTTCCACAATTTAACTATTACTATTTTGGGTTTTGTAGTCATTCGCTTCTAATAGTTTCATTTTAATATCTATGTGTCAAGAAATTGAAGGCACCTTCCCGTTCAGAAAGAGTTTGTGAAAACAAATATCGAAATTTAAATTCAATTTTTAGGAGTCACATACCCACTCTGCAAATTTGGCTGATTTTGTAATTTTTTGAAAACGAACGATAACTTGGGAGCTGAAACTTAGAAAAAAGTGGCAGCTTATTATTACAAAATTGTATGCCAAATTTCAGCTCATCAACTTTAACAGTTAGCGAGTTCACAATAATTCTGCTTCAAGAAGGTCAAAAACCCCAAATTTTAATTCAATCTTCGTCTTTGAAAGAAAAACAATTTAGAAACAGAACCAATTTTCTACGACCTTTAATATTGTAAAGCTCATCAACTAAATAAGTTACTAGATTAAAATTTACAATTTATTTTTATATGTATTTATGTTTTAAGAAATCAAAAATTAAATTAAAAATTTAATAGATGTTTATTTTGGGAAGGGTCGAATTTTTCGTGTAGTTCAAAATAAATCAATGGACTTGGGCCCCACACGATTTTCACATTAGTTTTTCTCTTATTTGAAATCATCATACCAATTTTCTTAATTCAAATTACTTCAGTTTGGTTTACCTCAAAATCGTTTTGAGAAAACTGGAAAACAGACGAACTTGCAAAATACCGGAAACCATGTAGGTACATCCGATTCTTCGATTTTAGCCAAAATCTTGAGATACTTCTTCTAGCCTTTAGATAGCTTAAGTTTCAAATCCCAAAGCTCTGCGGCTTACCAGCGATCGTAATACTTCACATTATATCGCATATCATTACATGATATAGAGAATATACATATATGTTAAAATAAAAATATTGCGAAATTCATGAAACTAACTTAGTATGAGTACTTTAGAAGAAAACTATTTCAGTTTTTATAAAATAAGAAACCTTCGGTATGTGAGTCTTGTCTGTTTTTTATGTTTTTCTCTGGAAATGGTCTTCAGTTAAATATCCGACTTTTAAGGGAAAAAAATTACAAAATTACAAAATAATATCCACCTGAGTAATATATATATATATATATATGAAGGACCTATCTGGCAAGACACTTGATGCACGTGATTTGCTTTTTATTTCTTTTGTTATTTTAAAACGTATTATTTTTTTGTCCAGTTTCGAAGTAAAATTGGATGATTGGAAATGTATTTATCAAATGAAACCTACATTTATTTTACTATTAGAATTTAACTAAATTATATTTTTTCTAATAATATCAATTTCAACAACAGTACTAGAATAGGTTTTTTTTTTTAATTATTTTCTTTCATCTGATAAAATAATTTGTTTGCACTGATCTATAAAAGGTCACAAATTTCTCAGGTGGTAATTTTACATTGAACCATATCGAATATCATTGTTCACGAACTAGGGGCGTAGCCTACATATTATCTACCCAAGTGAGGCTCCAGGTTGGGAGGAAAGTGAAAGTATAAATTAAAGGCTAGATAATATTAAAATTTTGGATAATATAATATTAGATTAATATACCTATATAAATTAAGAGATTTTAACAATTTTACTGAAAAATAGAACTCAAATCAAAGATTTTCATTTTGAGAAAAACAAAAATTAAATATGTTTTTGTTAGGGGATTTTTCGTATACCAGTACTTTTTTCAATTCATAATTCTAAATTACTTATGTAGGTATATTAGCTTTGCTAATCCCTCTAAGAGGTTAATTGAACATACTTTAGGAAACCTGTTTTTGCTCATTTTTTAATTTTTATATAAATATCTATTATAAATTATTTAATTGATAAATATTTATAAACATGAAAAGGGAAGAATATGTAGATAAGGGAATTTTCCAAGCCCTCTAAGGCAAGACATAATAAGGGACGAATTTCAATTTTTTTAAGTTTTATCACAGAAGTAATATGGCCTTTCCTACAGTGGTTAGATTAAAGACATAATAATTATAAGAAAAGTTTTTTTTATTATTATTTTTGTACATTTTTACTATTTTATGATTCCTTGAATATAAATATCCGTCTAATCAAAATGTCGTTGCGAACTATTTCTAATACAAAAATCAATCAAATTTTCAAAAATTAAAACCCACTAATTTTTTAATTATGATTTTATTCTAATAAATACAAATAAATTCTTAAGATCAAGAAGATCGAATGAAAAAGAAAAAAGTATACCAAGATGTAAAAAAAAAATAAATAAAAATACGAAACCTGTTTGTCTCTCTAATTAAATTCCTTTTGTATCGTCTTTGATATTGGTTAATTGGTAATTTCGTTCGTTAGTGATGCGATTGATAATAATTATCGATCGCAACCGGTAACCTGATCGCACAAATGAATCGCGTATTAATCGGAGTTGACTTTGAGCTGGTGAATTTTCAATATAGACAAATAAATAAACTGGAGGTAATAAAAAAAAAAATACTTTGACTTATATAGAATAAGTATTGGAATGAAAATGATCTTTTTGAAGTCTTCTAATTTTAAAATTATAATAATGAATTTGAATTTTGGAGTACCTACTAATTGGAAATAAATATACGATGGCTTTTATTGATTCAATGCGAGTTTTTGTGGTCTCAAGAGCCACGTCTGTTTGTAATAACGATAAACCAAAAAACGGTAATATTAGAAAAACCGCATTTAAAACTTCACCACAGTAAGGTTTTTTTTTCAAATCAGCTAGCCATTTGCTTTCAGTGTATTAATAAAAATCAGATGAAATACAATGTCAAAAGGTAAAAATATTTAATTGAAAAGATTTTGCCGGGAGTAGCAGAGTTGTTGATTCATAAAGAGAAAACAATGAGGTTGTCCTTTGCTAGATGCAAACATATCTACCATATATATTTCAGAATGCAAATAACATATCCCATAGCTGTAGTGTGATCAACACACACCCCGAAAGTGAAATTCTTACTCTCCGAATCCAGTCGTTTTTAGGGGTAAATGACCACTGAAGATGTAAAGTAAAAAAAAGGATTGATAGTCAAAGAAGTTTAGCGGCCACTTCTTTAAAGTAGCCTCATATTAAATTTCAAGTAGAATTACCTCCGGTAATTGAGGGAAAATTGTGATATCTTGAAATGAAACCAGATTGTGTAATTTTTGAGTTTTTAGGTCTTCTATTTTTTCTATACTACAGGAACATAGTAATAAATTTCATAGAGATTTTAATTCTGGGCATCTTTTATATTTACATAATATTTTAAATTAATAAAAAAAATTATATTGCCAAATGATTTTTTACATTGAATTTCCTTATAATAAATAAATAAATAAATAAATAGTAATAATAATAAGTTTAATATTTTGGCCATCCCGACAAGCAGAGATGTTTTGTTGTCTTCTATCCATAAACTAACTCTAAAACTCAAGTACTCAACGGTGGAGCCTACATTTTACGCAGCTCTTAAGAAGAGGTGACGAATAGATTGCCTATATTCAGGCGTTTGATGTGTTCTTCTGAAATGACTTGAAATTTTAACTAAATGAAACATATTGGGGGAAGGCGGGGTTGTAGCGCTCTTAGCGACAAGGCTATCGTTCTGCCTTTCGTATAAAATAGTAAATATTATAATTGGGAATGTCCTGCAATCAAATTTAACCATTCTGAAATGTTCTTGTTCAATAAATAATTATAATTAATTATGTGTTATTTGACTAAAAATTCAAATTTTAATCAAATTATTACTAATAAATATTCTGAAATGACTTGATTTTACAATATTTTTGACATCTTCAGTGGTCATTTACCCATAATAACTGGATTCGGCAAGTATGAATTTCATTTTCGGGGTGTGTGCTCATCACACTACAGTATGGGATGTTATTTCCATTCTGAAATAGTAATATAATTTGACTCACTTTCTTATATTTTGAAATGGAGACTAAATACAAATAATATTATATTCATATTTGTACCGAATTACATGTTCCTTGATGTCTATATGTTATATAAAAATCGAAAATCTATGGGAAAATTATATGGAAGAATTTGAGACCTACTAAATGTCACAAGTTCAGATCCCAGGAAGTGTATTTTTTTGTTTTTGTTTTATAATCTGTATATTTCAAATTTATAAATTTACTATAATATATTTACTTTTAATAGTTTTATTTTAATTACCGTTTTTAATCAACACTGAGTAAGAGGAAATCATGTGGTTACCTATATTAAACACGCTAGATTCTTTTAAATTCTCTCCCCTGTCTATTTTATAAATTCCGATAAAATAACTCTTTCAAAATTAATTAATATGAGATGTTTCCATATAGTATATATATATATATATATAGGTACGTATATTTTGAAAAGGGAGATTGTCTCGATATTTACTTTAGGGACTGAAGGCCCTTATACACTGCCACAATACAGGCAATGGATGTGCAAAGGGACGCCTTGCCTGCAAAGGGATGCCCGCCCCCGTTTCGAATAGAGGGTTAAATCACAAGGGATGCATGGGGGTGAGTACACCCGCCCGCATATATATATATGGCATCTCTTGGTGGTTGTGTACACTCAGCTCCAATTCCCTTTGGATACTTCCCATTTCTACTACATATTCATATCTAAATGCTTTTAAAATACACTAATTTAGGGTGGGGATTACACCTTTAAAAATATCAGGTTTAATTAAATTTTTTTAGCAGAAAAGAGAGAGGATTGAACGAACTAGAGCGAGCGAGTGAGCGGGAGTAGCACCTGCGAAATTAAGGAATTCTTTTAATTGCTATAGATAAATTCTTATTTTAAAGGGCAATTAGCTTAAAGTACAAAAAAAAAATAATAAAAAAAATGGTTTAACTGATCATATCAAATTCCATTCAATAGATCGCAATTTGAATTATGGTAGGTTGATTGTTGTTGACTTGGGAAATCGATTTATAAGGACTATTTAATTGGGAATTATATTTATTTGAAGCTCTATGAATTGCGGTAGGTTCAATAGAACAGAGATGAGTTTATAGAAATAGTTTTTGGATAGTTTTTTCTAAGTGTAGGTATCTGGAGCTTTACGACTATATACCAGGAATGTACCTACAGATGCCAATTCCACAAAATAATTAATCTCTCAATAAATAAAAACCAATACTAGGTATGATAAAAAAATGATAAAATTTTGAATTTTCAATTTAGGCTAAAAACAGTGTTTTTGAACGATCGAGAATAAAAACGGAATGTACAACTTAATATTAGGGTCATGTCTTTATATTTATATTTATATTACTTTATTTATTTATTTTGCTATTTTTTAGTACTTCGTATTATTGTTAGAGTTCGTGGCTGTGATGAAACTGTATGTACTTGTTTCAGAATGAAACTTTTGGGTCCAGGCACGTTATAAATTTACATGAAGCTAAAAAATTTTTTATTTTTGACAAGGCTTGGTTCGATCACATATGTTTACCACATTTTGTGTATAACTCCTAATTAACTGAAGATGGCCAAATAAAATTCAGGCCGAAACGTTTTATTAAAGGTGTTTTATTGAACCCAGTGATTCCATCTTTGGCTGATACCTCCTCCTTCATCTAGTACAACTTCGTATTATTGTTA
This sequence comes from Forficula auricularia, assembly GCA_024734495.1. Lineage (NCBI taxonomy): Eukaryota > Metazoa > Arthropoda > Insecta > Dermaptera > Forficulidae > Forficula > Forficula auricularia. Next base: position 5,788,914 of record JALMQS010000074.1, on the reverse strand, counting down.
ATTTTAATCTTACCAAGCTAGTTTGATTGTCATGGATGTAATTGTGTAAAAAAAGTGTAAGAACCATATTATGAACAGTTAAATTTGTAAATAATGTATGTAAGATTTGAACTTAAGTTCCCGTTTTGGAAATCGTCAACGCTTTATTTTGACTTTTTTGTCAAATGTACCTACAACTTTTTTGTGGTGTGTATTAGGCTTTTGTTCTTAAAAATATTTTTGTAGGACCGATTTTTTATTAAATCGTATTTTTGATTGATTGGTATTTTCTAAACTCTTACGATTAAGATAATAATTAATAAATAATAATAAAAATAAAATATGATTTAGAAGGATGTAGGGTATGATATTAGGCGAACAGCTGCTTAAACCAGTTTATGAACTGACTACCTTATGAAGGATTAAGATTTTAGTAATTAGATGAAAATATCTGTTTTAAATCATAGTTTAAAATTACTTTTTCATATGAGGGGTGCTTCAAAAGTTATGTCTAACTTTAGAAAAGAAACTTTCACCCAAACAGTATTACCCGATTTTACTTCTTTTTTTCGTGGGCGGAATCAAAATTACCTGATCGCCGAAATGCTTCCCAACTCAATATTACAAAATGAATTACTGGTAGTTAAATTTATTGAATAAACTTTCCATCGAGTTCCTCTTTTGATTTGAGATCATTCAGGGTTACATTGTATATCTGCAATGTGCAAAATACGAGTCTTGTAGGTTGTTATCCGTAAACGACCGGTCTAAGAAACAAACATACGATCTGTCGATTTACTGGACATTTGATAAACATACGAGCCTTTATTACATCTACCATATAAAATTTATTACGAAAGTAACTTATCGTGTAAGGAAATTTCGAAGGAGATGTAAATTGACGCGAAAAGCCGATTCTGATTTCTTCTCGCCGCGTGTTTTACACAATTCATTGACCTGGGGGAATAAATATGGGTCGAGTGCAACTATAAAATAGAGAATAGTTGTTCCTGGGAACCTTGACACGCCTTATATAGGCCAATGGTGGCACGAGTTTTGTTTCAAACCAATAAACTTGACACAACTCAACGTATGTCTAGTCGTCCTCGCTTCGACTTCAATCAATTTGAGTTCCCTTTTATCCAGGAAATCTCACTGACCTAAAATATTTTATAGAATAATAGTAATTATGGGAAATATGCTGGCTATTTGTAGTTGGATAAAACGAATCAGCCATCAAGGATAAAATCTAGTAGTTTTCTTGATGTCCTTTAGATGATCACTTATCAGTCTATTCATCTGGAGGGTACCTTTGGATTGCATCACTGTTGAAATTTGAAAAATAAAAAAACCGTCTTATGTTTTTCGCTTCTAACATCATTATCTATATTGATAAAATAGACTGTTTCGTAAGTACGTCAAGCTTGAATCATTTGCCAATAGATGGCAGTGGTACCGCTTGAATCTTTGGCCAAGAAGATTGGCACATTTTTTAAAAAGCCCGGAACGAGACGCTCCCCGTCAGAGGCTAGGTGACACCGGGCTGAGGACCCGGTTGTCAGCTAGCAATAAATAAAAAAACTTAAGTTAATTTTAACTACATCAAAAATCGTCTGAAGATGACTTTAGAATTAGAATCCGAAACGTTGTAAAAAATGGAAAATGTTTTCTAATTTAAACAACCCAGCTCGAAAATATCTCCCAGGTCAAATCTAGTATTATAGTCTCTTAATATTTCTATTCTTATTTTTTATACTAAATGTATGTGAATTTGTTTCAAGGGTATCTATAATCAGTCACATTTTTTTTCTCTTTCACTTACATTATTATGCGCAGCAAGTGTAATTAAAGTTTTTTTTCTTTTACATTTAGCGATGCATATACAAGTATTGTTTAACATAGGTTATAAATTTCGAAAAAAAATTATTAGTTAGTATTTTTTTGGTTTTTTCGAAATTTCTCAAAAGTATTCGAATAAAACACCAATAATATCGAAATACCTATTGTATTACCACTGAGAATGATTAACAAAAGAGTAATATTTTTAGAATTTCTATTTATTTATTTTGAATTATTATTTATTTATTTCTCAAAATTTCATAAATATTTCATATTGAACCAATTGAATTAGTTTGAATGTAATGAAATTATTTTTCTTTTATTATTTAATTGGTATTTTTAGTAAATAAATAATTAAATATATAATATTGATATAAAATTTTTGATGAAATTATATCTATAAATTAATAAATAGAGAAATATTCAATTTATTTCCATTGAATGGATTTTCACCCGTGGACAAACATGAAACAAACGAATAATGGGGCGCGGATGTGTAAAAAAAAAGCATTTGAAATTATTAGTATGCATTTCAATCGGAGCAAAATTGCATTAAAAATGATAAAACGATGCGAAAATACCCGATGATTATCAGTTGTCTATTCATCATCATCCGTCGAATCATCAAATATCCAATTTACACCCTCGAAACCAGCACCGGTTTTGTTTTAATTTTATCATTTCACCTCGAATTAATTAAAATAATTTTTTCGTTTTTCAGAATTTGTTGTAGAAAATATAATAATATAACAACAAAATACCCATTAAACAAATATCCCTACTTTTTCATCAGACATATATATGGGTACCTATAGCCCTAGAAATCTGTGAGGTTTTTATAAAGCAGTTTCGATATAAAGAATTAATATTGACCATTTCTGTAAAAATGGTAATTTTACCTCTTATAACGAAAAAGCTGGAATTTTTTTATGAAGAATAGGAAAGTTTCACAATGCGATTTAATTAAAGCAGAATTTTCGTGGAATGTACTGCGTGTTATTCGATGGTTACATATAATATGTTTTCAAATTTGGGAAAGAAATCGCAAATTTATCCTATTTTCGGAAATTATCTGGCCACCAAAATAAATTAAAAGAAATTTGAATTAATTGATTTTTTTGATAAAAAATCTTAAAATTTATATATATATATATATATATATATAGCGCCCATAAAATTCTTTCTTTTTCTTTTCACGATGGAGGGGCCAATCCAGGCCTTTAGGGGTTGCACCTTTTTGGTGTAACTCCTTCTCTCATCATTTAAAAAAAAAATATATGCACTACTTTCTACTCTCTAAATGTTGAAAAATAATTTAATTTTCATTTACATTGTTATAAGTTAAAGTATTACCAATCAAATTTCTCTGAATTTTCATTGTTCGAGTTATTTTAACTTCAAGAAGAAAAAATTTACCTTCAATTTGACAAGAGAATGTATTAGCATTAGTTGATAGAAAAATAACTTAATAAAAATGTATTTAGTGTCGAAATAAAGCCATAAAATCCATTAGTCTGTATGTGTGTGTGTATTTTCACTTGATTTCAAGAACGATAACTCGCAGAGCAATGCAATTTGAAACTTAAGATATAGTTTTCAAAATCGATTGATTGATTAAGTATTAAAGGTTCCTCAAATTTTTGAATTTTATCTCCGTTGAAATTAAAGAAGAAGCGTTAATTATTCTTCTTCCGGATTTTTACGTCTGGCGACGCTTCTGCGTTCCCAATTTCCAAGTTTCACTGTCCCAGACATACACAATCTCGAGATTTCTGGAACTCATAGCCTCGTTCACCTCTTCCATCCAAGATCGCCTGGGTCGACCTCTTTTTCGTCTTTCAGGGGGGATCCATTCTAGATCCTTTTTTGGGATTCGTTTTTCATCCATTCTTTTTACGTGTCCAAACCAAACTAATTGTTTTTGCGTTAATTATGAATGTCAAAAGAAAAAAAATTAACTATTTTTTAAAAAGTTAAAATACACAAGTTATACATATCTTTAAATGTCAAAATCTCGATTGAAATTAAAGGAGTTTTTGAAAATTTAAAGTTGTGTTTATAAATATTTATTTAAAATTTATATTTAATAACTCATCTGAATTAGAGAACCTTTCTCAAAGATACTCTATTGTAGATAATTTCAAATTAATGATTTAAAGCTATTAATAATTAGTAGAGATTGTGGTATTGGTGCAAGGTGAAACATCTTTAATAAAGATAAGAGTAAATAAATATTATATTTGATATTGATTTACTATGAGTTAAGGATTCTTGGTCACTTGTTTCACAGTTTTAATGTGAAACAAGTGACCAAGAATCCTAACTCATAGTAAATCAATATTAAATATAATATTTATTTACTCTTATCTTTATTAAAGCTATTGTTAAGGGAGAATGGTGTGGGTTCTGGGTGAAACATTTTAAATAAAGTAAAAAAAAAATTTGAAAAATTTTCTTTGTTTTATTTAAAGCTATGTTGATTTAAAAAAAACGGAATAGTACTAAGTGAAAGTCATGTGCTGCTCACTCCATATGCTTAATAACATAATGGAATACATTTTTTATACCGATATCCAGGCGCCAAAACTGAATAAAACTCTCTTTCAGGAAATTAGTAGAAGTAATATTCGATAAGTCAACCCTGGCAAACTACTTGTAACAGTTCAAGAATTCAATCTAATTTTCGTTCTCGATCCGTCTGTCACCCTCTTATACCCCACTTGAAGATTCCCCTTAAATTTATTTATGAATGAAATCAAGAGATGAACACATCATTTGTGGGTTTCTAATTTAGGAAATAGAAGGGAGCAGGAGATTGGATGGCTGGCTCTGCTCGCTGGCTGTTTTGAATATAATCCGTGTAAATTCATCGAGCGAGAGAGGGTTACCCCCGTTTATCCCCGGTTACCCCAATAACCAACCCTCATCCTCTCGATGAGATGCATCTGTCATCCTTTACTGATGCACCGTGTTGTTGTGCGTATGTGTGTATGTGTTAGTGTGTCGGTGTGTGGCTCTGGATGCACCTCAACCGAGCCCACCCTCGAAATCCACCCCCTCGAGGGGTGACGCAGCAAATGATCTATGAGGGCTGTTTAGCATGCACCCTCTGCCCTCCCCTCTTTACCCCTCCGCCCATACAAAATATCTACAAAACCAGAGAGGATTAGGCGATTGCCGGGAAAATTCAATAAAAATATGAAGTAGGAATATTTCATTAATACCCAAATGGGTATGCCAGTGGAAAATTTATGAAAATTTCCAATTTGTTCACGCTATCATGGATTCCATGATACAAATGATTTGAAGGAAAATGAAACTCGATTTTTTTTCCAAATACATGAAAACTGAATTTTTAATTTTTTCAAATTTTGAAAAATACAAATTCTTCTCTAAGTGCCTTATCAGGTCTCCCTGACGTTTCGGCTCCTCTCCACATATACCTGTGCTGAGTGTGTTTAGCTGTTTTACACAGATATACTGGACCTACTTACCTCGTTCCGAACGGCTAGTTTGGAGAGGTTGACTAGGCAATTATACTCTTGGTAGGTTGCCATTGCTTTCCAAGATGAGGCGGCTGCAAATATCTGCCGAGACAGTCTCGAACCAGCATACTTCAAGTCACCGGCCAACAAATAATGGAAGCAATGTTTTAACTTTTTGAAGTCTAGTTAATTTCTTCACAAATTTGGAGATTTTATATATTTTTGTCAGAGAACACTAGGTATGTTAAACAGTTAAAATATGGCTTGTAAGTGCAGCAGCAATAATATAAATTTTTTGTCAAATATCAGCTCAATACCTATAACTATTCAAAAGCTTCCTATATAGAGATTTATTTTATTTAGATTTTCTGATTTTCATGGCGGATGTTCTATATCTCGTAAATGTAATCAGTTCTTCATTTTGGAAAAAAATCAATGACAAAAAATTTGCATATATTTTGGCACCAGAATGAACATTCTACGACTTTTGTTCTTAATCTTTGGCATCGGATATATCATATACATAGTACATACGTAAATAAAAACAGGCATTAAAATATGTTTAGAATTTTGTTCTTCGGGTGTCTGATTTTTTTACTTATGAATAATCAAAAATAAAATAAAATAAAACATCCCTGCAAGATTGAAACATGGTCCCTAACAAAGTATTATTCTAATAATCAGAAGGCGAAAATTTTTAATGATCTAAATAGCACCTTCAGAAAAATAATTAACCACATAAAAAAATGATGTATAATATATGTGTGTCCTTGGTAAGAAAATCATTATTTTTATTTTTCGCGATCGAAACGTTAGACTATATTAATTACAATATTTTGTAATATGTGATCTGAATGCATTAATTAAAATTCAACAACAATCATAACAACAACAAACCACCTTGTTAATATTCATCAGTGAATTATCATATAAAGCTCGATCATTTCCAATTAAAATTTGAAAAGTACTAAAAATTTTTAGTATTTTTTCAATTACACTTATATTCAATAAGAGAAGTATGTATGAGAAGGCATATCCGAAAATGGACTTTATGAAGTTATCAAATTCTTGTTGAAAGTACTGTGTATGATAGCTTTTGTGGTTGAGGACAAGTTTCCAAAATCCGAAAAGTATTCTAAATAATATCCATTGGTCCATTTTCTTTATGTAAACTCGATAATTCAAACCCGACAATATAAAAGGAACAATATTTAAAACTTGACTTAGTTATCTGTTCGGTATACCAAGATGTCGGTGTATGGTAAATAGCCCAACAGAACTAGTATGCCTTGACTTGGGTGTTTTCTGGGACACAGCTTCAATGTTAATTTTCTTTACTAATATCAAGTATTTATCAAGATGGTAAGTGGCTCTTGCTACTACGTAATCTGGTGGTCAAAAATATAACTAAAACAAATGGGTAAGCTGCACAGTGCACAATTGTCAATTATGTCGGGGATAATTTTTCAAAATTGAGATGCCGAAGAATATTTAAATAAACCACTTGATTAAAAATAAATAAACTAATAATATATATATATATATATAATCTACAATCTATATCAAAACCAGACGGCAATTATAAATATTGGAGATGAGCAAAGAGAAGCCAAAATAAAAAAAGGTGTAAGACAAGGATGTGTGCTGTCACCCATGATTTTCAACTTATACATAGAAGAAGCGATTAAAGAATTCAAAGACAAAATTGATACATGTATCGAAATCCAAGGTCAAAAGATCGCTATGTTAAGATTTGCCGATGACATTGCCCTTCTAGGAAGCAATAAAAGAATTAGAGGACGCCCTGAATGGAATTAACCAAATCCTAATAGAAGAAATCAAAATGAAAATAAACAACGAATAAAACCAAGGTCCTAGTATCTACAAAAAAAGAACAAACGAGACAGGAATGCATCAAAATTAGCATAGCCATGTACGGGTGTGGAAACCTGGACAATTAGAGAAGCGGAGAGAAAGAGATTAGAGGCTTTCGAAATGTGGTGCTACAGAAGAATGATGCATATCAAAAGGATGGATAAAATTACAAATGAAGAAGTTCTTGGAAGAATCGGAGAAAGAAGAACCTTGTGGAAGAGTCTGAAGAAGAGAAGAGGTCAGATGATGGGGCACACACTGAGACATGGTGGACTGCTTAGGGATATCTTGGAGGTTGAGGTGGGAAAGAAAAGGAGAAGGGGAAGACCCAGATTAGAATATTTCAACCAAATAATTGGGGATATGGGAGGTCGGGACATTTAGAGAGGTCAAACAGCTGGCGGGGGACAGAGTAGAGTGGAGACGGATTGTTGCATCAAACCAGTCTTAGGACTGTATACTCAATGATGATGATATTTTTTTAATAATTCTGTTTATAAAATAAAAATAAATATGACCCACATGTGTTACTTTTTATTTTGACTACCAGTTAGCGCTGTTTACCAACTGATAGATACCAATAATGATGATTATTTTAATTAGTTTTAATATAAACAATTATTTGATTCTAATGTCAATTTGCTATTAAGACTGATGAAGTGAAATTCATATGGTGTATGGCGTGCACTAAGCATTTCAGAATATTTTTATTTTGTAAATGCAAATGAAAAGTTAATTCGGACTAGCATACAATTTTCTTTCGATCTTTATCTGTCGTTTCAATATCATTTGTGTTTATAAAACATTGGCCAAGATTAACGATTTTTGATTGCACGAGCGATGTTTCTGTTTTAATTAATTAAAATGAAATTTTATCTTTCGCCTTTATCGGCACCCAACCGTCTAAAACTGAACGAAAAATTAATTTCTCTTATCACTTAATTTTCATGAAAAATTTAATTAATTATCATGTGAATGTAAATTATAATAATAGATGTTTAGAATTTTTTGAAATAAAACTTATTAAGACGCAGTATTAGAAGTGAGTGTGGGTGTTTAAACACATCAATTACGCCCTCTCCTAGATGTATTATAGTATATAATTTATAAGCCAAATTTTTAAATTCAATCACTGTATATTTATTATCTAAAATATTGGCCTGCTGAATAAAGAAAAATAAATACATTCAGATGCTAGATACTCACAATTTTGCACTGTAGAAAAAAGAGCTTACTATATCCTATTCAAAAACAATCTGAACTTCAATTTTGAAAAACAAATATTTTTGCCTTAGGTAGGTATTTAAAAATCCTAAATTTATTATGGGTTCAAGGAGTTGTTATCCAGCCAAAGCAAAAATTCACCGAGTACAATAAAATTCCCAGAATAAAGACGTTTCGGCATGAATTTATCGGGTCATCTTCAGTTTATTGGGAATTTTACACATATTACCGTAAGTACATGTGATTGTTCCTGATTTTGTCAACAATAAGAAATTTAACTTCATATATTTAGTGTTGTACTGGAGCTGGGCTCTTTTGAATCTTGGGCTCCAGTAAATATATGAAGTTAAATGTCTTTTATTGTTGACAAAACCAGAAACACATGACCATAAGGTAATATGTGTATATTTCCCAATAAACTGAAGATTTCCCGATAAATTCATGCCGAAACGTCTTTATTCTGGGAATTTTATTGTACCCGGTGCATTTTTGGTTTGGCTGAATAACTCCTTCAACCCGCTACAAATTTATCACAGCCACGATCTCCAACAACAATCCTAAATTTATTTTAAAGTGAAACTTTTTAGATTCACTAATAAGAAATCATTAAAACTAATAACTATAGTAGGTATTCCTAAATTACAAAGTTAGTTTGTTGCTTTTTCAAGGCGGTAATAGGTATCATTAGAGATATACTTTGGCTGATGTGACAACTACGCCCTCTCTCTGTCGCCACATTAACAAGGGTTCGTCTCTAATGGTACCTTCTTCTGTACTAAAAACGCCAACAGTGGCTTCGTTTTGGAGTGAATCAATGCTTCTAATTTGCTGTTGGCTACTACCTATAGCTGAAACTAACTTATCTGGAAGATTTTCACGGGTTGAACTATGTATGATGTAATTCGAAAATCAATAAAAACTGATTAGTATTTTGGACAACATTTCGACTTTTAATGTTCTTATATTTCCTTTTGATATTATTATGATTTGAATAAGGTGACCAGATTTCGAAGTTCGAAATTCGGGACGCTATATATATGTTGCAGTAAAAACGGATTCTTACTAATTAAAGCGCGATTCACTGAATACCTCTTGTGGCAACTAGAGTTTACTGATGTTAGTTGAGTTTGGTTCAAAGTTCTAGAATCTTCATTTTTGACCTTCCGCCTCATTTTGGGTATTTATTTTCAAAAATTTTTAAACGAAAATATCATAAATTTTGTAGAGGATGTAATTTTTGACATTTTCGTTTAAAATTTTTTGAAAATAAACACCCAAAATGAGGCGGAAGGTCAAAAATGATGATTCTAGACCTTTGAACCATACTCAACCAACATCAGTAAACTCTAGTTGCAACAAAGGTATTCAGTGAAACGCGTTTTAACTAATAATAACCCGTTCTTACTAAAAACAGGTTTTTACTACAACATATATAAATATAGGTATATACAGGGTGGCAAATAAACAATCAAAATCCAGTATTCATTTTTTTAAACAAATTAATAGATTTGTCTTCTTCTTCGAGTGCCATACCCGAAACGGGTGTCGGCTCCTCTCCACATATACCTGTGCTGAGTGTGTTTAGTTGTTTTACACAGATATACGGGACCTACTTTTTAACGCCGGTTCCGAACGGCTAATTTTGGAGAGGTTACTAGGCAATTTTACTCTTGGTAGGTTGCCATTACTTTCCAAGAGGAGGCGACTGCAAATATCTGATCTGTCGAGACTCGGTCTCGAACCAGCGATCTTCGAGTCAGTGACCCAACACTCTGGCCACTGACCCACAGTAGATTTGTACTCCTTCTAAATTATTTTGATGAAGTAGCCTTTATATTTCTCTGAAGCATCAATACTTCTTAAAACATATTTTATAAAAGTCGGTGCAATTTCCATCAAAATTTATTTTAGTGTTAACATACCCTTCAATTTATCTACACTACTTAAATAAATATATGCATTTAAACTTTTATTTCTCACACTATTATATTTCGGGACAATTCGGGAGAAATGCTATAAATTCGGGACCAAAAAACAAGTTGTAAAAAATCGGGACAAGGGCTGGAAATTCGGAACATATGGTCGCCTTAGATTTGAACTCATTTAAAAGATTTTTGAATCAATAGATCTTATTTTTAAAAATTCAAGTGTTTTATAAATTTTTTGAAAATTTAATTTTAGAATAATTTAATAATTGCCCGAAACATACCCTTCAATTTACATCTACACTACTTAAATAAATTTAAACTTTTACGTTCACACACTACTGTATTTCGGGGCAATTCGGGACAAATGCTATAAATTCGGGACCAAAGAAATAAGTAAAAAATCAAGACAGGGACTGAAAATTTGGGTCTGTCCTGGAAAATTCGGGACGTATGGTCACCTTAGATTTGAACTCATTTAAAATATTTTTAAATCAATAGATCTTATGTTTAGAAATTCAAGTGTTTTATAAATTTTTTCAAAAATTAATTTTAGAATACATTATTTAATGATTGCCCCCAAAAAAAGATCAATTTATGATCCCTTTGAAAGAGAGGCCTCATCTTTCCAAAGGAATTAATTATTATTTATTAATGGAGATCTATTGGGTGAAAAATTAAGATGTCGCGGACAAATTTCCAACAGTTGCCTTAATTAGATAAAATTAAGAATTCTTTGTAGGGATCACCCTCTTCCCCCTACTGCCCTCGCTCTTAACAACAGCCCCCTCTTCTTTATGTTTTTCTATAAGGAGTTAATGGGCCTGGAGACTTTCATCCCCCTAAGGGTAGCGAATTGCCAGAAGAGAGTGTGATTAAAAAAACCCCAACATTTTTTTCCATTCTATTCTTTTCAATCATTTGACTTGTAATTCTAGACAGGACAATGGATGTGCAAATGTGTGAAGAGGCTTAAGGGGGTAGCAAAAGAGGGGGGTGGAGAGAATAAATAATAGATGGAGTAGAAGATAAATAAAAAGAGTTCGGTAATCTTCCCAAAAGTCAAAACAAAGTACGAAATGAAATCCTTGACCTTGGCGGTTTTTGTCAATTGCTAATGAAGAAAATGTTTTTAAATTGTTTTTTTTCTGTTGCAGGTAAGCTGAAAGTATCAAGTCAAACAACAAATGAGACGTCATGGAGTGAGTAAAAAGTCCCTTATTTACTTCCCCTCACCCTCAATTCACCCTCGTTTTGAACCATCATTTAACCGATTATACTAATGAATGATTTAATTATACACCAAATTCATTTAAATGGATTTTTCATCTTTCTTTAATATCGAAATCGAAGAGTGGAACCAAAAAATAAAAAAAATCAAGAATTATATGTACGTATTTCTCGTGGGTTGTTTATTTTCATCCAATTAAATTTATGTTAGCATATTGAAAGTTAAGCGGTTTGTAGTGTGGGTAGTTTTGGATGGGTGACATATTAGAATCCTATGTGTTTTTTGGTTATTACAATCGTTTCAATCGTGCTATTTGTACCATATATGTCTATTTTTGCTGTCTATTTAGAATCTTGAAGTTAAGTATAAGTATTTCTAGTGGGTTGTTTATTTTCATTCAATTAAATTTATGTGGCATATTGAAAGTTAAGCGGTTTGTAGTGTGGAAAGCTTTGGATGGGTGACATATTAGAATCCTATGTGTTATTTGCTTATTACAATCGTTTCAATCGTGCTGTTTGTACAATATAGGTCTATTTTTGTTGAGAATCTTGAAGTTAAGTATAAGTAATTCTATTGGGTTGCTTATTTTCATTCAATTAAATTTATGTGGCATATTGAAAGTTGAGCTGTTTGTAGTGCGGATAGTTTTGGATGGGTGACCAATTAGAATCCTATGTGTTATTTGCTTATTACAATCGTGATATTTGTACCATATGGGACTATTTTTGCGGTCTCTTTAGAAACTTGAAGTTAAAACCCTTAATTTCTATCTAAAACTCAAACCTTAAAGGGTACGTATATAGCATATAATTAACTATTATACATAATATGTTACTTTGGAAACTCAAAAGCAATTATAACCTTGCCTAGTAAAAAGTAATTTTAAGAAAGAGCTTTCGAGAATAGTAGCATTAAAACTAGTCCTTACTAAAATTTCCCAAGTTTGTTAGATAGTTTCTCTAAAAGTTTTCTAATAAAAACTAGTATTAACTAAATTTTATTTTCAAGAACTAATAACTTCCTGATTGTTCATTTATAGTAAAAAAAAAAATCATGAAATCTACAAAATAAATAGATTTATGGAAAATTGCACGGGGGTCAGATAGGCTAGGCGGTAGCATGACAGCGAGCTAACCAGGGGACTCGGGTTCGAATCCGACTCGAGGCATCCAGCTAAAATCTGACCCCGGGAGTAGAGACAAATTTGAAAAATAAATATATAGTATCGTAAAGTGGCTTATGGCTAAAAAGGCCGAAAAGCCCAAAAAAAAAAAAAAAAAAAAAAATGGAAAATTGCACGATTTTATTTATTTCCTCAAAACAAAACTATCATGGCATTTAGATTAAAATGAAAGTTTTTGCCGAGAAGTAGCAGAATTTTTATATATTGAAGGAGACAATAAAAGAGCGTGTCTTCTGCTGAAATTATAGATTTTATTTATTTATAACGAGACTATAGTTTCGAGGGCTTTGCCCTCTTCATCAGTCTATTACAATGGATTCACAGGAATTAATTTATGAATTGAATTGAAATAATTTATGAAGCCCTCGAAACTATAGTCTCGTTATAAATAAATAAAATTTATAATTCCAGCAGAAGACACACTCTTTTATTGTCTCCTTCAATGGCATTTAGAGTTGTAGTCAACTAATATCTTTTTTCATAAACAATCGCCTTTATGAAATGAAAGGTTTCTTGCAAACAAAATCACTTTTAACTAAGCTATTTCAGGCAAAAATAGTTTTAACTTATGAAAACTTTAAATATTTGATAATGAATCAGAGAATTAACAAGTATATCTACTATTTTATTTACTAGTATCAATTTTAGCTCTTGTTATTATTAAGTAACTCAGAGAAGGGATCTTATTCTATATTTTTTTATATTAAAGTTAAATATATAATAAAATTTTTTAACTCACTCATTTATTTTAAGCCTGGAAATCCACTTGAATCAATGTTGTCTTGAAAATCGCAACCCTTCAACTCCACATCTAGAAAATTAAAAGAAAAAAATATTAATAGAAAGACTATCAAAAAGACTTTTTTCTCATTTTAATTTCAGGAATTCCTAATAGATGGCGTTGTTTTTTTTAGGGTTTCGATTGAAATTAAAACGAACCCCTATTTTAGTATTGATAACAATGACGCTTTATCTGTTCCTATGTCAGAATAACATAATTACTTGTTAATAAGGAGAGAATGGATGTATCTGTGGTATTTTTTCATAATTTTTTATGTTCATTGGTTTGAACATTTTTTTATAAGCGGACTTCACAAAGTTTTTAGTTGGCCTGAATTTAGCTTTATCGTTTTCAGCCCCTCATATATACGTATATTATATCATTTTTATCAGCTTTTCTCGTCTAGTGAATGCGAGGGGTGAGACTCTAGGACATATAAAAGTAATATATGAGAAGGTTCTAAATTGGGACATGATTCCCCTAGTAATAAAAAGTGGGAAAACCAAGAGCTCACGTGGGCTGGATCGCTAAGCCCTGAAGTAGGTCTATTTTTTTAGCGGAATTGCTAAAAAAGGACCTACCCGCTACACAAGGGTTAAGTCTACTCATAACTTCGCGCCAAGCCTAGTCTCATCTTGACGTCACAAGTTTCGATAGCAAGGATACTAGCCCGTACTTTTAAAGTGTATTCGTCATAACCCAAGGCACTGGCGCAATCACGGGGGAGGAGGTGGCTAAGGGGGCTGAAGCCCCCCCCCAGGACATGAAAAAAAATAAAAAATAAAAATTAACAATAAATTAGCTAATGAAAATTAAAAAAATATTTGGTAAACTGAAAGTAATGGAAGGAAGCCCACTTTCAGTTAAAATTTCTACTAGTCCGACTCTCTCCAGAGAAAATTTCGTCCAAATATATTTGGTAAATTTTAATAAATGAATTGACTATATATTAAGACAAAAAAAATAAAGTTTTGAGAATTTCGAAGTTTAATAATTTAACGACGATACTTCGAAATATAATATTATGGTAAGTAAATTAAATTATTTAACTTTGAAAACATTATTTTTGACATTTTATGAAATTTTTTATATATATCTGTATGTGTGTGTGTGTGTCTTAACCCCCCCTCCCCCTCCCCCCAGGACAAATTCCTGGTTGGGCCACTGACCCAAGGCATGGCAATTCTGTGTGATCTACTACTTTTACATTTTTATTTATTTACTAGCTGAAAGGCCCGCCGTCGGCGGCCCTCTTGCTAGCCAGGGGCACGTCCCCTGGACCCCAACCCCTCGAACCCCACCCTCACCCCTCACTCCCAACCCGCACCATGCCCAACCCCCGCCCCCACACCACCACCCCAACACTCTATTCCGCACCCTAACCCACTACCCCCACCCCTAAAACCCCCGCTCGCGTTTTTGCATTTCTAGGCTTCTAGTGACCCACAGATTATGTATACAAAATTTGGTTGAGTTTGGCCCAAGAGAAAGAATTTTCATTTTTTGACTCTCCCCCTCCCCCCCCTTTTGGGTGGTTAGTTTTAGCATTTCTAGCTCTCTAGGGGCCCAGAGATTATGTATACAAAATTTGGTTGAGTTTGCTCCAAAGGCAAGAATTTATATTTTTTCACCCCCCCCTTTTTTTTGGGTGGGTTTTTGGGGAAAATTTTTTTAAACAAAAGTTGTCAGAAATCACACCCCCTACAACTTTGTTTATTATAAAATTTGTCGTAGGGTTAATAGTTTAGGAGTTATTTGATAATTTTCATTCGTGCGCCCCCCCAAACCCCTTCTAGGGTCAAAATATCAAAATGTTATATAGCTAAAAACGTAAGTTAGAAGACATCTGATGTAAAAATGAAATTTCATAATAATCCCTTCAGCCGTTTTTACGTGAATCGTGAGCAACTTTTCGGAAACCACTGAAACAGACAAACATACAGACAGACGGGAATTTTGTTGGGGGTGTTTTCGTTGTGTGAAACCAAAATTTGGCGTGATTTGGAGCAATGTACAGACAAAACCTTAATTTTATATATATATTATAGATTAATAGCCTTTTTGTTTATATTTTTTAATATTTATAATAATTTTGCTTAGTATTTGATGAAATCTGGCCACTAAGGGAATAGGTTTCTCACAAACTTACACGTATATACGAGTGGTGAACCGCGAATGGAATTAGGTATACACCGTCTTTGGAATTATTTGGAATTACTTTGGAATTCATTAGATAATCTATTGTCATCTATTGTCTTCTACTTGGAAATGAAAGTGGAAGTGGAAGTAGGTGTACACGATTTTAGGTCGCACTTCACCGCTCGCGTATATACCATGTATTTTAAAATTTAACCAGAATTTTCTTTATTCAATAATCAATATTTTTATTTGGCATCCATCAGATCAATAAGAACAAAACAAACAGCTGAATTGCATTGAGAGCATTTTATCAAAATTTTATCAGAATATTGTTTTAGATTTCAATAAAATTTTTAATTTAAATTATCATATATTATATTATTTTTTTCATTTTATTGATGATTGCCTATCAAACATTTTGATTATATTCATTAAATTCATAAATAAATAAATAATCTAAAACAAATAGAGATATATATATTTTTTTATTTTAAATTTAAATAAATATTAATTAATTTAATTTATATTATTTTTAATTATATCTCGAAATAATTTATTATCCAATGAAAAGTGCATAAAAATTATCCCGGGTTGGCACTCAGCAGGATAAGGGGTAGGGTGGTGTCGCGATGTTTACTGCATGTGGGGGTTGAAAATAGGGGAGGTTTAGGCGGCTGGGCTGCACCGGGCTTGTGTGCACCGCTAATGCACTTTTAAATGCGAAATGCGTTCGATATTCAAAGCTTACAACCAGAACAACCGACTAAAACCGCACAAACACACCCACGCACATGGGATAGAGGCTTTTATTTCCATCGTCATCGAATCGTAATGATTTTGCAATGGATGAAAGCAACAGACCTCTCTATCCTGTCCCCCGTCCCTCCTCTCTCTCTGATCCCCCGGATATTTTGGCTTTATATGGAAACCCATCCGAACTCCCTCTCCTCGTCCAACAGCGTTGCTTACAAATAGAATTTCAGGTAATAGAGAATTTAATGATATACGAACATTAGAAAATCGTATATGTGTGCGCCTCGTGAGATTTTAAAAAATCCAATTCTGCTCGTTCACTTTTTCAATATCCATCCGTACCAAATTATCTATTTTTTTGGAAAAAACAAACTTATTGAAATATTTGTTTTTTTTCAATTTAGAGACTCTCTATCTAGAAAATTAATTAAAATTGAAAATTAATGGAAGGCAGCCCAAGGATAGTGAAGAAAAAAATTATTACATTTCCAAATCGGATGTATTTATTGGACTGTCATTCTTTTTACTTTACCATACAGGGTACGGTCAAGTATTGTAATAGTGCATGAAAAAAGTGTTTTTTCCTTCTTTTTTTCGAAATATCTCAAAAACGGCTGAAACTATTTTGATATTTGCACAACGACCCAAAATTAAGGGGGGGGGGGGGGGGGGTTAAAAATTAGAAATCTAGGCCGTTTGAGCAAACTCAACAAAATTTTGTTTACATAATCACTGGACCCCCAGAAGTCTAAAAATTCAAAAACTAACCGCCAAAATGGGGGGGGGGGTGCAGGGTTAAAAAATGAAAATCTTGTCCATTTACCAAACTCAACCGAATTTTGTATATATAATCAATGGGATTATGGGACACCAGGAGTATAAAAAATGAAAAAACTAACTTCTCCCCCCCTACATGATTATAAATAATTTTAGGGGCCAGGTTGTACGGTAATGTCAAGTGGATGGCCTCATCAGAACACGTCATCTTATTTCCCCTTTCCTTTAAAACAAACGTTTTGGAGAGGATTCTTCTCTCCTTCTTAAGGAGAAACAAATTATATTTAATGGTTATGTTAAGAAGAGACAAATTTCAAATACTGCTAGAGGAGAGCATCTTGTTTGTTCCTTTTGACTCTTTGAAACCCTGAAGTAGGAGGGAAGAATCCTCCGAAACGTTGGTTTTAAAGGAAAGTGGAAAAATGAATGACAGTCTAAGAAATACATCCTATTTAGAAATGTAATAATTTTTTCTTCATTATCTTTGGGCTGTCTTTCATTACTCCTCAAAAATTCTACCAGTCCGTCTCTCTCCAAAGAGTAAATTTCTTCAAATTGATTAAAATAATTTCACTTTTATCAACAATTCTTTGACTATACTTCCGTCGCGGATCCCATTTCTTTTTTCACGATTAAAAAATTTAAAGGTATCCAATGCAAAACCGAAAATCTCTAACATTCATTTGAGGTGATTGTCTTTCTTACCCCAACATTTTTTTAATATTAGCGGGTATGCCTAAACCATCGATCTCCAACCTTATTATGTGCGTGAGCTACTTTCGAAGATAAAATCAACCGGTGAGATACTCGTTACAAAAAAATTACTATTGCTTATACAATTTATACAATTTTACAACACCCTTACGCGCTTAAACTAGATACTAATCGAACAAACGCATTCGCCAATTCATTTATCCCTATGACATCTAGAGACTGGAACTCTCTTCCCCCGACCGTCTTTCCAGCTACTTATAACCTTCAATCTTTCAAGATCAGCATCCACAGATACCTTCGACTGCTACCCAATCCCTAAATCTCCCCTTATTTTCACGTTACAAGGGTCCACCACGGACTACAGAGGTTGTACCTTCTTGGTGCAACTTCTTCTTGTATCAATATCATTATAAAAAAAAAAAGTCGACCAAATATTTCAAAATATTTCAAATTATATAGTTAACCTATATTAAAATAAAACAAATTAAGCAATACTTAGTTTATTATATCTAAAATTTTAAACAAAGTACCCAAAAATACAATAAATTTAACATCAACATTTTTTTAAATACATATTTACCAAAAATTGTCGCGAGCTATCGGTAGCTCGCGAGCGACGGGTTGGCGACCGCTGACCTATACCCAGATTATCCGTGTGCCAATCAATAAATCCTTAGTTATATTTTGTTAAGTGTTAGAAAAAATTATTAACGGTTAGTTTGATTTAATAAAGTGTATATTGAAGAAACATCAATTTTGTGTTTATGTAAGAAAACGATTAATACCACATACAAATTGGCTAGTTACTCAAAATATACATATATCCGAGAGGTGAACCGCGACCTAATATCGTGTACACCTACTTCCACTTCCACTTTCATTTTCAAATAAAAGACAATAGATGAAGAAGCATTATCTAATGAATTCCAAAATAGTTCCACATAATTCCAAAGACGTATACACCTAATTCGAATCGCGGTTCACCCCTCGCATATATCGATCAAGTTTTAATCATAAACATTTTTTTTTTGGGGGGGGGGCTGCTACCTATTAACCTTTTAATTCCAATTTTATTAAATATTTTTAACCTTGAACCAACATCATGTTCCATAAAAAATTGCTATAACTGTATTTTAAATCTCTAATTGAAGTTAAAAATTAATTAATATAAGTTTTTATTTTATATACATATACATTCGTAACACCGCTTAAAAAACCCAATACTTAAATGCCATGTCAATTTAAATCTTTCATATAGGGTTTTATGTATATATATACATGTACAAGTATGATTACAAATGTTTTCGTGGCGGCGATGCTTATCATCTTAAGTACTGCGATTTCCTAGTTGTTCATTATTCATGCAGATAGGCTCGCTTCATTTAGGGTTTCACTGACGTGCAGAATTTCATACTTTACCTCTTCTCTTCTCTTCACGGGAGGGTGTCTTTTGCTCACGTCTGCTTTTCTAACACCCCGAAGGAATGAATATATGACTAAATCCAGCGAATTGAAAGGGGTTCCAAATAAGGAAAAAACGTCAACTTCTATTCATATATACCTATATACCATATATTCAAAGAAAGAGACGGAGTAGAGAAAGAGAGAGATAGCTACAATTAACTTGATTAATAAAGGCAAAATGGTATCTAACAAATAAATGAAAAACTTTATTAATTACTTGATTAACAGTAGGTTAACTTATTAATTTTTTATATTCATTCTGGTGCTTTATTTTTTTATTCCTTTCATCGGTGAAATACCATTTCCCACAATTTGTCATATCAATTACTACAGCAGTTATAATTCTATTAATTTTTTAAATTGTTGAGCAATATAAATAAAAACCCATTTATCGAGCTGCGTCTTTGGTACTTGGAATGTTTTTAAGTTGAAATCTAAATTAAATGAATTTCTACTAATTGATTAAATCAATTTTTAGGTTTGAATTATTTTTTTTTTTTATTAAAATTTTAAGATAAATAGATATACTTAAGGGTGTCGGGTTGTCCGAGCTGGCTATAGGCGCTGGCCCCGCTTTAAAATCGTTGATGACGATGTTCAAGCGGGAGGCCCGGGTTCGAGCCTGGCTAAAAAATAACATTTCGACCTGCTAAAACGCGGCTCTTCGGGTGTCTTTTGCTCACGTCTGCTTTTCTAACACCCCGAAGGAATGAATATATGATTAAATCCAGCGAATTGAAAGGGGTTCCAAATAAGGAAAAAACGTCAACTTCTATTCATATATACCTATATACCATATATTCAAAGAAAGAGACAGAGTAGAGAAAGAGAGAGATAGCTACAATTAACTTGATTAATAACGGCAAAATGGTATCTAACAAATAAATGAAAAACTTTATTAATTACTTGATTAACAGTAGGTTAACTTATTAATTTTTTATATTCATTCTGGTGCTTTATTTTCTTATTCCTTTCATGGGTGAAATACCATTTCCCACAATTTGTCATATAAATTACTACAGCAGTTATAATTCTATTAATTTTTTAAATTGTTGAGTAAAATAAATAAAAACCCATTTATCGAGCTGCGTCTTTGCTGGTTGGAATGTTTTTAGGTTTGAATTTTTTTTTTTTATTAAAATTTTTAGATAAATAAATATACTTAAATGAGGAAAATAATCTTCTCACCCATCTACTTAACTTATTATGTAAAATGTCCAATGTTGTTTTGTTTTATTAATGAAATAATTTTTTTAGTACCTAAGTATAAATGGTTAACAAATACATAGTTTACACTGTCTAACTTAATTTATTTCAACTTCGAAATAAAGGACCAAAATGTATAACAAATTTTGATACAAATTGTTGATAAATTCAAGGCTCTTAGTACTAGGCTCTCTACGATATGCAAATTTTGATGATCCGTCATTTTTTTCTGCTGCAAACGTTTTGAGCCTGGCACAAAAGAGATTATATATAGTATTATTACAAACTTTTCCGCCAAATTTCACCCCATTAGCTACTACCATTCAAGTACTTTTTGTATACCCTTTTTTTTTATATGGATTTTTCAACCGAAAGATTTGAAACTCCCTTTTGAAAATATACTAATTTTTAGCGCCCAAAAGAACTTTCTACGACATTCCATTCTTAAATTATCATAAGAAATGTAGATAATTCAGACAAACGGAGAGAAAATTTGAAAATTACATTTAAGACATTTATAAACATGAATAAATAAAAAAAATATGGGTGTGCCCCATCCACATAAGCTCACTGGGGAATTGAAACTTCAATTTCAAAACCCACTAATAGTTCATGACAAATAAAATGTATTAAAATTAGGAAATTTAAATTATCAATCCAAAACACACTAGAGAGTCCAGAGGTCAGCAAGATACCCCTTAAGGATTATCTCTTATTTCACCTCTATTGGGTCATTTCCCCTATATTGTAACAAAAAGTCAAATAGATACGTCGCTAAAGAAGTTTCACTACGGTGACTTTAATACTATGCTCACTTACCGATCTGAGCATGTATTATCTCATCAAAAATGTGTGTATCTAATAGCTAAGTATTTTCAGACAAAACTCTTCAACTTATAATATAATTTTTTTCTTTTTATCAAATATTTATAAATATATTAATAAAAAATATATTTTGAAGAGAGGAGGGCAAATAGGGTGGTAAAAATCTTTTTATAGACTTGCCGCGGACATTGCTAGTTTATGAAATATTTTTCTTCTCTTTCTCTCCTGTCCCGTTTATCTCCTACAAATCTCGAATCACGAGATATAGGGAATATGTTTCGGTACTAAAGGGAAATAAGTAGGCATATGATCGGGTAAGGGTGTGTGTAGGGTAAATCTAAGTCCGGTCCGGGAAGAAGAAGGGGATTTCAATTGATTTTGGCCAGCGGTAACGCCCTTCCGTCCCCCTCCTCCGTTTCCATCCTCTATTTGCAGCTTCTCTCTTTATCTACATTAACACCCCCTTTCGGGAGAGGGCAAGATAAAGGGATCGGGAAAAAGAGTGAGAGATAGATAACACTAACTCAAAAGGACACTGTGCGACTATATAGCACATATACCCGCGCTTAAATAACATCAGGTGGATTTAGAAATTTTTTTTCCGGGCGAAATAAAATATTTTCATTTCCCTTCGGGTGGTTTTATCCAAGGCTGGCTGTTTTATATATATAGACTGGGTTCTGTCGGGGCAGACAATACATTGCACCCTGAAGGGGTACAACCGTTGCATGTTAATGGAAACGGAAAGCTGAAAGACCCAGAATCCTTTTAGGGCTCGCCGGGCGATCCCGCTGGGATTCAAACACACGATTGGAAACCGAGTTAGGTCCGGGCTGATTAATATATAACCAAGTGGTTAGAAAACAAAAACTGACTCAATTTTATGAATAGTAATCGAATTATTAAATCCAGGATTTGATATAAAGATAAATAGAAGCAAATTTGACAACAAAATAAAACCTATGTATACTTATTCAATATTATTTCATTTATACCAGTGTTTCCCAACCATGTCCCATCTAAGCCTTTCTAAAATTTTCATGTCCCATATGTAATATATACATAAAAAAAAAATTATATTCTAAAAATTAATTAATATTTATAATATGATTTTGTTGATTAGTATTTTGTATGGTTCTACATCTACATACATTCAAGTGTATTTTATATACCTATTGCTGAAGATACTTAGTATCAAATTTTGATAACATTTATTTTTTCAAATATGGGTAGCTAATTTTGTAACTGTTTTTATATTTATCAGGACGAGCCCATTTTTAAATCTCCCCCTTGTGGGGCGTGGGCCCCACGTTGGGAAACACTGGTATATATACTAAATGATGTACGATGTTTCGCCAAAGTGTTCTTTGAATTACTTTAAGAATAATTGTTTATACATATAAACAAATTTTTGAAAACGCCGCTTTATGCTTTTACCGTCTTTTTAATAAAAATATAACTTTAGGAAAAATATTGAGTCTAGATTTGGTATACTCGTAAACATTTTGATCTAATCTTTAACCATTGTATTTTATTTACAAAATTTGGGCGATTTATTATTTAAATATTCAAAATGATTTTTTTTTTTTTAAATAATTCAAAATAAAATCTTGGTGGGGTAGACCTGATCTCTTAGAAATAAAATTAAATATAATAAACTATTTCTTGAAACACTTGTTTGTTTATGCTCTCTTTCTTATTAATATTTGAAAATAATCTAAAAATACATATTTTCTTCATTTTTCAATAGAACATTCTGATGCTAGAGAAGGCCACAAAATATAATTTAATCAGTTCTTTAGTTTGAGATACAAAACCAATTTCCATATAGTACATAAACATACATATACCTACACAATACCAACTTTACTACAATTTTAGCAAAAGTTTATGCAGAAAGACTTTTTTCTTGTATTCTATTTAAACAATTTAATATGAAGATCGAGGAACAATTTTTTGAAGTTGAAAAAAAAATTTTACAACCGGACAAACTTTATACGAGCTTCTATTCTTATTCTATATCGTGAGTATCGAAATCCAGACCTACAGCCTGATAGACAAAAAATGAACAAAAATAGGCAAAATAAGCTGACGTGTTCTGATGTGGCCATCCACTTGACTTTACCATACAACCTGGCTCCTAAAATTATTTATAATCATGTAGGGGGGGTTAGTTTTTGCATTTTTATACTTCTGGTGTCCCACTGATTATGTATACAAAATTTGGTTGAGTTTGGTAAATGGCCAAGATTTTTGACCCTGTACCCCCCCCCCGTTTGGGCGGTTAGTTTTTGCATTTTTAGACTTCTGGGGGTCCACTGATTATGTATACAAAATTTGGTTGAGTTTGCTCAAACGGCCTAGATTTTTAATTTTTAACCCCCCCTCCATCCCCCTTAATTTTGGGTCGATATGCACCAAAATCCAATCAGCTCTTAATCTCAATGGACCAAAACTACGTGTGAAATTTGGTTTCGATATTCACACTAGTTTTTGAGCTAGCTTGTCCACAAAAATTTGATAACGCACAGACTAACGGGCAACCAGACAACCAGACGGACAGACTAACAGACATTTTTACAAAAGAATTATTATCTCGAAAAATATAATTTTTTCGATGTTCACTTATTAGAGCTTTTTTGTAGAGCGAAATGCCATGGTTTCGCTCAATTTTTCTAATCAAAATAGTTTCAGCCCTTTTTGAGATATTTCGAAAAACACTTTTTTCATGCACGATTACAATACTTGACCATGCCCTGTAAGGTAAAGTAAAAAGAAAATGAAATTTTTGGTGAATTTTAAACTCTAGCCGCCCGGTGGGCTTCGAATGCCAAGCATGATTCTAGGAAGTACATATAATCTGATAAATAAAAAAATGAACTAAATACCTAGACAAGTATTGAATAATTAAACTGAAATTTCAATCGATAACTAATTGAACTATTTGTTTAAGAAGATCAAATAGGTTACCAAATAATGATTGGTTCTTTTCTATTATTCATTATCTCATTTGTATTTCGGGTGATAATTCAGTGATTTCGATCGAAAAGATTTATTGATCCATGTTGTGCATTTGTTTTTCCGAATGCATGGGTTCTACCCTTCAAGCTAAATGACACCCCTCGCCCTTTTCTAGACTCCCTTCCTCCCCTAGTTGTATATGGTAATATATTTTTAATGATGTTAATTGTCGCTATTATATACGGATTATTAAATTGATTCAATTAAAAAGGGGGCGGGTGCTGCCAATAATAAACAATTTAATAAATGAATGGAACAATGGGAGAGGGGGACCGTTTACACCTCCATATCGAACCAATGCTAGAGTAAATAAGAAAAGGCTCAATCATGGACCGGAGGTTAGCTAATACCTACAGAAAAAACATTCCGTATTAATTTTCTGTTCTTAAACTCAAATAAAATTCAAAAATATATATTCATTAAATTTCTGTATTGATTAAAAGAGAAGATCATTTTATCCATAATCATTTTTACTTTCACATTTATTAGTACTAGAAATATCTTTGACAAATATTTGTATCATAAAATAAAAATTAAAATTAAATCGGTGCGTCATGTACTCGTATTTTCATTTTTATATATAAATTATGATATAATGTTTATCACAGAATTATAGTAATATAACTAACAAAGTAAAGTAAAGAAATTTTAAAAAATTTAATTTTTTTTTTAATTTATAAAATATAAAATTCTAGTAGGCTTTATTGTGAAATTTTCTTTACTTTATTTAAATATGTTTCACCAAGAACCTACATCAGTCTCTCTTAACAAAATTAACAAACAAAGTTTAACTAATCTATCATGGTCACATCCCTATTGGCATAATTTTAATGGTCCACAAAGAAATTCAGTATTATTTAAACATCAAATGTCGCACTAATTTTTAATATATTTACTCTTATTTATTACTCTATTTTGTGTTATCATTAAATAAACGCAATTAAAATTATCTATACTTATTATAAGTAATATATAAATAAATATATCTGTATTTCATACTCAATGCTCGTAAATAATTTGTACCTTTAAAAATTGTTCGTGGTCCCCAATTTTCTGCGCTGCTACGAGCATAGTAATGATGACCACTTCTTTCTTTATCGATGTTCGTTTTAAAAATGTAATTGTTAATATTGAATTTACGTGTAAAAAAACATGACATAAAAATTGACACACGTTATATTTATTACATAGTATAATAGAAATCTAAAGGTTATGGTTCAATTTCTAAGCGTCACATTTTTTTTCATTTTTAGCGTTCCGTTTAAAAAATAACACCGGACCCTATTATTATCGCTACAATGACTGTATGCATGTCCGTCTATCAGAGCATTGTAGGGCATAAACTTAAAATTGTTGACTTATTCCTCGAAAAAAAAAATAATCGAATGATTATTTTGGGTCAAATTTTTATTGGGGTTTACAATTGAAAATATTTTTATCAAGAAGTGTAAGGTATCTATATCATTTTAAGTAGAAATAGGCTTAATTTTTAGAGCCCCAAAGTGGTCATTTTTAGGTACTTTTTTACCAGCCCAATTTCAACCAAGTACTTTAATGGTCGAATAGCCGCATTATTATTATTAGTATTTTTTAATTTCCTCGAAAAATAACCCCTGCTTTTTTTGTATCTTAATTTAATTAGATATTATTTATTTACTGGTCGACAGTTTTAAAAACTTTGACAATTATTACCAGTGCTTATACAATTGTATTTGTGACTGGTTGATTGATCAAAACTTAATCTTATTAATATTTTGCCAAAGTGACTTAAAAAGAAGAGAAAGTTATGCACGAGTGGTGCGTACATAGGGGGCGGTATGGAGGGGTGACTTGGGGTTTATTTGTCGGTTATTTGAAAGTAAGCCTGGCTGTTGTCTGGTGTGGTATCGGTGGAGGTGTCTTTGTGAAGAACGCTTATCTAAGTGCTACTGCAACTTGTGAGAGGCGTGTTCTGTTTAGCTGACACATCCTTATTTCTCATCCATCTCTGTGCGAGAAAGGGAGAAAACCACCCTCATCGTGAAAGACAGCGCCCGGGGGTGAGCGAGCACAAAGCCCGGTGCGCTGCGGTATAGTCGCTTCCACTAGATAGAGAAACTCCAAGTCCCTTCCGCACTCACCCTCACCCTCTTGACCGTAGTTGGCCTAACCCACCCACTCGTTCGAGCACCCTCTCCCATCCCACCTCCCTTCCGCCCTGGGGGAAATGGGGAGAGGCCTCTAAACCCCGAACGCTGACGTCATTGTCACTTGCTTGTAAATATACGAGAGGAAAAATAAATAAATAAATAAATATCACGAAACGGAGAATCAGATTGGGGGTTTAATTTGTTTTTCTCGAACATACTAAGTAAAGGCTTTTATTTTAATTTATATATATGTTGCAGTAAAACCCCTTTTTTTAATAAAAACGAGTTCTTACTAAAAATCCCTTTCACTGAATACCTTTGTGGCAGCTAGAATTTACTGATGTTGGTTGAGTTTGGTCCAAGGGACTAGAATCTTCAGTTTTGACCTTCCGCTTCATTTTTAGTACTTATTTTCAAAATTTTTTAAATAAAAATTTCAAAAATTACATCCTCTACAACTTTACTTCTAATGAGGATGTAATTTTTAACATTTTCGTTTAAAAAATGATTCGGAAGGCAAAAAATGAGGATTCTAGACCTTTGAACCAGACTCAACCAAGATCACTAAATTCTAGTTGCCACAAAGGTATTCGGCGAAACACGTTTTAACTAGTAAGAACCCGTTCTTACTAAAAACGGGCTTATACTGCAACATATATATATATATATATAGATTAGGGTGACACATTTTTTTTTTAATGTCCTTTGAAAATTTGTTAGATCTCATATTTTAAGAACACTCTCCAAATTATATCTTGATAAAAAAATTTTAGAGGTCGCTCTAAAATTTAGAAAATCTCAAAAATTCACAAATTTCAATTTTTTCTTTCCAAAATTGTTTGTTCTTTAGAGATACTGGAATTATTTCTCTATGTATGTATTTCTGAAAATTTCAGCTCAAAATTGATTTACTCCAATTTTGAAATTTTGTTCTTATATTCACAGTGATTTTAGAATAGCTGATTTTGTTTAATGCAATCGACTCCAAGAAAATACAGCCTCTTTGGATCTAGAAAGACCCTTGCATTACCGAAGAGAAGGAGAAATTGATCAAGAGAAAGGGTGTAGGTGTTTGACCACCCGAGTTTTGAAGGTTATACATGTCGGGAGATAGTTCAAGTTCTTTGAAGTCATGTGACAAATGTATTGTCGAATTAAGTAATCCGGCACTTTTCCAATTTAACGGTGAATGTGTGTTGGGAATCGGCAAAATGCATTCTACGCTTTTGAGGCAATTACTTGTGTTTTGAAGGTTATAAATGTCGGTAGAGAGTTCCAGTTCAGTCATGGGGACAAACGTATTGGAGAATGAAGTGGTCCGGCACTTTTCCAATTTAACGGCAAATTCGTGCTACACGCAAAGCATGCTTTTGGGGGAATTACTTGTGGTCTGAAGTTAAATTCATATGCTAATTAATTATAACTTTTTAAAATTAATAAGTATTGTAAATGGGAATGAAGTGATCCGGCACTTCTCTAATTTAACCACCAAGGGATGTTGAGAATCGGCGCATCGTGATATGCTATTGGGAATCATTGACTTAACTCATTTGTTTTACTTTTAAAATTCTAGCTGAAAGGGTAACTAAAGTTTTGTAAAAGGCTAATATATTTGTTTTGAAATATGTATAATGTTTACCATTGTAATTTGTTTGAATTATTTTAGCGTAGAATTTTATTTCATTATCGGTTTAAAAAAAAACGAAAATAAATGTTAATGCCCGACTAATTATTTAGGATCATATTGTTGAGGGAGGGTGGTTTCGAGTTGGTTGGACCAGGTCGATACATACATAAACTGTTCTGTTTCCTCTGGGTGATTGTGTATGCATGTATGTATAAATGTGTGCGTGGGAGGGATGAGTCTCTCTCTCTTTCTCTGCTGCATGCAGACATGTCGTCAGCAGGCAAAATGAGTAAAGAGAAAGAGGAGAAGCATAAAAACCGAGATGGAAGTGAGGTGTGGTGGTGGGGGGATAGTATTACTACTACTCCTATACTATAATACTACTACCTGCCAGATGTGCAACTGCAGCTGCTGCTTGCAACACTGGTCAACAACATTAGGAAACTCGGCTAATATTTATTCCATTTAGTAAATGAATCCGTGAACCAAGATAAATATCTCGAATGGGGCCGTTAATGAAATTATCAAAACGCGGAGCGGCATTCGAAACAACAATTCCAATTTATTAAGGAGGTCCTTTCGCTTCAGTTGAGTCAAAAGAAGTGTAGTATCTAATATTTAATCAAATAAGTTAAAATACAAATGAAAAATAATAGTAATTGAAAAGTTTTTGTTTTGCCGAGAGTAGCAGAGTTGTTGATTCACAAAGAGAAACAAAGAGGTTGTCCTATGCTTGATGCAAATAAACATACACACATTTATATCGAAATGATATATCTGTATATTATATATATATATATATATTATTTATTTGTTTGAGACTATAGTTTCGAATACTTGCCCCCCCCCTTCCATTGTCAGTCTGTCCTTTGTCACAAAGAAAAGGGATGCATATGTTTATATATAAGTGTGAACCTAAAAATGATTTTAATTCTAAATGGCTACCAGCTAAGAAACATCAAAAAAATTTCAATATCCATACGGTATTGACTGCGTGAAAAACAATATTTATAATTAAAAAAGACTGATGATTAAGACCAAGTCTTCGAAACTATAGTCTCAAACAAATAAATAATATATATATATACAGATATATAATTTCGATATATATGTGTGTATCTTTATTTGCATTAAGCAGAGGACAACCTCTTTGTTTCTCTTTGTGAAAAATAATAGAATTAAATACTTGACCATACTATTATGTATGGCAAAGTAAAAATAAATAGTATGAAAGCCGTAAATGTTTGAAATAAAAACAATTATAAAAAAAAATTAAATACAAAAGTTTTTTTTATTATTTTCGGCCTTTGTAGCCATAAACCAATTTACGATACTTATTATTATTTTTAAAATTTGTCTCTACCCAGGGATCAGATTTTAGTTGGATGCCTCAGTCGGATTCGAACCTGGGTCCACTTGGTTAGCAGGCTGGTATGCTAACCCCTAGCCTAACCCGACCCCAAATACAAAAGTTAGTTTGATTTATTCAAATCAGCTGATAGTTCCACTTGTATTATTTGGCAACGTTGTATTTCTAGGGTTTATGTTTACATCGAAATATAGCATTTATGTGATTTTTTAAAGTAAATATCTCAGAAATTCCACGGTCAATGATATATTTTATTGCAAAAAAAGAAACCTGCATGTTTCAAAAATCTAATTTTTAGTTTTTTTTTTTTTAACTTTATCTAATCAACTAATAGTAGTATATATAATTCAAGAGAAAGTGTCAAGATCTTAATTTTCTATAAGACTCTGAGAAAATGTTTACATTTAAAAAAATTTTATTTTCAAAAATTTGCATGGTAATGTGTGATTAAAACTTCACCAAAGCATAGATAGAGACTTAAACTATTATAAAAAATTAAGTTATAGTTATAATCTAATATTTTTTATTTAACATTGGCGGCGAAAGAACCTCCTTTTAGTAATGAAGATGTTGAAGCTTTTATTTTTGTTATTGATTTGATTTATATGTAGTTGAAATTTTAGTAAAATCGTAAATAATTAAATATAATTATTTATTGAATACGAATAAATAATACAATAAAACTACGACGTTTCGATCGACTTATTCTGCGATCGTTCTCAAGTATGAGAGCACCAGAATAAGTCGATCGAAACGTAGTTTTATTGTATTATTTATTCGAGTTCAATACTTAAATAATTTTAATTATTTATGGGTGATATATACTAAAATTTCAACTCTAGACCTGGTATGACTGGAACTACTCGTTTTGGAAGTATGGTCCGCGGGTTTCGGCCAGTTTGTCTTGGTTATTTGGAAGATTAATATACATTAATTCGGAAAGTACACCCCCGGCAAAGCTAATTGGGAACTAAATTAAAATAATTTTGCCTCATCATTAAAAATAATTAA
This sequence comes from Forficula auricularia, assembly GCA_024734495.1. Lineage (NCBI taxonomy): Eukaryota > Metazoa > Arthropoda > Insecta > Dermaptera > Forficulidae > Forficula > Forficula auricularia. The sequence continues at coordinate 5,758,354 of JALMQS010000074.1, read as the reverse complement.
CTTTTAAAGAAAGTTCACGCTAGTGTTAAATATTAATTAATACCTTTTTGAATATAAGTTATGTTAATTTATATGTAATTAAACATTATTACTAAACAATTGTTTTTTTAATCACTTCATTACGAGTACTTAGCTTTTTTGAATCATAAGTACAGTTTATAATTCGATTTTTATTCATAAGTACTGAATATCCTTCTCGTTTTCTAAATTCATAGAAGGCACTAACAATGAGCGGAAAAAGTATTTTTTTCTTTTTTTAACACATTTTAATGAAAATATATTTGTTCTTGTCTTTAAAAACTAACATTTTCCTTGCAAACTCCCGAAATTGTCCCGGTATGTAAGATTTATGTATTTGTCTATACATATATCATCATATATAGTAATCAATCCACAGGCTATTTTAACCTAACCAGTCACTTTCATTTGACTTTCTCAGGCCAATTCTGGTTATATAGTTAAAACATTAATACAGTCGAACTCGCTTATGACGAAATTGCGATGCTTGTTCGCTATAACCGAGTTCTCAAAAAAACGAGTTCTTTTTTAATGTTTTTAACTTAACATTGTAACAACCAAGTATATATCGATTTCCTCGTTAAATCAGGGCTCGTTATAAGCGGGTTCGACTGTATATCATAAGTATACAAAATTTAATAAACAATAATAAAGTATTATTTTATATTTCTGATTTATTAGTTGTTGAATATTAACAGTATAATCATATTAATGTTAAATATTTTATAGAGTGGAAAAATTAAAAACATTTATAAACCAAATATGAAAATAAGTAATAAATGAATAAAAAGTTTTTCAAAACAAAAGCCAAAAGAGGAATTCCTATTCTCTATTTCGTATTGAAGTATTAGTAATGTTGGATAGCAATAATCGGTTGGCCTAAATCCATTGGACTCTTCTGCAATTCACTTATTAATATTCTAGTATTGAGTGTACTATTTCTTGACACTTGAACATAAATTTTCTGGATGGAGAGCAGCCAAATATAATATAGCAAATTTCTATTTATAATAATATTTTTAATTTGAAGTCTTACATAAAGAAACTATTAGGTATTTATTTTATTCTTTTGTTTGATCAGTGAGTAAGAGGAAAATAATTCTTAAAAATAATCTAAAAAAAATCTTAATAATAAAACAAATAGAACTTGTAGGTGGTATTATGTAAGTAACTTGAGTTTGATTTTTTTGGGAGGGGGGTGGTTGATAAGGGTGCAAAAATATGTGTACAGAGAACAAATTTTCAACAAGTTAATAAAATAATTTTTTTTTTAATAGTTTATTATATTTAAATTTATTACTAGAGTAAATCTCTTCGCGTTAGTTTGATTAAATAAAAGACTTTTTTGTTTTAAATAAACATTGTTCAAAATAAAATTGGTACAATAATAAATTCATTTATTGGAACATATTATAAAAAAATTAGAAAATTTAGCCCCCTGTGAAAAAATTGACCCTCTTAGAAAATAAACCATATCAGTGATAAACGCATCTCAAGCTTACCACAACAAATTTAATATTCATGCGGTTCACCGACCTATAAATTTAAATCAAATATCATCTTCTTAATTATTAATATTCACTATTTAGAAATAAATACAATTTTCTTATAATAATTATTCAATATCATACATTTTAGTAAATACATATTTTTTGCGGGAAAATATTTTTTTCGAAATATATCATATTTCATTAGCTAAATATTTGATTTTACTAAGAAAATTGTTTTATTAAACTAAAAGAATATAAATATGAGAAGTGGGCTTATCAATTAAAAATACATTCTAAAATAATATATATTTATATATATATATAAAATAAATAAATATGAATGTATATATATCATACCTATGTATAAAGGTAGACACGGTATATATATTTTTTTATAATAAGGGGTGGGTTTCATTTCATTTTTTTGCGAAAATTCGAGACCCTCTTTTTCCGCCTGAGCTTCGTTTCCGACCCAACTTCGGGGGGTCCGGTGGTGAGGTACAATTATGAAACAGCCGAGGATGGGGGTGTATGGGGGCGAAAGAGAGCGAGAGAGGGTGCGGTTATGACAGGGACAGAGAAAGAACCCCCCAAGGGATAAATGGGGAGGGGTCGAAAAATGGAATGGAAGCAGCGGGGTGTATATATATAGATATAGGGTGGTAAGGGAGGAGGTTTTCGCGTAGAATGATAAAGGAGGCTAAGGTAGAAAGAGAACGAAACGTTCGTTCGTTCGTTTTGGGGGTTGGTTTGGGGGTGGTGGGGGTGACGAGGCTGTAGTAGAGTAGTAGTAGGTACGCTGTTGCCGGCGTTTCCATGGTAACCCGACCACCCCCTGCGCCTACCCCCCAAACAAAAAAAGCTGGGAGATGGGAGAGAGTGAGAGAGAAAACTACCCTTAAAGAAGGGTTGGGGTGAAGCTGAAAGAAATACGATCAGAGAGGAGAAAAGGACACCCTTCGATGCTGTCCGCGCCCTTTATCCTCCCCCGGCTCACCCCCGCATGTGCCGATGGCTTTAATTAATCACAGCTAGACAAATCAACGACCAAGGTGAATTCCACCCCTTTTTTAGGTATATATTCAAACAAATCCTTTTCTTGTAAATATTTATATTTTTTTTTTAAAGAACGAAAGCTAAGAACCCTAATTAAAACAATCTATACAATCTATAATTTTTTAAGTGGCAGTAGATAACCTCTTATTTTTTAAATATATATGAAATTTTTTCGGTATTACTTCGATAACGCATTAATCTATCAAGATCTTTAAGGGGGTTGCATTTTCAGAACTATTTAAGCTTTGATCTTGATTAACTTTAATTCAGTCAATTTCGGGTTTAATTTTTCATTTTGAATTTAGAAAAAGGTTGGCACTCTAAAATAAAATGAAATTCGATCTATTGTTGACAATGGGAGGTACTCATAATGGATCCCGTATGGTCAACAGTGAATCATTTTTACAATTCGTGAATATAAAAAATAATTAACTAAAATACCTTGTTTAATACTATTTTTATTATTAAGATCTAGTAAATTCAATTATTTTTCTCTAAGTGTCATATCAGGTCTCCCTGATGTTTCGGCACCTCTCCACATATACCTGTGCTGAGTGTGTTTAGCTGTTTTACACAGATATACGGAACCTGCTTTTTAACGCCAGTTCCGAACGGCTAGTTTGGAGAGGTTGACTAGGCAATTATACGCTTGGTAGTTTGCCATTGCTTTCCAAGAGGAGACAGCTGCAAATATCTTCCGAGACTCAGTCTCGAACCAGCATACTTCAGGACAGCGGCCCGACACTCTGACCACTGACCCACAGTCGCCAATAATTAGTATTGAACAATAAATCAAGGAAGTTAACCTTAAGTTCTTTAAATTTCCTTTAAATTTAGATTAAGGGTCGAAATTAAATAAAATATTGACTTTTTTGTTTTTCCGGCTTACGAGATATTTCATAAGCCAAAGAGTGTTTTTATATAAAGCGGTTTGTTCTACAGCATGCGCCGTTTTCCGCATCCAACACGCCAATTCTCTCTATCCAGGATGTCTTGCTCTTGTAGTTGCCTACTGGTCATTGCCAGTCAGTGCTGGTCAGTGTTTTCTATATCTAAAATATATACTATAGTCATTTAGATACCTTTAAAGTGTTTTCCAAAATACCTCAAAAATAAAAGCAAATTTATTTTCTAATAATTATATTTTTATTATTTTTCTAATAAATTATATATATTTTTATATAAATTCCATGTTCTATACGTCCTCTCTAAAATTAGAGAGGGAATGTATTGATATACTTTCCAGGTCGTCTCTTTCAAGTCCTCGTACCTGTCAACTACCAACGACATCCAGTCATATCTATTATTTAAGTCCATAAACGTTTTAAAATATTAAAGCGAGTCTATTAGATTAGTACTCCTGAAAACTATTCATAAATTCATGACTAGCACAAGGCAGGAAGAGGAGAGAGAGGTGCCTATTTTTACAGAGTACCTCTGCATAATTACGAGGGGTGCATACAAACTACTCAGCTATATCATTTGTAGTTTATATATACATATATATAGAGAGATAATTGATTAATTAAAATATCATGAGCTATTAAAGGGTAGGATATTTTTTATGAGGTCCTATGATTCCCAGCGATCACGAAAAGTGAGAACAGCTCTTATAAAATTCCAAAGTAAATATACCTACATAATTTTTTTAAACAGGTTTTTATTTCAAAATTCTCTAAAAAATAGAAAATAAAAATTTATTATTTATTTTTATTATTCTTTTCGGCGTTTTTTTCGGGAAACTTCGTCACATAATTCAAAAAGTATTAATAAAAAAAAGTAAAAATATTTTTGGAAAATTATTATTTGCTATTAAATAACTCTTAGTCGGGAGTCAGGTTGTCTGAGCTGGCTAAGCGCTGGGCTCGCTTCAACATTGTATATGATGATGATCAAGCGGGAAACCCGGGTTCGAGCCTAGCTAGCATATAAAAATTTCTACCGGGTAAAACTCGGCTCCTCACTAACCCTAATAACACTTACTGATGTGCTGTCTAAATGGGCTTTCTTCCCGGTGACAATAAATAAAAAAAAAAACTTTTAGTAAATAATAATTTTCCAAAAAAATATTTTTACTTTTCTTTTATTAAAATATGTTTCACCTCGCACCAACATTAAACTCTCTAATAATTAACAAAACGTATTAGATATAGAAAATAGCCTTTGGTTTATATAATATCTAGTAAGCGGTGAGATTACTTGTAAAGGTCTTTATTATATTTTTCTCACTAAACTGGAATTATGGTATAAAGTATAGTCATTGAAAATACTGATGTGAACAAAGTTTCAAGAAAATTGTTCAGTAGAGTTTAGTCAAATAAATTCCTAGTAGCACAATGTTTTAAACTATATAGTAACTATATAGGGACTATATAGATTCTCGCAAACTATAGGCGCTATATAGTTACTATATAGTTTGAAACATTGTGCTACTAGGGTTGCATAAACACAGAGGAAGCTATTCAAATAAAAGCATGTGAAAAGAACAAACAACTTTTAATAAATTATGGTTTTATAATACTATCATGGGATATGAAAAAAACATTTTTTGAAATTTTGATATTTCTAGAATACTGTGATTAATGTTTCTGTTTGTGAATATAGCCTTTCCTTTGTGGTGGTTTAAGCAGGGGTTAGTTAAAAATAATTTATTATTTAAGGGTTGAAGTTTAATAAGCAAAATAAAAACTTTTCAATTAATAAGCAGGTTAATAAAAAATATTTTCTATAAATGAATAATAACTTTTAAGGAGTTAGGTGTTGGTTCTAGGTGAAACATTTTAATATAATAATAAAACTTGAGCAAGATGCGAGGTAGGATTCACAAAAAACTCGCATCTTGCTCAAGTTTTATTATTATATAAATAAATGAATAGTTGAGGTCCAGGGGTTGTTTTAAAAATATAAAATTCAATTTAGTTTTGGTTGAAAAATGGGGTCAACCTTTGGTTTACATGCAACTGAAGGGAATAGGTTAAATAACTAAAGGTTTTGAAGGTTATTAGATGCAATTCTTTCTTCCATTAGAAAGGCTAAGGGCTGAACTCTTTAGAGTTTGTCAAACAATAGACTACCATTGATGAAGATGTGTTCATATACGTTCGGAATATTTGAAATTTACAATTAAAAATTTCATTGTTTGTACTGATGCATAGTTTAAATAGACTACCCCTGATGAAGATGTGTTCATACACGTTGGAATATTTGAAATTACGCATTAAAAAGTACTATTATTTGTACTGATGCACAGTTTAAATAGACTACCCCTGATGAAGTGTGTTCATATACGATGGGAATATTTGAAATTTACAATGAAAATTTCTAACTATTTGCTGATTCACAGTTTAAATAGACTACCCCTAATGAAGATGTGTTCATATACGTTCGGAATATTTGAAATTTACAATTAAAATTTTATTATTTGTACCGATGCACAGTTTAAATAGACTACCCCTGATGAAGATGTGTTCATATACGTTGGGAATATTTGAAATTTACAATTAAAATTTCTAATATTTGTACTGATGCACAGTTTAAATAGACTACCCCTGATGAAGATGTGTTCATATACGTTGGGAATATTTGAAATTTACAATAAAAAATTTCATTATTTGTATTGATGCACAGTTTAAATAGACTGCCCCTGATGAAGATGTGTTCATATACGTTCGGAATATTTGAAATTTACAATTAAAATTTTTATTATTTGTACTGATGCACAGTTTGATATAATAACAACATACAACCCTAAAAATAAACACCAGAAAGGCAAAGGCTTATACACTTGAAAGTTATAAACATTGTCAGTAATATGAAAATAATGGCTAATTAAACGGAAATAATTTTTTAAAGGAATAGTACTTCTTTCAGTGAATCAATTGTAATAAATAAATGTTTATACATTTTTTCAACTGACATGACAAAGAATAATTGACCTATCAATGAGAATTGTTTTGACTACGTTTATTTAAAAATATATTTTATCACGAGACTACTGGATTATGCTATTGAAGTCTGTGCGAGAGTCTGAACCAGAGAGAAAAAGATGTGATCCACTCTAGATGCAAGCTAGTCATTTGTGTATAGCCCGCTAGATATTCTGGACGGTGATCCGTTGGAATGTCTAGCGGGCTATACGCAAAATGACGTTGGATTGTAGCTAAGTGGATCACATCTTTTTTTCTCTTGGTCCAGACTTAAGACTCCACAGACTTCAATAGCATAATCCGCAGTAGTCTCGTGATAAAATATCTTTTTCAAATAAGCGTGGTCAAAACAATTCTCATTGATAGGTCAATTATTCTTTGTCATATCAGTTAGAAAAATTATAAAAATTTATTTAAGATCATTATTTCAAGTTAGAAATATATAAGTTCAAATATTATTTTCACTGAATATTTGACAAAAATTCCCTACAGTTGATTCATGATTAAATCAAATGTAGAAAACATTCGGTCAATTGTAATAGACTGATGAAGAGGGCAAAGCTCTCGAAACTATAGTCTCGTTATAAATAAATTAAAAATTTATAATTCCAGCAGAAGACACATTCTTTTATTGTCTCCTTCAATCACTAATTTTCTTTATTTCTTTTTATATAATTCGATGAACAATTATTTATCGAGTAATTGAGGACCTAAAAGGAATAATTTAAAAAGAGAAACACACATCTTTGTAAATACTAATCTTGATCTCTTGTTTAGTAGTTCCTTAAAAGGTCTTTTCGTTTTAGTCCTCTATTTATTATAGACAGTAGGAGTGTTTTTCCTTTTATTCAAAGCCTTCTCTACTCAAAGAACAACTAACTCTACCTGTAATTAATATCCCTTAAATAAAGACGTGATTATGAGTTGATGAACAAAAAAAAAGTAAGTAAGAAAAATGAAGCTAATATTCATATTTTCATAAAAACAAATCTTTTATTAACGGATGAAAAGAAAAAATTCAGCACGTAAATATTACAAAAAAATCATGTTTTCAAAAGAGACAATTTTTTGCATCTCCTTTTCATATCTTAATTAAAGAATTTTTGTTTACACTAAGAAGATAAGAGATAATATTGCCAAAGATTTCATTTCCGTAAGCTATTAATATTTCCTTTATTTACTTATTTGTTGAAATTTCGCAAAACAATTTTTTTCTTTAAACCAAATAATTACCTGAATATATAGGAAAAAAATAGTTTCATATAATCTAGAAGTTGGTTCACAATTGCTAAATGTTCTAGTAAATATTAGATATAATAGGACAAATCGTTATATAGATGTATTTTTTATTTTCAAGAGTAGATTAATCGTAGATTTATAATAAGTTTAAAAAGTGATGTGTAGATATCAGTGGCGGTTGGTGTCTTTTCAACAAGGGGATGCTGTCCAAAAAAATAACCTTCATTTTATGAAATTTTATTTTAATCTTGGCTTTTTTTTGCAAATTTCATCGAATATGGTAAAATTTTTGTTATTTTTTAAATTTAACATTAGATTTTTAAAAAATATATTTTAGGATGCTTTGTGTGAGTGAGGGTAGGATTCAGAAATTCAATCTTATGACTTAAACTCCTCAGTCCCTGAGATGGAAATCGACCATCTTCCAAATTTGTCTTATAAAATCTTAAATTTCTCCTAATTCTATTGCTATAAGCAAGCTATTTCTTGCCTATAGCGCTCTTAGTTATTTCCGATCTTATATATTGAGCGCTCTTAGAAATGGATTATTCTAAAGATTCTCGAACATCTTTATTTATTCCTTTTTTGTATTATTTCTATTTTAATAGTTTCTCAGCGAGAACAATATTTATTCGACTAAAACTCGTCTGAACTTGTCTTTGGTATGCTTGAACTGGAAAATATACCAGGCAGGGACTTCAAACCTTCTATCCGCACCCTTTTCTCAAAAATCATTCATTTTAATTCCCCCTTGAAAATATGCAACCATTTTATTTCATTTCTAGAACCAATATATTTTTCAAAACAAAAAAATGCTATTTATAGAAATATTTGAAATAACGGATAATAATTTTAAAAGTAATAATTTAAAAATCCTAAAATTTTGAAGTCGAAATTTATGAAAATACTCTAAATGTTTGAAATTTTAGGGATGCCACTGGTAGATATTCCTATTTTGATGAAAAAAAATACTTTATACATATAGGTACTATGTACAGTTGAAAACAATATATTGATCATTTATAAACCAGTTAAGATTTTGTATGGTTACAGATTTTCGAGAATAAAAATTAAAAAATCTGTAAATTTTTATTTATATTTATTAGCAATATTAACATTTTCTGTTAAATGAATGAGCTTATTCCTAACTCAATAGAGCAAGCAGCCCCATTTGATAAAGTGGTTCGAAATAATGATCGAAACGTTAAGTAGTGTGGTTATTTTTATATATTAAGTAAAAAAAGAAAATTTTTCATTTTTTTTTTAATATATTAATAATAATTAACTAAGCATCTTTTCAATAAGTCGAAAAAATAATAATTTTGCTGATAATAATAATATAACTTTTATATGACAATTTTCTCTGAATTCAGCTTTCATTATATTTTACATTTCTAATATACCCATTGAATGAAATATTAGAATTTTTTTGCTGAACAGTTGGCGATGATAAAATAGCTCGTATGGAAGCCCCTGGCACTTACGCAACCTATTAGACTCGAAAGCATAAGGTTAGGGTGTGTTTCGGGGGTCCCCATTGGATCGTTTTTCTTTAGCTAAACCATTCTTTAAATTTAAAAGATGATGATTATTATTATTATTAGTATAGCCTATTTATCATTCAGTACGCTTAGCGGGAATTGCTCGTCGGGCGACCTGAGTATTAAAAGATTAAAAGTAATTGCAATTTTATTTTTGTTTCTTTGTGATTAGATTAAAAACGCCGGAAGTTCAAATCTGATTTTTTCCATTAAAAATAGAAAGTCTTAGTAGAAAATTTGTTCTGGTACCAAAATGGTTTAACTATAAAAAGGAAGAACTGTTTAGATTTGGGGCTTTTGGCTTTCTAGCTTTATAACTTTCGGTTGAAAAATTTAAAAATACAAATTATTTTTTTTTTTTTTTAATAATGTTATTGATACAAGAAGAAGTTGCACCAAAAAGGTACAACCTTTAAAGTCCGTGGTGGACTCTTACATCGTAAAAATAAGAAGAGATTAAGGGTTTAGGCCGGAATTGAAGGTATCTGTGGATGCGGGAAATTATTATTTGTTGTACTTAATGAGTTGAAATTCGGCACGCAAGTTTATTTAATATAATTGGTGACAAGTTTCACCTTTCTAATTTAAATAATTATTTAATGAAAAAACTGCCCAATCACCAAAATTTGCAAAGAGACTGAGTTTTAAAAAAGTTTTCAGAACTAACCCAACAATTACTAAAAGAAGAAGACAATGAATGAATATCTTCCCTATCCTAGTTAGAGATTAGATATGGTCACTTTTTTTATTATAATAATTCAGTAATACCTTCTGAGCACTCATTTAGTTTGGTTGATTGAACTCTTAATTACATTAAAATGATTTGATGCAAGAAGATTTACCAAAAAGTACTGGCTCTATAGTCAGGGACGAACCCTTGTATCGTGAAAAGAAGAAGAAATTTCATAGTTCGGGTCGGAGTTAAAGATACCTGTGGATGTGGGGCTTGAAAGGCTGATAGTTATACGTCTCCGAAAAGACGGGTGCGCGAAAAGAGTTCCAGTCTGTGGAAATCATTGGGATTTTAAAACAAGTTGGCAAATTCGTTTGTTGAATGTATAAAATTTACGTTTTATCTTAAAATAAAGTACCTGAAGACACCGAGCGATGCTCGGTAACTTCTTCCTTCAGTTAAAAGCTTTATTTTAATATTATTTTTAATTTAAAATTCTGATAAAAAGGTCTATTTTTATTTGAGAGCCGCTTTCAAATTCAAAAAATTCAAAAAGATATAATAGTCGCCCAATGTAGCCCCCCCCCCCACCTCCACCCAGCTCGGCCCCACCCCCGAAACCTCTCCCTACCCCCTGATTCCTCACCACTGTGCCCCACCTTCTGCACCTGTTTTGATTCAACCATATGATTCATTTTTATTCATCCAATTAATAAATAAAACCTATCAAAATGTGTTGTTTTTTCAGAAAATTGAGACCTGCTTATGCGAAATATATTTTTAAATAAATTCTTGATTATTTTTTATTCTATTAAATAAATAAAGTTCTTTATAAAAACAATTATAAAACGTTTATTAATGTTTCTAACGTTTAGGGAGAACAAAATATGTTAAAATCCACAATCACAATACTTCTTCAAGGCCTTTTAGAACAATGAAACAAACAACCCATTGTCTGCCTGGGTATAAAAGGAAAATGGAAACCTTTTTAAAACCCTAAGAATGGATTTGTCTACCTGAGAATAATTAATTTGATTACGAAAAACCCATCAAAAACCATTTTGTCGAAGATGAGACCGTGACAGATCGAATTGTCACCCCAAAAACCCCCTAACCCGTGAATTTCATCAAAATCGGTAGAGTCGTTTTCAAAATATAACCAAGATACAAATATATAAACAAATATATATACAAATAAATAAATATACATTTTTTGCTCTTTTAATAAGAGTAGATAAATAAATAAATAAAATATAATAATTTATCACATTCTTAAGAGGTATTTAGAATTAGACGGAATTTTCTTTAAAAATTGTCTTAATTCATGTTAACATAATTACAATATAAAATGCTACAAATGTTTTTACTATGCATTTATCATATTATAGTTTATTATTGTTGCATTTAATAAAATGTTTCTTTTCTTTACGATATTTTTTTCTTCAATTAATTTGTGGTCTCCTTTTTATTGTAGTTTTTATTATCAAAATAAATTTTAAAAATAGAATAATTTCAAAAATAAAGCAAAATTGTTAGGGCATAGATGTAGATATAATTATAGTTATTCTAACAGTCTATATATGGCGTGGGTCATATATGGAGTGACATCTGTGAACCCTATACCTCTCTACTACCCTACCCCTGTACCCATGTACCCCTCTACCCTCTCTGATACCGATGTCAATATGAATGAGAGCATTGCAACGTCAATAATGCGTGGGAAACGTATCAGAATGATTGCTATTTTAAGCCTTGCAACAACATCCAAATGCATTAAATAAAAAATGAAAAAAAGTAGAATTTAAAAAATTATTATTATAACAGGAATAAAAAAAATATTTAAACATATAAATGGTATATTAATCCATTTTTAACCCATGTAATTGATTCTATTTACTAAATACCGGGGTATTATCTTACAAAACAATTTTATATAGGATTAAAATATATTTTTTATGAAATCATATTATGTCGATGTAAAAAAATATGATTTTTTTTCATTTGAAATTATTATACAACATTATAATCGAAATGTTGATTTTTTTTATTTCAAGTAAATGATGGAAAAATTTAACTCAATCAATATTATAAATAAAAAACAAAAAAACAACAAAAAAACCAGAAATAATACAATACATCAAATAGAACTTGACGGTTTTGCTTCTATCCCTGGAGCAGTAGACAATTAACAACACGCCAAAGGGGAGAAATAATATAATATTCAAATCCTAAATCTTTTTATACTTTATTTTTTTAATTATAAGGAAACAAAAAATTTTAAACATTAAAAATTATTGACCTTTAGGTGTATGAAAAACAAAGAAAAGAGAGAGTGGTGAAATTTTAGAATACCGTTCCAGCGTTTACCACAAGTGTTAATGAAAATTTCCTACTCCTATAAAATGCTTAAGCTAGAATCTTCAAATTTAAAAATTAAAAAAAAAAAAAAACTTTTTCAAGATTCTGGAAACTTCGCAAATTTTCATTGTTTGGCAATTTTTATCAGCAATGGCGACTGAGGGTCAGTGGCTAGAGTGTCGGGTCGCTGACTCGAAATACGCTGGTTCGAGACTGAGTCTCGGCAGATCAGATATTTGCAGTCGCCTCCTCTTGGAAAGCAATGGCAATCTACCAAGAGTATAATTGCCTAGTAACCTCTCCAAACTAGCCGTTCGGAACCGGCGTTAAAAAGTAGGTCCCGTGTAAAAACAGCTAAAACACACTCACCACAGGTATATGTGGAGAGGAGCAGAAACGTCAGGGAGACCTGATCAGGCACTTAGAAGAAGAAACGATTTGAGATAGAAAGGTGAATCTAGCAAAAAGCTTTAGCTTATTCATTTAAATTGAAAGTTTCTTTTTGCCGAGAGTAGCAGAATTTTTATAAATTGAAAAAGACAATAAAAAAGTGTGTCTTCTGCTGTAAAAATAAATTTTTAATTTATTCATTACGAGACTATAGTTTCGAGGGCTTTGTCCTCCATCATTCTATTACAATTGAATTGTTGAGTGAAAGTCTTTCAGACACACTCTTTTTATTATCTCCTTCAATACTAACTTACGTGTCTGATTTCAGGTCATTTATTAGAACAGTTCGAGAACACATAACGATTCTTTTATTTAGCTTTATCAAAAGGAATCTCTGAAGTTAGAATTATCAAAATAAAATCATCTCAATGTTTTGAAAAGATAAACATTTTTACAAAGAATCAATTATTTTACGATCTTTTTGAGACATTGTGTCTGAACAGAGTGAAAAATTTTGCTCCTATACTCAATAAATTGCTCAAATTTTTTCATAATGTTCGTATATTTTATACTTCAGGCTGGGTTTCATTTTTTTTTTTATTACTTTGACGATATGTATCTTTTAATTATCAAATGAATGAGACAGACAGACATTAGATTCACATAAAAACAGTCAGAATATAAAGTAAAGAAAATTTTAGAAACTTTTTCAAAATTTTCTTTACTTTATTTAAAATGTTTCACCAAGAACCCACACCATTCTCCCTTAACAAAAATGTCAGAATAGTGTTTTTTCCATATATTTAAGAAATAAAAATAAGTTAAAAAAATAGAGTATAAAAAATAGTAAAATATAAAAGTATAAAAATAATAAAGTAATAAAGTATAAAAAAATTTCCGAAAGTCAAAATACTCCAACCGCCCAATAAAATATCTGAATTCGGGGTGGGCGGTCATACTTGAGAACGATCGCAGAATAAGTCGATCGAACCGTCGTAGTTTTATTGTATAATTTATTCGTGTTCAATAAATAATTATAATTAATTATGTGTAATTTTAATAAAATTTCAACTCTTAAAAATATTTGGATTCTTTCTCTTAAGATTAACCCAAACTTCGGTGTTTCTTTCTGTATAAACAGTGTTGTTTTCTAAAAGGTTACTAAGAGAAATTGACTGAGGATTTACTACCTTGCAGCGAAATGTAGAATTGTATGGTTTAAGCTTAGTGTAAATTTATTTAAATAACCTACGAATTGTGATTATTTGATTCACAAAATAACGTGATCCCGTCTACATACAATTAACCCAAAAAATGGTTCGTTGCACTTATTCCACGCTAATAGAAAAAATGTCTTTTCGCCTGTTGGAGGCCGTTCGTTGTTTTTGTGAATTTTTAATTAAAAACAAAACGCGCGTTCGTTTTATCTGCATAAGGGCTGAAGAGGCCGGGGATTAATTGTCAAATCAGGACACTGGGTTAAAAACCTAATTACCACCACCCATTGGCAATGATGTTGGTTTAATCTCTCTGGTCGAATTCTAAAGACACATTCGTTGATAGGCCTATTAAGGGGGCAGTCACCCCTTCAGCATTTCATTCCTAATTATATATACAAACACATAGGGCCAAGCCGATTTCCCTATTAAAGACTTTTTGCGGAATGGGAGAGCGGGTAAATGGGTTGTTGGTGGGGGGTGAGCTTTTATAGCATGGGGATTTTAGTGATTTAATTATGTGCCCATTGGTAACCTAATGGCCGATTAAAGTGTCCGCCTCGGGTTGTTTTGTTTACTTATTTATTACTATTCTACATCATGAATAAAGAAGAGCGAACTAGCTGGAAACAAAGATCCATTTCTGGGATTTACCTTTACATTTTAAGCAAACCAATAATTGACATGGTTTCGGTTCTTATTTTATTTTTATTACTCAGTCTTGTGAAAAATTACTTCAACAATATTTAAATAACAGAGGTTGTGTAATTTTCACTCGGGACTCTTATCCCAATTCACTCTGGAGTTAGTGTAAATCAGATCAATTAGGTTTCATGCCTTTTCGTATAAATAAGTTAGCTAATCGGATTTGAAGGAACTAGAATACAGCCTGAAGTGAGTGTTACAAACAGAACACTAAATTTCAATTCTAATATTGTTCATCTTGATAAATCTATAGATTATATTTATAAATTTGATAATTTACTTTCAATCCAATTCCTCCCTTAGAGATGTAATTAATAGAACTAGAAATCGTGTTAATTTTATTAAATAGATGGTAAAATCGTGATACAAACTATTTAGTGAGTCCGGCCAGGAGTTAGTTGCAGAAAAACTCTGTACCCAAATGTTTACTTTACCTAAGTTTCAAATTTAATTATTCTGTTAATTAATGTGTGGTAAAGAGTCTGCACAAAAATATTACTACATACAGACATCCCATTTTAATGTTGGTGATCAATAAAGAAATTATCATTCTGTTTCACAACTGCGGGAAAGAAATCTGATGTTGTCATACTCTATGTCGTTTCAAGTTATAAAATTATTCTTCTACCAATACTTCTTTTATCAATACTTTTTAAGAATAAAGCATTAAATTGGTTAACTTAAACCAAACCAACATCCCATTCCCTACTTAACACTTATAAAACAAGTTGTAAGTTCCTATCTGCCTGTATTCCCCAATACGTGACTCAAATTGATTTTTTTTCGGTTTGTGGATTTTAGAGAGAGACCCAACTTGTAGAAACCAACGGCTAAAAAACTTCTGGTGTGATTAGCTCACACCATATGACTTTCCCTTTCTACACATCAATAACAAACAGCACTGCCCGGGATTTGAACTCATGACCTTCAAGTTTCTAAATCTTTTCAAACTTAAATAACTTTTCCCACACACATCCAATTTTTATAAAAATCCTAGACAAGAAAGAACATGTAATTTTTTATTTGCAAGTAGTGCAAAAAATTGTTAGAGCTATGTTTTACAAAATGACAAAAAAAAATTAAAGAACTACAAACCTCGTCGTTTCTCTTTATGAACAATGTATATAAATTTATATATGAGATGTGAATATATATATATGTTGAAGTAAAAACCGCTTTTTAGTAAGAACGGGTTCTTACTAGTTAAAACGCGTTTCACTGAATACCTTTGTGCCAACTAGAATTGACTGATGTTGGTTGAGTTTGGCCCAAAGAAGAATCTTCATTTTTGACCTTTCGCCTCATTTGGGGAGTTTATTTACAAAAAATTTTAAACGAAAATGTCAAAAACTACATCCTCATTATAAGCAAAGTTGTAAAGCATGTAATTTTTGACATTTTCGTTTAAAAAAATATTGAAAATAGACACCCAAAATGAGGCGAAAGGTGAAAAATGAAAATTCTAGACCTTTGGAACAAACTCAACCAACGTCAGTAAATTCTAGTTGCCTGCAATGTTATTCAGTGAAACGCGTTTTACCTAGTAAAAACCCGTTTTTACTGCAACATATACAAGTAAAATCTATAGTTTTCTCATGTATCTCCTGAAGATGGGCTCATATCCCGAAATACCATATTAAATTTATGTTTCACCTCTTACACCATGTTCCTTAACAATTAAAAAATTCACTTACTATATGGTATATAAAAAGTTTTTATAAATTATAAAATTCTATCTATAGTATATATATATAACAGAAATATATAGATATATAAAATATCGAATTTTTTTTGCCAATCAAAAATGAAATTACTTGAGGTAGATGAATGAGGAAGAGAAACCGAGGGGATGAGATGAGGTTATCATCCCTCTTGGTATCGTCATCATCCTTGGAGCATGAGCCTCTAGATGTGTATGTGTGTGGATCTGGATGGATGTGCGCTATAGTATGTGTGCGTGAGTGTGGGTGGCGGCTTTTCATAGTGGAAAACGTGTCCCGACAGACAGACGTACAGACCGACAGACAGACAGACCTCCCCATCCCTTAGCCCGAAACTCTCGCTCTCGCTCTTTTTCTCGCTCACCCTCGTTTGCTTCCAACTCTTTCAACCCTCTCTCCCTCGAACCCCTCTTTTTCGTTATCTCTTTACTTCTCTCCACGACCCACATCCCCCCGAGGGGGGCTCTATAACCCCTCTCTTTCTCTTTTATTTTCATTCATTTTCGTTTTTTTTTCTTTCCTCCAGGCTCTTTTTCTCTCTCTCTCTCTCTGTTTTTCTCTAAGCTCTCCCTCTCTCTCTTTCTCTCTCGTTCCCTTTCATCCTCTTTCGATGGAAATAACTTTCTTCCTCCCCTTTTTACCTAGAAGCTTTCACGCAGTCACGCATCTCACCCCCTGATCTCACCCCCACATCACCCCCTCTGTGTACTTCTCCTTTTTCCCAAAAAGCTTCCACCTTCCTTCACTTCCACAACCCCTGGCACTCGTTTACTGAATAGACACCAAAACTCGTGGAAAAACTCGCCTAGTCTTAACTTCGTCTATAGGAAAACTCAATAAATAAATTTATTAATTGGGGAACGAATTACATAAAGAGAAATCAATGAGTTTGTCCTCTGTCTGATGCAAATAAACATATTGTTGTGCGCGGCGAGAATTTTTTACTTAATATAAATATAATTATTCTTAAGGGTAATATTTTTAGGCGGCTCCCTTTTTGATCCTCGAACGTGACTATTTGACAATAGGAAAGGGACTTTACAATTGTACTTCCTGGACATAAATGTGAAATGAGTTTATATTATATATATTTGGGTTAATAAATGTCAAATGGCTTTTAACACCACATGTCGATTGTAAATTCATTGGAATTTTTCATTTTTGCGTGGGAACTTTCCAGAGACTAAATTTCTAAAAATGGGCGGGCTCAATAATTTAAAATACGCCCTGCTAATTACGAATTTAGCCAATAGGAATTTTTGGAAAATTTCCACTCGACAAGCGAGCAGTTGAGTCAGTGCAGAGAGTTGGGCAGTCAGTTCTGAGTTGAAGCCCTGAGTTGTCAGTTGTCATTTGGAGTTGAGAGACCAAGTTTTAAGCTCTCCAGCCTTCAGCATGGAGAAATGTATTTTTATAATTAACTAATAAAAAAATCTATTCAAAATAATACTCTCTTCTTTAAAAACATCTCCTACTTCAATTACCATCAAATCAGCATCAAGACTGAAACAGGTTGAATCGCTGGGCTACATTACCAAGACCATTCTGCGGGGAAGATTCTTCGAGATAAATCTACAAATCGTCAACCTTTCTCTGGACAAGAAGGGTTGCAACCAAAAATCGAAATGTTGTCGTAACAATATATCAATAATTTATTTGTTTGAGAATATAGTTTCAAAGGTTTCACAGCTCAATCAACAAACTAATGACCTGCTTACTATTACGACAAAACGAATTTACCTAAATCCAATCGAGTATTTGAACTCATGACAAATAAAAGATAAAATATTTCTAGTTAAAAAGACTGATCATTCACTTCCACAACCCTGGCACTCGTTTGACTGAATAGACACCAAAACTCGTGGAAAAACTCGCCTAGTCTTAACTTCGTCTATAGAAAAACTCAATAAATAAATTTATTAAATGGAGAACGAATTATATAAAGAGAAATCAATGAGCTTTTCCTCTGTCTGATGCAAATAAACATATACCAATAATTTATTTATTGAAGGAGACAATAAAAGAGTGTACTTCTGCTGGAATTATAAATTTTATTTATTTATAACGAGACTCTATAGTTTCGATAGGCTTTGTCCTTCATCAGTCTATTACATCGTATTCACAGGAATTAATTTA
This sequence comes from Forficula auricularia, assembly GCA_024734495.1. NCBI lineage: Eukaryota > Metazoa > Arthropoda > Insecta > Dermaptera > Forficulidae > Forficula > Forficula auricularia. Next base: position 5,739,884 of record JALMQS010000074.1, on the reverse strand, counting down.
TGATTCATAAATTAATTCCTGTGAATACATTGTAATAGACTGATGAAGAGGACAAAGCCCTCGAAACTATAGTCTCGTTATAAATAAATAAAATTTATAATTCCAGCAGAAGACATCACTCTTTTATTGTCTCCTTCAATATATAAAAATTCTGCTACTCTCGGCAAAAACTTTCAATTTAAAATAATTTATTTGTTTGAGAATATAGCTTCACAGCTCACTCAACAAACCAATGACCTGCTTACTATTACGACAGAACGAATTTACCTAAATCTAATCGAGTATTTGAACCCATGAGAAATAACAGATAAAATATTTCTAGTTAAAAAGACTGATCACGAGGACTGAAACTATAGTTTCAAACAAATAAATTATATATAGGTATACAATATATATTTATATATCGTTGCTGATCTTACAAAACCTCCGATTTTTTGTCAAATACGTATTATACGTTTATACCGACCAACTTTTCACGGCCCATCTGTCTATTGAAACCTTATTATTATTTCTATTCCAATTTAATTTCTCGCTACGGACAAATAATAAATATTGCATTGTATTGTTGTTTAAAATGGTTTTTCTTGTTTTCTGGCAAACATTGAATTTAGGACTTACGAGGTTTTGTAAGATCAGTAACGATATAAATATATATGTGTATGTGTGTTAATTTGAATCAAGTAGAGGACATAATTGATTTCTCTTTATGAATAAACTACTCAACTACTCTCGGCAAAACAAAATTTTTTCTATTGAACGAATTACAGCTTATTTCGGGCATGATTCAACAAACATACTTAGATATCCAAAAACAATGGTTAGATTTATAAACATAATTAAATTAGAAATCGTACCAGCCTCCTAACCAAGTGGACCCGGGTTCGAATCCGACAGTCGATAATTCGAACTCTTCAGCTGATAACTTCTGTAAATCAAAAAAAATGCTGTGTATTTTGATACGCTCGATAACTCGAAATCCTTTTCGTAACAAGAGGGGGAGAGAACGTTCTATAATTCGATCTAGGCCACTTCACCTCTTTATAATTGCAATGTTTACTCCTCATTTTTTTAATTAGTTATGTTAATATCTATTGCACTGTTAATTCATAGGTAATTTTTTTTGTCCTTTTCATTATTTTTACTTTTTTACTTGAGGCTATATACTAATATAACATTTATGTAAGCTCATACATATTTTCAAAAATATAATAAAATCTCTTAATAATTCGAATTTTTCTTGTAGTCCCTTGGATTTCGAATTATTGAGAGTTCACTATACCTATGTAAAAGCGGATTTTAAAGAATTGTAGGAAAATTGGAAGAAGGAATATATCCTATTTTTCAGACATCATAGAGAAACGAATTGATAAATCCACTTATTGTAAATTTATATAGATAATTGGAAGGGAGATATATACTGTAACAAAGAATAAGGGATGCAAGTCATTTTTCTCTTGTTATTAGTCATGCACCAACTGTTTCGAAGCTAGGCTTGACAGCCACCCCTTGGCTCTAGCGTTTCCAGCCTAATAGGCTATTTTAGTTCAGCCTCACCTTTTTCTTTGTAACTTTTTTCTCTTCATTTTCATTTATTTATATTTATTATTCAGCTATGACTAAGTCGACATTGGGCGCATTGAGCTGGTTTGTTTGCTTAACAGGCTGCTTAGTGTCGGCTTTTACTCAACTGTTGACTAAAATAGTTAGCAGGATAATTATATGCCGTCTTTCCTCAAGAGTTAAAACTAACTCCACTTTTCTTGTTTTTAAAATATAAAATATTTGATAAGCGCGCAGAAATGACATTAAACATTTCTTTCTGTGTGTACCCCTTCGCCCTCTGAGATTTTATGAAAATAAAAGAAATGCTTTGAACACAAGACAAAATATTCTCATTTTATCAGATTATATATCAAATTATAAATAATTATAATTGAAGCTCTTCACAACACTTGAAAGAAATCCACTTGTCACTACTTTTAATATTGAAATTCAACTGTTGAGTTTTCTAATCACGCTCATTGCCTGATCTCTATTCACCAAAAAATAATCTAATAATATATAATTTACCTGGTATATAAAATTTCATAATTAAATAAACTTCCCCATGTCTTTCTTGATCACTTTTAACATATAAAATAACTAATAACTAAATTTTAGAGGGTCGGGTTAGCCGAGGGGTTACCGTACCAGCCTGCTAATCAAATGAACCTGGGTCCGACTAAAAATCTGAACTCTGCATGGAAGTTTTAATTTAATATGAGTATCATAAATTGGCTGATGGCTGAGAGAGCCGAAAAGCAAACAAAAAAAAAAAGAGAAAAAAAAAAAAAACTTAATTTTAATATTAATATACTCCGAAAATAAGAGTCCCATTTTAATTTAAAAGTGTTATTCGAGACTAAGGATCAATGTTAAGGATTGAAAGACATTAAAACAACGTTTCACACAACAATAAACATACCTATCCTATGTTTATCAAAAAAGACTTGATCCGTTTTTCCTATTTTTCTTTTTTTTTTTTTTTTACAATATTTACATAATTATATACAGTTGCATTATTATTTAAAAATGTTTACATTTTTATATCATATAAATAGTTTGGATGCTATTAATAGTTTAATGATTATCTCTTGAGTCTCGGATTCATGACAATCAGGATTGAGATAGCTAAGGATTAATCTCATTGATGTAGGGAATGGAATTTTACGAGCAGATCTAGTATAAAATAAGTCAATAGCTTTGTTGTTTTTTGAGCACCCTAGGAAGATGTGATTGACATCACCCATTTGGCTGCCATCACAGTCACAAAAAGGAGTGTCTCTTAGATTAAACTGAAAGAGTTTTCTGGGGGTAGCTGCATGACCCATTCTCAACCGTACAATTAGAACAATTATTCTCCTATACACCAATACCTCGCTTTGCGTCGTTTCGTTTTGCGTTTTGCGTCGCTGCTTAATTAGTACTAATTTTCACTGTGCGTCGTTAGATTTTCGAGGTTGCGTTGTTTTGGGTTCGAGTCTTTAATTTTTTTTATTTTTTGAAATTTTCTTTTTTTTCTAAAAGATGGCACCACTACGCTACCCGACAGAGTTAAAAACATTAATTCATGAAGGTGGCTATGATCCGAAACAAGTCTTTAATGTTGACGAGACTGGGTTATTTTAGAAATGTCTACCTAACAGAACTTTTATATCTAAAACAGAAAAATCTGCGCCAGGATTTAAAGCTAGCAAGGATAGACTGACTGACTCTTCTTCTTGGTGGTAATGCAAATGAAATTTATTTTACGTTGAAAAAAAAAAGCTGTTCAGCAAACATTGGACCAATTTTTTGTGAAAGAAAGCCGACTTACGACAACAGCCACTATGGACTCATCAGACAGTGATTAATTTTAATTTTGTTTTTCATAAATTAATTGAATAGTTTATTTTGTTTTAATTGAATACGTTTTTTTTTGTTTTTTGTATGTATGTAATAAAATTTTATATTATTTTTGTTTTTTAAATGTTTACTTTGTTCAATTTTCTTTTTAAAAAGTAGTATTTTCGTAACCCTGGAACCTATCTTCGATCTTTACATGGTTTGCTATAGAAAATCTTAATTCACTTTGCGTCGTGTTTTTTTGGAACGTAACCCCGACGCAAAGTGAGGTATTGGTGCATTTTGAAATTTGTAATTTAAAAACATTCCATTGCGTTACTATAGAAATTTAATTTGAATTTATTTCAAATATATAAAATATATCAATCACTCATTATCCCCAGTGAATTAATATTAATATCCAATTAAAATATATACAAATATATTTCCTGGGGATTATCGAGGACATCAAATACAACTAATTTTTAGTAAAATTCTGATCTCCGAAAATTACTAGCTTTGGCACTAAGGTAATTTTTTTGAATTTCCAATAGCTACTCAAAATGGTAAGAACATCACAAAAACATACCTCCTAACTTGATGGGGGATTATAAAGTAAATTAAAAAAATGTTTTTTGCTTATATATAACCCGTTTTGGGCTAGGGCAAATTAAATTAAATTTATCTTTTTAACTACCTGCCCATAAATTTATTAATTGCTTGTTTCTCTTCTTTTCTTAGGATTTATTATTGTTTTATTCAGAATCTTTCCAACTATCCAACTTTTAAAGGGGGCGTCCTCGATATTCCCTTTTTAGGGCTTTGATAAAAGAGCTTGATTTGCTAGTCTGTTGAAGTCCATTGTTTATGTTTAAAAGTTAATAATTTTACTTAGAAGGACAAAAATAAGATATTCCACTAAGTCCGTATGTGAATCCACACATAGACGATCAGATCTATATAGTAGAATAATTGAACATAATTTTGAGTTAACTTATTGTAAACTAGCTGACGACCGGGCCTTCATCACCCGGAGTCACCTAGCCACTGGCGGGGAGCGTCTCGTTCATACCAATTTAATAATTTAAATTTAAAATGATACTGTAAGTATGGAAAGAATGTATTATTTTACTAACCCTTATAATAATACCCCGAAGTTGGTTAGTCTTATTTTGAGACAATAAACAGCATAAAAAGTGGACAAGGACAATATTTATATTTTTGAAAATATCATCAAATTGAGATAACAATATTATAATAAGGTTTCTTTTTCACATATACCTATTTTATATGACTTCATGGCTGATCAGATTCTAGTTTGTAGAGAACCGTTTAGGCATAAAATTCGAGGCCGACCGAGGTGAATGTAAAGTCTCGCAATTTATGTCCATCGCTAATTATTTGCTTTAATGGGAAGAGACCTTTTTTAAATGTAAAATTAAAATTATTCTTATATAAGAATCCCCTTAATGAAAATAAAACATAACTGTTCATGAGAAGACTATTATTCTGAATGAATAAAATTTTAAAATAAATATTTTCAGAAATTTTATTAAGAAATAATTTCTTTATATGAGTAAATTTTACCTAAAATTTTGAATTTAGTAAAAAGTGAATTTGAATGAGTTCTAACAAAAACGAGATTATTATTACCATAATCATCATAGAGTATTTAGTTCGAAGAATGGTTTGACGCACTCATACCCAAATCCAGGTCTTCCTTTCCCTTCTCTCTTATACTTCACCTCCAAAATATCCCTTAACAAATATACGTGTCTCAAAGTTTACCCTAATTTTCGCCCTGAGATTCTTGCACAAAATTCTTTTTTCTCTATTCCTATTAAGAAATTCCTCATTTGTAATTATATCCAATTATTTAATCGTCAATACTCTTCTGTAGCACTATATTTCAAATGCGCTCAGATTTTTTACTCTTTGCCTCTTTTCTATCCTCCAGGTCTAACATCCATCCAACGCTATGTTAAATACATAATTTCGCAGCAGCATTTTCAAATATTTTAGGGTAATATTGATAAAGGGCATAATTTTTTTTTTTAATGAAAATTCTTTAATTATTAGTTATTATAGTGTTTTTAAATTTGCATTTAAATAAGAATGAAAGAATCATTGGTAATTTTTTTCCTAGCGTTGAGAGCATTAATTTTATTGTAAATCAATCAACGGCCGCTTATGAAGTGCAAATAGCCGTATTTGATGGGTAGGCGGGAGGTGGTCCAGGGTGGGACTGGATGATGGTGGTCCAGATGGGGACTGGACGGTGGATGGGATTGAAACGATCAATGAATGAACGGCGCCAGTAATTACTCAACCTGTTACCCCCCTCCCTTGCCCACAAAGTACTAGAGTCATCTCACCCTCTGCAGACCACCCCTCTTCTTATAGAGTCAATTAATTCCCTTTCAATGGCAGAGAGAAAATATAGGATGCTAACAAAAAGAGAATGGGTGGGTGGAATTGGGGTAATTAGCGAAAATTTCTCCAGTATTTATTTATTTGTTTTTTTTTAATAAGAGATCCTGTTATGGTATATGATAGATAGGTATATGTAAACTCATAGAAATTTATGAGGCAAAAAAGAGCGAAATTTAATAGATTTTAATCAAATTATTTGAAAGCATCCAATACATTAGATCTCGCAGGTTAAGCATAGAGATCATCTAACATATCGTGTTTTTGGTATATTTACAGGCCTCTCAATTCTAGTAGTTCTTGAATCCCAGTGGTATTTCAAGGAAAAAATTGTCTCGTATAACTTTTTTTTAGACAAGAAAAATAATAGCAATAAGGTAGGTCCAGCAGAAAATAGTCAATAAAATAATTAAGAACTAACGCAAACACTGTATTCTTCAAAACATCATACAGAAAACGTAAAGATTTCTAAAAAATATTAATAAGAAATTAGTAAAATTACGAGGTAGGTTTCACATAAAATAAAACAAATATATTTTATGAGTTTATATCTCACTCCTGATGATGGGCTCAGAACCCGAAATACTCTATATCGAGATATAAACTCATAACATATATTTGTTTTATTTTATGTGAAATCTACCTCGTAATTTTACTTAATTTCTTATTAATATTTTTTAGAAATGTTTCACCTTGAACCAACCCCCATCTCCTTAAAATTTAGTAAAGATTTCTGAAGAAAATTCATTTTCTGAGTTTCCAAATTGAGAAAATTCAGTGCCTCCTCCAAACAAACTTATAATAGTTCAAATTAGGCAGAAGATAATGATGAAGTAAAAATTATAAAAATTTATTAATAGCTTGTGGTTCACAGCGGAATATTATAGACAGCTGTTCAAATAAAGAAACTTTAAAGCTATCAATATACATTAAAAATGTTGATCATTATACATGGGTCTTCAAGTTATATGTAGGAGATCAATATGATCTAGTGATAAATAAAAGGAAATTAAACTATATACGATTTCATTCATTTTATTTTATAATATAAGGTCAATTTTATGTTTTCACCCCTCTAGATCATACTAGCTATCAGTGTTATAAAACTATACTTCATAAATGATGGAGCTCTACTATTCACTATATGTCATAAACAGATATTTTCTGTAAAGTAAAGAAAATTTTTGAAATTTTTCTTAGAAACTTTTTAAAATTTAAAATATAAAATACTAGGTAGGTTTCACATAAATAAAAGATCAGATGCTTGTTTAGAGTCGTGCTAAACAAGCATCTGATCTTTTATTTATGTGAAACCTACCTAGTATTTTATATTTTAAATTTTAAAAAGTTTCTAAAAAATTTTCTTTACTTTATTTAATATGTTTCACCAAGATCCTACACCATTCTCCCTTAACAAAATACTTTCTGCTAAAAGCCCAATCATTAGTTTGAGCTTGAATAAGTATATTATTTTTTGAGACTAGATAATTAGTATAAGAGATTCCTGAAGATGTGACAAATATATAAAATATGTAGCATACAACTGGGTAAGCGACTGAAAAACAACTAAATAAAGAAGTTTCGTAAAATAAAAGATAAACAAATTAATTAAACATAAAGATCTTTACGAGTCAACAATAAGAGATAGATGATCATGAACTAGCTAAAATTTATAGTTCACAGAGAAAACATAATTGGATAATGTGAAGTGCAAAAAACTTTTTAGCATACAACTGGGTAAGCGGCTGTAAAAACAACTAAATAAAGATGTTTCGTAAAATAAAACAAATTAATGAAAAATAAAGATCTTTACGAGTCAACAATAAGAGATGACCATGAACTAGCTAAAATTATAGTTCACAGAGAAAACATAATAATAGGATAATGTGAAGTGGAAAAAACTTTTTAAACAATGAATTGTTCAAAAAAGTGTCGTAAAGACAGAAGTAGTAGAGAATCTGTTCATTTTTTTAAATACTTTTTGTACTCTCCGAAGGAGACGCCAAAACATTAAATTTCACAAGAAACGAGAATATCAAACGAAAGCGATTATAAAAGAGAAATTCCAATTCAGATCAAAAGCCGTTCTTCCCATCCATTTGATTAGATTTCTTGTGACTTTGAATCTATTCGAAAGAATTTACCATTTACTGAAGAATAAAATATGTTTCGATCATTCATATAGGCCAGGAGGTACAGAAGCGTAGCATATTAATATTTAAAATGCGTCCAGGGTTAGAGGGAGAGAGCTGAGTTGTGGAGCTCCAAGGTGCTCAAATATATAGCATGTTTTAGGATTTAATAATCTAACATACATTACATTACCAAGTTCTACAAAATTTATCTTACCCCGGGACTCATGCCTTTGGATTCCTGGGTAGTTTGTATTAATTATACCTAAAATGAGCAGGATGTACAGTCTAAGTGCCCTTTATAATGCCCTTCCTCCGCGTTACCAGTCCTGAATTTATTAAATAAAGTATATGCACAATTAAGGTGTATTTTTAATTTGAGTTTTTTCCAACATTTCCCATTATCATAATTTATATAAGTATACTTTTTTAAAGGTTAACTCTAAGTTCTTTGCAATGAAACTAGCTATGTCTAAAAGTCTGTTTGTTTCTTGAAATCATAGATATTCGAATTGACGAATTAAAGTGGTTCGATTTAAAATTGAGAGTAGTAGAGCGTTTAATTGGAGAGGTGAACCGCGATTGGAATTAAGTGTACACGTCTTTGGAATTATGTGGAATTATTTTGGAATTCATTAGGTAATGCCCCTTCATCTATTGTCTTCTACTTGGAAATGAAAGTGGAAGTGGAAGTAGACGATTTTAGGTCGCGGTTCACCCCTCGGTTTTAGTATTTAATTTGGTACTGTAATTTCTTTGCCATAACGTGAAATTGAGACAAATATACTTTAGGTTATTTATCAAAATGAAGAAAAAGAGCTGGAATTAGGTATCCTTTGAAGATGGGATTGTACAATAATCATGAAAAGGCTTACAATTTTTTTTTTTTTTTTAATCAAAGGTGTCGTATAACATTAATAGTTTAGCCCACGGGTTCCCAAACTCTTCCGAATCGCGGCGCCTTTTTACAATTAAAAATTTTCCATGGCGCCCTATCTTAAATAAAAGTACATAGGTATATCAAAACAAATACCGTATATGGTCTCTCTAAAAAAATATATTTGGAATTAATAGTTTATTTTTCTATGAAATTCAAAATTTCAGAATAAAAGGGGGGACCATTTGTATATAGGTATTTCAGATTTTTTCGAGGGTGTCAAATTTAAATTTTTTCGGCTTATGTATGATTTTTTGTAACTAAGAGATAAAAATGAATAACAAATATATTTTTAGCTTCTCACTGTGTTTTTTTGTCTAGTAAGGCCAAATGTCTTGTTTAAATTAAATCTGAAGCTTGGCGGCGCACCTGAAAATACACGAATACACCGCGGCGCACAGTTTGGGAACCTCTGGTTTAGCCTTTTCAACTTAATGTTCTCGCACCATAATCTTGTACAATTTAAAAATTTGAGGATAAAGCCTAGGTTTTTCAATTTTTGACCTTACACCCCCCCCCCATTTTGGGCTGTTAGTTTTTGCATTTTTAGACTTCTGGGGGTTCACTCATTATGTATACAACATTTGGTTGAGTTTGCTCAAATGGCCTAGATTTTTTATTTTTGACCCCCCCCTTCCACCTCCCTTAATTTTGGGTCGATATGCACCAAAATCTAATCAGCTCTTAATCTCAGTGGACCAAAACTACGTGTGAAATTTGGTTTCGATATTCACACTAGTTTTTGAGCTAGTTCGTCCACAAAAATTTGGTAACTCACAGACTAACTAACAGACAACCAGACAACCTAACAGACATTTTGACAAAACAATTATTATCTCGAAAAATATAAATCTTCCGATGATCACTTATTAGAGCTTTTATGTAGAGTGAAATATCATGGTTTCGCTCAATTTTTTTAATCCAAATAGTTCCAGCCGTTTTTTAAATATTTGTAAAAAAAGAAGGAAAAAACACTTTTTTCATGCACGACATACTTGACCATACCCTGTATGGTAAAGTAAAATGAATATTTTTAGTGATTTTCTTATGTTTGTAGGGACTTTATTGTATCAAGCCCCAAATGTAATCTCCCATCATATTCTCGTTGTACCTACTGCCCTTGGTAACGTCGTTCAAAGTCCATTACATCCTGGTGAAAACGCTCTCCTTGCTGCTCTGAGTAGGCACCTATATTATCTTTATATTGGTCCAGTTGAGCACCTAGCATATGAAGTTTATAGGACTGCTCGTAAAATCAATTAAAATCTTCAAAACTTACTTATCGACGTAAAACAGACAAAAGTAAACTTTAAAAGTAAGAATTGATATTTTGGTGTTTTTCAGAATTTATGCTTTAAAACAGAAATCTAGAAAAAAAAGTTTCGACCTGTGTTATTTTCTTCTAAAAACAATAATATCCCAAACTACATAGAAAAATTCAAAATTTTCTACATAAAATAATAATAGTAATTTTATATAGTTAATTACACGAACCACGTTAATTACCTGAAGATAATTTCCCACTAATCATAGACCGAGTGTTTATTATTTTAATGAACTGTAAAGAGACTCGCAGAGTTTATTTCCGTTATCTTCACTGCATTAGTAAACGAAAGAGATAGATAGAGAGAGAGAGAGTGATAGAGAAAGAGGTAGAAAATAAAAAAAAGCAACGAGAAGTTGAATGGAAGAGCGAACTCGCGGTTTATGAATGAAATAGAAGGTGATCGATATACTTTTTCAGTCATTCATAATTCTTCTCTTTCTCTCTCTCTCACTTTCCCCTTAACTTTACCCCGTCTCTTTCTATCTTTTTCTTCTCCTTTCTTTCCCAATCATATTCTTTTCTATTTTGTTTGTTTTTTAATCCAAAAAACGGAAAGGTAAAAAATTAATATATGGACATATAAAGCCGGGCTTTGTAATCAGGGCCGGATAAAGGGCGATTGGAGCTGATTGGATCCAATCGGGGCCCCGCGTTACCATCAAAATGAACAAAAAAATTTCGAAATTTAAAGCAAATTGCTTTTGACGATAATGGATAAATTATGAATTATTCAAATAATTAAAAATATATTTATTTTAAGTTCGCATTGCTGGATGAAATTTATTAATGTGTTTATTATTATATAATATATATACTTTATAATATAGAAAACTGATACCCGTAAAAGTTCATGTCAAATGTATTGAATTTAATCGGGATAGTCCTATATTAGAGAGAAACATGCAGCTGAATTAGAAATTTCTCTAACAGATTCTAAGTTAACAGAAAATGATGTACCAAAGGTGAAAGAAGCTGATATAGACGGAAAAATGTTAGTTGAAGAAATGGAAGCTTTGAAATCTATTTTTCCTTCAGAATTTTTGAAAATCCGTTTAAAATGTTCAAATTTTTATCGGATAATGATAGAGCAACGGCATTTCCAAACTTGTTTATTGCTCTCCGAATATTCTTAACAATTCCAGTAAGCGTTGCTTCTGGAGAGAGATCATTTTCCAGGCTAAAACTAATAAAAAACTATCTGAGATCGACAATGAATCAGGATAGATTAAATAGTTTAGCAATTATGTCGATTGAAAGTGAAGACGCAAGGAAATTAGATTTTCAAACAATTTTAGAAGAATTTACAGAACAAAAACTTAGAAATATGTAAATTCATGTATTCATATTCGGTGATGTAAATTTATATTCAATAAATGTTTTTGTATTTTGAACATTTTAATTTTTTTAATTTATGTAGATGTTTACCTATCTGATCCATGACATTTGATATATTTATATATATATATATACTGAATTAGAATTTTATTTAAATATTTAATAAAATATAGAGAGGGCCCCGCAAAAAATCCAATCGGGCCCAGCACCTATTCGATCCGCCTGTTTGTAATGGCACACAAACACACCCTATAGTACATATAGTACTAGAAGCGTCCTAGGAGCCTAAGGCTAATCACGGCTTTGTAGTGACAGTAGGAGTAGCTGATTTCATGACAGCAATTGTCATCCACCTGGATCTAGAAAGTACTAATCCCACTGGCGCGATAATACTCGCATCACGTGATTAACAGTGGGGTCCATGGATGCTGAACATCCCTAGAATTTCAAAAATTTAGAGTATTTTCATAAATATTTCGGACAAAAAAATCGTGCCACTTATCCTTTTTTTCTAAAACTTGACTTATTTCAGGTTCTAAGCATCTGATTGAAGTGAAAAGGTGTCATAAGCTTGGGAATTTATTACAGTTTAATAAGAAATAAATTGTTATATTTTGTACACACATATTTTTTATATATGGAAAAAAAATACGAACATAAGCTAACTTTGTAATTTTAAAATATTGGAAATAAAGTGTACGTAATGGTATTTCTAAATTTCCGTATTAAATTAAATTAAATTTATTGAGAAATATAAAAATAAAAATAAATTTGAAAAATAATGAAATTATTATTTATCTTAAAATTACAAATAACTTTTAAGGAGTTAGGTGTTGGTTCTAGGTGAAACATTTTAATATAATAATAAAACTTGAGCAAGATGCGAGGTAGGTAGTTTTTTCTGTTAAACCTACCTCGCATCTTGCTCAAGTTTTATTATTATAAAATTACAAAGTTTGCTTATGTTCTTATTTTTTCCCATATATCAAAAAATGTGTCTACAAAATGTAACAATTTATTTCTTATTAAACTGTAATAAATTCCCTAGCTTATGACACCTTTTTTATTTTAATCCTATGCCTAGAACCTGAAATAAGTCAAGTTTTAGAAAAAGAGAGTATAGGTGGCTCAATTTTTTGTCTGTATATAAGGTCGACATCAAAATTTCAGGAGGATCTTTAAATTTTCAAATTATTATCCGTTATTTCAAATATTTCTATAAAAAACATTTTTTGTTTTGAAAAGTATATTGGTTCTCTAAATGAAATAAAATTGTTGCATAGTTTCAAGGGGCAATTAAAATGAATGATTTTTCCGAAAAGGGTGCTGATAGAAGGTTTTAACTCCCTGCCTGGTAGATATAACTTCCAGTTCAAGCAGGTCAAAGACAAGTTCAGACGAATTTTATTCGAATAAAAATTGTTCTCACTGAGGAACTATTGAAAATAGTAATAATACAAAAAAGGAATAAATAAAGATGATTTGAGCATTTTTGGACGAAGTTTAAAATAAAATTTCAAAAAAATGAAGTTTTCTTTTTGGACAGCATCACCTTGTTGAAAAGTCACCAACCACCACTGATGACTAGATATTGGTCACGATCTTGACAGTAACTAACTATGGTCGTATTTATTATTTATTTTTTCGAGTTCAAGTGGAGATATTTTGAGGAATTTATAGTCATATTTCAGATTTGAATCTTTAGTTGTTGAATTGTAAGTTGAAGAGAAGTGTCGGGTGAAATTTTTGATGAGATATTCTCAAAGCAATGTTTCGACATCTAATTCTGAAGTCGCTTTCAAGTGCTTGTGAAGTCATTTCAAAAGCTAGATTGAAAGCCTAATTAGTCATATGTTTCGTAGAATATCGTCTTTCAAAGACTTGAAAACGACTCCAGAATTCGTTGCTGCAACGTTGTGAGTTCTCATGATAAAATATTATATTAAAACTACCAATAATATCTGTTTTCAAGTGTAACTTCTATTTTGATAAAAATAAATAGTGATATAAAAAAATTGAATCAAAACTTAAAAACGTTTCCTATAGTACTTTCTTTCTACAAATACTTCTATGAGATATACTTAGTTGGTCAGTACATTCATCCAAAGCCTGATCTGCATGAAAAATATGGTTTACGGTAATATTTTAATTAACTTTATACTTGGAAAAGATTATTATATTTTGGACAATAATCGATAAGAATAAATTGTTGATAAGATGATAAGGAATCAATAAATTCAAATAGGACATGTAAGATTTTAGACGAAATCTCTAAAAAAAAATTGAATTTCATACTTAATTTTTCTTGTATCATAAGTAGTAAATGGGAAACTTTTTAATTTTCAAGGTCCAAAATATTGGATGATGAAAATTCAAAAACTCCAGTCTCTATAAAGTCTGATTTGAAAAATAAATACTGTATTGCAATTAGAGCATTGTAATCTTACCGTGATTGTAATTTCCCAGGTCGCAACGGTGAAGCCCGGCTCGGAGTATCTTCTGGGCCTGCTGCTTCTGAGGATGGTTCTGATGACGTCGCTGGTCTTTGGCCCGGGTATCATCACAGCCTGAAACCAAACAAAACGTCAACACCTCCAGGACCTAGAGAGCAATCGGTCAGTAAAAAAGAACATTTCACTTTTATTATTAAGTTAAGACATTAATATCAAACACAACTTTTCAATTTTGAGAGACATTTAAAATTTGATAAGGTTTCTAATTCAGTGTTTACCAAATTTTGGCTAGCGAAACATTTTAAAATTAGTTGTTTGTTTTGTTTTGTTAATTTAAGTAATCTCTCATTCATCAGCTATTAAAAAAGTGTCTTTTTAGCACTTGATATAAAATTTATTCTCATGGTTTAATTTACTGTAAAAATCGGATATATGTACAACTCGCATAAATAAATAAGAGTACCCAAGGTTGCCGACGTCGCAGGCAATCATGGGTAATATACGTAAAGCACGCTAAGTGTACACATTTATATGTCAGAAATGTTCGCCTTCACAGCAGTCAAAATACATATATATTTAATTAAAATTTATTTGAAAAATCGAAATAGTTGTGGTAATGGATTTGAAATAATAATTAAACAAATCAATCTTTTAAAATAATTTGAAATATATATATAATAATTTAGATATTATTCATTGCTTGGGATCGAGCCAGAATGAGTCTGAATAATTAAATTTAAAATTAATCCGTATTTAATTACTCTAGTAATGCTCACTTAACCCACTGAGCTACGGAGCTCACAGAGACGAGACTCGGAAAATAGGCCTTTTAAATGACCTCGGACAAGCATCCCTTGATAAGAAATAATTAAATAAATGACTTTAAGAATTGCACCAAGCAAAGCAGCCAAGTAAACATATAATCAAAGTTTATTATACGAGAAGCTTCTCAAAGATGAAATGTGCATCTTTTTTTTTCTTTAGAATCTTAATTTATTATTTTTGTTTTATCTAGTTGTCTTTTAATATTCTTCTCCCTGTTGAATGGAAGCAAATGAATGGGAGGTTTTTTTACAGAGTGAGTTTGTTATCCTCACTTCCAACCCCTTTTAGTCGCCTTTTACGACAAGCAGAGGATACTATGGACCTATTCTACCCCCGGTCCATAGGGGTCTCAGTATGTAATACTTTTTTTTACAATTAGCAGTTATTGGTAAAAAGTCGGGAAATTTCATAAATCAACTGATGTGGTCACCATTCGAAAAGCATAAAAGCACTTCTTCATCCGTGGAAGCTGTATCAATTGGAATCGACTAGTTTGAGATAAATTAAAATAACATTAGGCGATATACAATTATTTAAGAAACAGTATGATTTTTTTAAAACAAAATTCATCTAACCAATATGTCAACTCTCCAATAGAATTCATAAGAATCAATCATAATAGGAAATATATCAAAAATGTTTTAAAGAAAATAGATATTTGACATTATAGTCAGGATTGACCAGCCTCCTTTAACTAGGCAACCCTTCTGGCTACAAAGTGTAGAATAAAATATACTGTGTATTCTGTAAAGAACTCATTATCTGCCCCCCCGAAATATCAAGACTCACCTTTCGGCTTGCTTGGTCATATGTTCTTTCATTCCGGAAAACATCTACTAACAAGTTACCTGTTATTCATACAATATAATAAAATATCAATTTTAGCGACACGCCTTAGTTATCTTTATGATTCACTGGTGTAACCGAAACGTTATCTTATATTTAAATGGACATATTTCTAGTATATTATCCGAAGTAAATATTGTATATGTTATTGTTGGTTAGCAGAGCCCGGTGTTGCTGACCCATGAACCCGGATCCGGTCACGACGAGACCAGCTCGAGTGGGAACAAGGAGGACGATGATGACGACGATGATGACGCTGAGGACAAGATTGATCCTCATCAGTATGACCCGGAGCGTCTCAAAGCATTTAATGTAAATTCCCTTAAATATATTTTTTTATATCCATTCTCTCTTTTTTGCATTGTCCTCGGAACTATCTCATCTTAACTTTTTTTTTCCTTTTTCTAGATGTTCGTTCGTTTATTTGTGGATGAGAATCTTGATCGGATTGTTCCTATTTCAAAGCAACCCAAGGAAAAGATCCAGGCGATTATCGATAGTTGCACTCGACAGTTCCCGGAATTTGCAGAGCGGGCAAGAAAACGGATTCGCACTTATTTAAAATCATGCCGACGGAACAAGCGTTCGAGAGATGGCAGCGGACAATGGGATCAGGTCAGAATCTCCCTACCATATTTATCATCAACTAGTCAGACTACACATTTTTACCAAAAATTCAGAATCAGATTAAAAAATAAATACAATTAAATTTCTAAAACTAGTTTTTACAAGTTTAAGGAGACAATAAACACAATTTTAATCAAACATTACTTCCTGTGAACCAATTGTAATAGGCTGATCAAGAGGGCAGAGCCCTCGAAACTATAGTCTCGTTATAAATAAATTAAAAATTTATTTTTCCAGCAGAAGACACACTCTTTTATTGTCTCCTCCAATTTATAAAAATTCTGCTACTCTCGGCACAAATAAACTTTCAATTTAGTTTACATAAACTTCATATAAAGCTAATATTATTGGCGAAAATCAGAGGCACTAGTTAACGGAGAAGTAAATGTTTGCTCTTATGGGAGAAAATAAATGGATTCCCCGATCCAAAGGGTTCAATCAATTTGCTATTATAATACATGTAATTTTCAATTCAAAATAACTCGAAGAGATGTTAAATTTTCTCAAATAATTAAAAAATACGTTATTTTTTGACAAATTTTATTACTTAAAACGGTGAAGATATGGTACTTGTAATTTAAAAACATAAATATTCTTCAAATTGTATAATAATATCGAGTAAAAAAAAGAAAGGAATTAATAATACAACTTTTAAAAATATTTAATTAATCTTCAGATAATTAAAAAGTTGATTTGCCGAGAATACAATAGAATTGTTCAATTTACCTGGACTTATAAAAAAATGCAAATATACCAGCTATATTTTTGTAGGTCTTACATTTATCTACAGTTTAATAAATATATTTCACACGAATATTTAATAGTGATTTTTTATTTATAATTGAATTGAGTTCATGGCACAAGTGTATGTTTTATATTAGTCACGTAGGTAATCAGAAATGTTTTCAATGTGCCTCAAATTATTTTTTGACCAAAAAAATGATTGTTTTCAAATGTTGATATACCTATATTAGTATAAAAATAATGGAATAAAATTATTACTAAGTATATAAAATTTTACAATATATATATTATATTTTCGTGGATTTGCATTTATATAATAATGCCATCTCGAAGATTTTGTGTTCATAACCTCCCTTAGTATATCTTTGATTTTTTTCGTGGAATTAAAAAAAAAAATTTTGTGCTGAAACAACACAGATCGGACTAGCTGAACTCATGTTGTCCATTCAGACACTTATCTGGGCAGTATTGAGAATGAAAATTAAATTGAAAGTTTCTTTTTGCCGAGAGTCGCAGAATTTTTATAAATTGAAGGAGACAATAAAAGAGTGTCTCTTCTGAAAATTAAAACATGGGTATTATATTCTTGAATTAAAAATATATATATACATATGTATTTACATCAATCAAAAGACACACTCTTTAAATTAGTGATGCTAGTTTCATTGTTTACATCTACCTTGTAATTTGTCTCTACAACATACCCAGTTTGCCATATATTTCTTCATTAGAGTCTATGAGTTGATTTAAAAATAATAATAACAACTTTAAAATTTTGAAATAAAATTTAAAAATAATTTCACAAAATTTCAATTAATTCCAAGTAGGTATTTTGAGAAGTAAATCATTGAAGATTTTGTATTTCAACAAAGTTTTTTTTTCTATCTCAAAAGTAGAGTTACTAGAAATTTTGAATCGGCAAGTTTCTCAATTTAAGTTTCATTAGCGAATAAGAAATTTTGAACTTTTAAAAAAAATATCTAATTAATTTTCGCAGGTTGGTTCATATGCATGTAATAAAAGGAGGAAGGCATGTTTAAGCTTCCTTCTAGGGAAGATTTTTCCTTTCATTTAATATTAAATGCAATAATGGAAATTGTGGTTTTAGACGCGACCCACCCCAGCGCATCTGACATCCGTCCAAGCGGAACAGATTCTGGCCCAGGCGTGCGAGAACGAGAGCCACAACGCCAAGAGGATGCGCTTGGGCCTCGAACCTGTCAGCCAGCCACTGCCGTCACTTCCGGGAGCCACGGTCAGTCTGGACAAGGAAACTTCCTTCGCTTTTATTATCATCATCATCCTCCACTTCTCATTACCACGAACTTCTCTTGAGAATTACAAGGGTGTTTCATTATATAGCTGTTCTAGACCACTTCCGGTTCAGATAAACCTCTAATTTTCTAAAAAAAGCCCGCTGGATTGGGGGATTGAAGTATATAACATCTTAGATTACAAATTCACTAGGTGATCTATATCCGTGTTTGGTAAAAAGCATCAAGCGGGCTCAGGGAGATAGGGAGAGAGCATATGGCCGAAAAAGTGTCGCCTGCCTACGTCATCGCTGACTCACAGTCCGTCATCTTGGATCTTTCAAAACATTGAGATTTCCATATGGTCCTATACTAAAACAAACCATCTAACATGAGAAAAAAATCATGTTTGAAGATTATTTATGAACATGAAAATTGTAATGGTTTGAGCAGTGTTTTATACACTAGAGTTTTTATAAATATCACACCTGTGGCATGTAAAAAATATTTTTTTCGAGGAAACAACGCCAGCGCCTCTGGGGAGAGGGGGTAAAAGAAAACAAACAAGATGCTCGATAATAGCTTTTTGGAAATCTTTCAACTGTCAATATTATTTTTGGTTAAGGGAACAATAATTATAAACCTGGCCCAAAATTTAGATATACTAATCGGAGCACCAAACGGACATATGTTGCTAATATAGTTTCGATACGTCCAGTGGTTTAGGCTTGAAGCATAAGAGTTAGTCAAAGCAGCGCGAGGTCGGGTCAGCTATTATCTATATAAATTTTAACCATAAAACGAGACGCTCCCCGCTTGGGCTAGGTGACGCCGGGCCGAAGGCCCGGGCGTCAGCTAGTACTAAAATATATATCATTTTACCTTCGATTTTCAAAATTATAAGGTCACCTAAATAAAAAAGCTAATAAAAGAACTATTTTAAATTATAGTTTTTTGATTTTTACAGATATCTAGAGAAAATTGAAATTAATTAAAATTATTAATTATTAAAATTATTTCACATTAAAATAAGATGAATATACACAAAATAGTCATAGGAACATATACTGTATTTTATATTAAAGAAAAACGTGCTTATATGAGAGTATTAGCTCTTTGTTAAACATGTATTTCTCATTTGATAACGTTATGTTTGGCAATGTTTTGAACTATGTAAGATGGCTGTCGAGCTTCTTCTTCCCCCCGCTTCAGAAGACAATTTCCTCGCCTAAGTTCTAAGCTTACAGGCACTCCCTATCTCCCTGAGCGGGCTAATCGAGATATGTTGCTGGATCACACCTAGACGGATCATATCTTTTTCATTCTCTTGGTCCAGATTTAAGATTCAGCTGACCCCAATAGCCTCAACCAGCAGTGGTCTAGCGATATTTATATATCTTGTTTAAAAATGTCGTGGTCAAAAATAACTCTTTTTGATATTTGTTACATTCACTTAATATATTAATTAGAAAAATATTTACTTTAATTTTCTACATTAGAAGTTTTACTTTGGAGGTTTTTTGAATTTTTAGACTTCTGGGGACCCACTAATTAAGTATACAAAATTTGATTGAGTTTGGTCTAAGGACCTTGATTTTCATTTCTCACCTTCCCCCCCCCCCCCCATTTCGGGCGGTTATTTTTGCATTTTTACACTTCTGGGGACTCACTGATTATGTATACAAAATTTGATTGAGTTTGGCCAAGCTAGATTTTCATTTTTGACCCCCCCCCCCCTAAATGGCAAGCTGCACCAACATTTTTTTCATCAGTCGATTCTACATGACTTGAAGCCACAGACGTTAAATTTTCATTTCGTTTGGTCAACTATTGAAGGAGATATAGAGGTTTCGATCACTATTTCAGATTCTAAACCACCGTGGGTCGGTTTCAAAGAATTGTTAAAGTAAAACATTCCAATAAATACTCATTTATTGGAAATATTTTTATTTACTTTTGAACTGTATTCCATCCAATTCTCAGCTTTAATTTTGTTTTTACAAATGCAATACTTCATCAAGAGTTTTTGCACCTAATATCGTCACTGTTATATCAAAATGTCCTATGTCAAAATTACCAAAAAAATGTTATTGAAGAAAAACACTTGTATTTGTTAGCTACTGCTCTCAAATTGTTGTATGTTATCAGATGATAGAACTCAAGTTACAGATTAAAAACAAAACGCCAAATGTATCAAGTATTTAGGGTTAATACAAAATGAAAACAGAGCTACTGAAAAGGGTAGATTTTTACATACGGCATTTTGATATAAGAGCCATGATATGTTTTATACCACTGAGTAAATGAATGCGACCTCATATTGTTAAGATTACGCAAGACTCCGAATTCCAATACTTGAACATACACCCTACTTTGTAGATTATATATATATTCCATAGAACTATTTTCTTAAGATTAAGTTTCCAAGGGTTTACTCTTTTCAACCGAAAAGGACGCTGAAAAATTAAATGTTTATTTTTTATGCGAAGACATCTTTTATTAGGCCATCAATTGGATTAACTTTGTTAAGAAATAACGAGAGATGGTCTTATACTAAATCTGATTTGTCATGGGTAATTTTTATTACATATCAGAAGGGTTCATTCACCACCCTTTCGGGTATTTAAGCATTATGCGAAAAGGCAATGTGAGCCAATGACTGGTTTGTGAGATGGACCTAAGTTACAATTGACAATCCAGTAAAAACAACCCTTCTGACATAATTAAAAATAATTCATTCCATCCCAGATTTAATAGATGACACCCTCTTGTGATTTTCTTAGAAAATTTAAAATCTATTTCTATCGGCAACTTGAACTCTTATATATACTTTGGAAAAGCATTAGATTGCCTTTCGAATTTTGAAGTCTTATTCGTGGTTTTTCGATTCAGAAAAAATATAAAGAGTTTTAATTTTCACAAACGTCTTTTTCAGCAATCCCATTATCGTATAACATTTTTTGAAAGTGACAAGATCAGAACACTAGGCCTGGTAGAAAAAAGTTATATTGGACTTCATTAGTGAAGTGGTCTAGACCAGGGCCTCTTAAATTATGGCGTAGCGACCCAATTTGGGGACGAGAAACTGAATTTTGGTGTAGCGAAACATGGGGGGCTTCACAAATGGGGTCGCCAATTAAAAAAGTTTAAGAAGCGCTGGTCTAGACTTTATGTATGTGTTTTTTTAACAAGTTACACTTTTTATTATTTCATCAAATAAAAATAAGCTGTTTTACGATTATATAGAATTCTAAAAACAACATAAAGCCTTGTTATTTAAGCTACGTGCGTAACATTTCGCATCTGCGATTTCAAAATTTTAATTATCCCTAATATTTCCTCTTGGTTTATTTTTCCCCTTTCTATTCTGCCTAAATGAATTGAGAGATGAGAATTCCGAGGAAAGAGAGTTGTACTAATTAAGTGATGGATGTTGTTTTCAGACGGATTCCAGACCCCTGGACCACTACAGTTCTCCTGTCACTGAAATTAAGCCGACGACAGCCACGGTAGCGCCGGTGCCTGCAGCCACTGTAGCTGCTTTAAACAACAACATCAACATCAAATGCGAGGTGAGTGTCTTTTAATAATCTCCCAAAAGAGAGAGAAT
Organism: Forficula auricularia; assembly: GCA_024734495.1. Classification (NCBI taxonomy): domain Eukaryota; kingdom Metazoa; phylum Arthropoda; class Insecta; order Dermaptera; family Forficulidae; genus Forficula; species Forficula auricularia. Next base: position 5,718,002 of record JALMQS010000074.1, on the reverse strand, counting down.
CGAATTCTTAAGGAACAAAAGAAAGAAAGAATTCAATTACCCAATGACTTTTTTAATGAAATGCGAATCGCGTTTCTTATTTATTTCTATTTGAAATTCTTACTTCTTTTACTGTATCATACGAAGTATGGTCAAATATTAGAATCATTTCGAAATATCTTAAACACGACAAAAACTATTTTGATAAAAAATTTGAGCTAAATTACTATGTTTTGGTCTCTAGTTTGCTTTGTTATAGTGATTATTTTAAGAGATATTAATGATTATTAATGAAGCTGTTTAAGTTTTTATTTTTGTGATTAATTTGATTGAAATTTGAATTTTTCGTGAAATCACACATAATTATAATTATTTATTGAACACGAATGAATAATACAATAAAACTACGACGTTTCGATAGACTTATTGTATTATTTATATGAGTTTAATAAATAAGTATAATTAATTATGTGTGATTTCACTAAAAATTCAAGTTTTCAAGATATTAATTATTTTTTCAAAATGTCTGGGGGGGGGGTTAAGCTGGGAGAATGTTACTAAATTCTTAGGTACGCTTAAGCTCAAAAACCAAAAAGAGAAATTTTATATATTTTTTTATATTTCGAAAAGAGGTATTTAGATTTTAGTTGAAATTTGGGGGTGAAAGTTTCTTAAAAATTATAAAATTCCCAAAATAAAAAAATAAAAACTTTGAAATTAACTATGAATGGGTACTATATTGAAAAGGAGATATAGGATCAAAAAATAAAATTATCTCTATAAATCGTAGACCCTCGATCGATCTGTGCCATATTTTGGATTTATACCCTTTAAGACCTTCGAAATGACTATCCTGGTGTAATCGATAATGAGTCAAAGTTAGATACAATAAAATAAACATAAAAAATAACTTCTACTTGGAAATGTTTCAATTACCCTACTTTTAATTTTGTAAAAAAAAATTCAAACAAAGTTTTCGTTACCAGTAGGTTATGAATTCTAATTAGGAGTGACGTCAGTAAGTAGATCTTTTCCCGAAAAAATCCAAAATATAGGCAGCCCAACTTAATTCGCATATTTCCTCAAGTTGTTTTAGTTCTTGTTTTTTTGAGAATGTAATTTTCGTTCAACAACAAAAATTTGAAGACTAGGTATCGTAAAAATAGTAATTCTCCAAAATTATCAGTGTACCGAGTCTTGAAAACGAATTTACTTTTTCTTTTGTTTAATTATTTGAAAAAATTATCAATTTATACGTTATTAAATTTTTTCATAAATTTATTTACAATTAGTTCTGATGACTCAAAGTATTAATGGCCGATCAAAAAATGAGGATTTAAAAAAGCGACGGTTTTCACTAACTTCTATCCATCAACCTTATTATTACTGCTTAAAGCTAAATTCACAATGAATAGTCGTGAAAGGTAGCGCCATTAAATATTTACATATACGACTATTCTCGTCAAGTCATTGTGAACCTAGTATTATATATTTTAATTTTCACAGCAACTAGCAGGAAATTATAGAAATAAATAAATAACTCGTAATATTTCACACCTGAGAGCCATGAAAATAGAAAGATTTTTGCCCTCATAATATTATCCATTTTTTTTTGGGGGGGGGGGAAGTACTAGAAGATGGAATTGTGGATGCTGCGCATTCCTAAAATTTCCAAACGTCAAGAATATTTTCATACCGTGTCATAAAAAATCTAATATAAAATTTGAAAAATAACGAAAAATTCTGCATTTTACAAAAGGGAGTAAAAAATAAAATAATATTTATAAAAATGAAAGGTTCTTTTTTGGACAGCATCCTCTGGTTGAAATGTCACCGCCCGCCTGATATAGATATATAATTTATAATTACAGATAGAGGTCTCAATTTTAGGATAAATTACTTAAACATAATAATGTATGCAGTATTTATCTGATATGTCGAAGGAAATCTCGTGGGGACATAATGGATAATTGATTGCATGTTTTACTTTAATTACTTCAGATTAAATAAAAAAAAAGTTTGTAAATGATTAAATTTAAGCTTTAAAGGTGAGAAGTATTATTAGAAAAGATAATTATAGGTTGTTTCGAACTTTTTTCTCAATTCAAAAAAAAAGTCTCAATTAGATGTTGTTCTAACGGTTTCTTTCTTTTCCAGCCTGGTCTCGGTCTCAATCTCGGCGTAGCTTCTCAGATGAACGGCGGTTCAGCTGCTGTTGCTGCGGCTGCCGCTGCAGCTGCTGCAATGCCTCCATCGAGCTCGGCAGCAGCCGCGGCTGCTGCTGCTGCAGCTGCTGCAGTGGCCATGGGAGGCGCTGCAGCAGGAACTCCAACAGCTCTTTACCGACCGAATTTCGGACAGGCCTTTCAAAGGGCGGGACCTTATCCCGGTGGTGGTCCTATTTTCCCCACAGCAGTCACCTCCGCGGCTGGGCCTTTTCCACAAGCGCTCGTGCACAACGGTCGGTGTCCAGCATGTTAGTCCCGTTTTTTTTATTTATTATTATTATTATTTCTCTCTCTTTTTCTCTTTCTTTTTCTATTATATTCCTTGCTCGCTTGCAATAAATAGAAAAGATTAGTGCAGTTACTTTGCTTTGTCAATGAATTCATTCATTCCGATATTCCAATTTTGAAAATGAAATAGCCTGTTTTTTGAAACTTGGATTTGTTAACATACGAGTATTGCATGAAAAATGTCCAGTTAAATTTATTTATTACGTCAACAGTTGGGTTGGTTTTCTATGGATAAATTGGGGCAAATTAAATTATAATCATAATATGATTTCATATAATGATCGTTATAATATGCAGTTCAACTTTTTAAAGTACCTTAATTAGTTTTTCACTTTAACATCATAAGTACATAGGTATGTATATTTATAATAATACCTTTATATCTCTTATCCATTTTTATAGGTCAATATTTTAAGATCTTAAATGAAAACGAGGAACCGGATAAAATAGTTGATATAAGGAGTCAATTTCGCTCATTGAGAATCCTTGTAAATGAAAGTTTACATTGGGAAAAAAATTTTGGAACTAAAAGTTTTTGCTTTTATTGTTATTTCATATTTTTTTCAATTCTTTATAAATATTGAAGAAAATTCACTTAAATTAGGGGGAGCAACGAGCAAAGCTCTCTTGGGCGACTAGGAAGTCACTAAAAAGAATTATAATTTTACTCGATATACTAGGCAGCCAAATTTTTATATTCATTAAAAAAAAATTTTATTTTTGTTTAGAAATCGCTTAAAAGTAGAGAAAAGAATTCCGATCCCTACGATAACTCAAGAACAAAAGTCATAGAAAGTTGATTCTGCTAACAAAATCTGAAAATGATAAGATTTCGGCTTTAAAGTTTTAGAACTTCCGATTGAAAAAAACATAAAATCAAAAAAAGAAAAAAAAACATCGAATTTTTATATGGACAGCTCTCAAATAGTTGCAGCTAAATGAACTAAAGTTTGGCACATACATCCGTATTAATAAAAAAATACACCCTTTTGCTCCACCTTTTTAGCTAAAACCAATAATTGCTAAAAAATGGACGTCTTTTTTTCCAATTCTTATACACAGTATATTGATTTTGACATCATATTTGAATAAATGATACAGAAAACTAATGAAAATAAAAAAATAAGATGATTTCTAAATTAAATTAAATTTAGTTTCTTAGGGATGTAGACAAAATGTTTGGTCGATCTACTTCAACATCATCAGCAAAACATATTTTTTTTATTATCATGAATGAATCTATCCAATAAACATGAGCGTAGTTGGGGGGGCGAGGGGGCAGTGCCCCAAAAACTCATTGCCCCCCTAGAAAAATCGAAACTCTCTTATTACGAGGCATAACTTGTGTATTTCTCATTAAATTATTTTGTTACTTCCAAAATTTGTCAATTCTGCTAAAAACTTGTTGATCTAATCGGATTACCAAAAATGAAACATTGTGGCTGACCGAATGCCCCCCCCTCCTAGGAAAACTCCCTAATTACGCCAATGCTAATAAATTAAAATTCTTAATCATTATAATAGAGAGGTACACCATAACTAGACAATATTTTTTTATAATTTATTTTTCACTTTGTCAAACTGTTTCAATGAACTTCTAATGATAACTAATTTTAATTTATTAAATAGAATCATTCATAGCATTTAAAACAATAAAAATCAATCCCTGCGAATCTTCAATTAAAAAAAAGATCGGGTTAGGGTAGGGGGTTGGCGTACCATCCTGCTAACCAACCGGGTTCGAATCCGACTCGAGGGATCCGGCTAAAATCTGATCCCTGGGTAGTGACAAATTAAAAAAAAAAATTTAAAAAAGCCAAAGTGACAATCTTTAATTTATTTCTTATGAATACTATTTCGTTCTTCTGATTTCATTTCCTTACTTTCTTAGTCGTTTAGTACTCATATAAAAAATATTAGCTCTAATCTGGTTTTCTTTTTTTTTTATTCCCACAGGGCCAACTGATCTCTCGATGAAAGGCATCGCCGTGGGTGCGACCACCGGTGGCGGCCTCGGCAGTGGCGGATTAGTCGCTAGCAACGCTGGCGGCGGTGTTCTTTGCAGCACGGGGGGTGGCGCGGGTGCTGGGGGCGGTGGAGGCGGCGCCGGGGGTGCAAAACCTCTTCTCAGCCACAAATTGAACACAGCAGAGATGGCTGCAGTTCGCCAACTAATCACCGGCTACCGTGAAAGCGCCGCTTTTCTTCTCCGATCGGCCGACGAGCTCGAGACTCTTCTCATCCAACAACAGTGAAGCGAAGTTTGGTTCATCATCACTTAGCCCTACCCTTCCACACAAACTCATTGGTGTCTGTATGTATGTTTCACCGAGCCAGCAGTGTTCATCAGCTCTATTAATATAATAATAGTCGAATCTGTATGTAAATTGGATGTATGAATATCCCTTTCATGTAATTATCAAAATACAGTATATTATAAATAAAAAATATATATATAACTATAATACAAGAAACCCTGACAACATTTTCTTAAATCTCTAATTGTATTTAAATAAAGTATTATTGAAAATGAAGCCGATCTTTAAATTATTATATTAGTAATAATTTTTAATTATTTTATATAACCAAAAAATAAAAAAATATATATAATATATAATTTCCATCTTTTTGTGTTCAATTATTTAAAATTACTTTTACTATCATTTTAATTTCTTTTAAGAAAACAAAAAATAGTAATTTGTATTCCAAGGCAGGAAAGTCAGTGTTTTCCGGACTAAAAGAAAAGATAAAGTCGTTTCGTTAATGCCTGGAAAATGACTTTCTCTTCATATTTTTTATCCTACACTTTTAAATAACTAAATTATAAGAAATCTATAGAATTAAAAAAAAAAAGAATAATAAACCTCGATTTACTATCAATATGTAATACGTGGTGAAAGATGCAAGGCTATTATACGGTTCGTATTATAACCATGTCAAATATTTTATTTTTGTTTTTTCAAATTAAAATTATTTCAACCAATTTAAATTATTAACTTAAATCGATTAAGTTTGACTATTGAAGCACCATTTGTTGATAAAATTCAAGGTACTTTTTTCGTGCCTAGCAATGCAAAATATGATTTTATCGGGCTAGCCAAGCAAAGTCATTTTTTGTGTGTAAGTAGAAGCACGAAAATTAAATATCCGGCAGTGTAGGATAAAAAAATACTAGAAAATAATTGTACTTGTCATAACGCTAGTCCTTTAAAAAACATCGGCCATTTTCAATAGAAAAACGTAATTTTAAAGAAAAAATAAAATATTTACTACTATTATTCCTATAAAAAAAATATTAAATAAAAAAAAAATATATAACAAATTCATACATGTCATTTTTGTATTATAATCGTGCAATATTTATTGAAAAAAATCTCTTCTTTAATATTATAAATATTCTTCTATCATAAACATTAAAAAAATTAAACATCTCTCTCTCTCTCTCTCTCTCTTTTGTCGTTGAAATATATAATAAAACTAATCAAAGAAAAACTCTTAACTAAATAAATACTTTTCCAAGTTTAATCTATAAAATATAATAGAGAGTGTATAAAATTGGAAATTATTAATAAAATCTTAGAGAAAAGAAAAAGTTAAATATTTGTATAAATAAATAAAATGCATAAATCGAATATGAATAAAAAATAGTAATCTAATTTTTTTAATAAGAATTAATAATTTGATAATCTTTGAAAAAATGTCAAATAACTTGAATAATCTTTTTTGACAAAAACTAAAATGATTTGTTGATTTCATTGTATTTATAGATAGTAAATAGTAGTATTACAATGGGCCTAAAATTCCTATGCTTTTAAGATCTCTAAATAAAATAATATTTCAAACAAAAAAATGATAATTGAAAAGTTTTTGTTTTGCCGAGAGTAGCAGAGTTGTTGATTCACAAAGAGAAACAAAAAGGTTGCCCTCTGCTTGATGCAAATAAACAGACACACATATATATCGAAATTATATATATTATTTATTTGATTGAGACTATAGTTCCGAAGACTTGGTCTTCATCATCAGTCTATTTTTTTTTAATGATAAATATTGTTTTTCATGGAATCGGTACCGTATGGAGATCGAAAATTTTCAATATCCAAACGGTATTGACTCCATGAAAAACAATATTTATAATTAAAAAAAGACTGATGATGAAGGTCAAGTCTTCGAAACTATAGTCCCAAACAAATAAATAATATATATATACTGATATATAATTTCGATATATATGTGTGTATGTTTATTTGCATCAAGCAGAGGACAACTTCTTTGTTTCTCTTTGTGAAAAAATAATAATTTAAAGTCGTGTAGTTAAACCAGATGATCATGACAAAAAATTAAATCAATTTCTTAGAAATATTTTGGTTTTATCATTAAAAAAAAAAATTAATAGGATGCAATCAATCACTGTGATTAACCCAAAAATTTAAATTTGTGAAATGCATTTTTTTAAATCCCCTGGCTTTGATCTTAGTAATTATTCTGTGTTTGTAATTATTCGGTTTATTAAATAATATAGACACAATTTAATTTACCTCCTGTATGTGGAAGATAGTGAGTTCCACACCTATTTACTTTGGTAAAACGTTTCAAATGAATAAATGTAAATATGATGTTTGTTTTTGATGAAATCGACATTAAAGAAAATTTATTTTTCTTATTTGATCTTAGGTGCAAATCATATTTTTCCATTTTTATCAAAAGAATATTCCAAAAAAAAAAAATCCAGAGGGAGAGGTGAACATATGGAGAATTGTATATTATCGCAGAAGAAAGATTTTTATTAGTAATTTTCAATTTCAAGTAAAAAAAAAATCACTCGAAAAAAAAATATTAAAAAATATATTTCTATAAAATCTATCGAATTATAAATGTTTCCTTTGTGTAAATAACAAAAAATAATAATAAATGTATTTTAGAGAATTTATAAAAATATATATACATATACGATATATAATAAATATTATATTATTCTTAATATATATAATATGTTTCTATATGTGTTTATATACATATTATATTGATGTAAATATTATATTGTATGTTGTTATTAAAGTCACGTGGCTTTCTTATAGAGAAAAAGTGCGCCCGTGTGTTTCTGAGCGTATATATGTGTGTGTGTGTGCGAGAATGCATTGAGAATAAATGGAACTATAAATCTTAATTTAATCTAATATACTTAAAACACTTTGTGTTTCGTAAGATGTACATAATTAAAAATAAGTACAAAATTTTATATTATTATTTATTATTATATATAAAAGAATATATATATGAAAAGCTATTATATATATTGAAGATTATAAATTATAAAAAAATTAATTTTAAGTTTAACAAAAAAAATCACGATTCAAAATTATACAAGTTTTTAATCAAAAAATAAAAAGTGTTTATTTCTTCATATCCTAAACCCATCACTAAGCTAAATATAATTAAATGTGAGATTGCATACCTGAACTTAATTTACATTAATAGAATTCATTTTGTGTAAAAATAAGCTGACGTGTTCTGATGTGGCCATCCACTTGACTACCATACAACCTGACCCCTCACTTATATTTAATATTTAATAAGATTATTTATAATCATGTAGGGGAGGGGGTTAGTTTTTCCATTTTTAGACTTCTGGTGTCACACTGATTATGTATACAAAATTTGGTTGAGTTTGGTACAAGAGCCTATATTTTCATTTTTGACCCCCCCCCCCACCACCCTCCATCTCCCTTAATTTTGTGTAGATATGCACCAAAATCTAATCAGCTCTTAATCTCAGTGGACAAAAACTACGTGTGAAATTTGGTTTCGATATTCCCACTAGTTTTTGAGCTAGCTCGTCCACAAAAATTTGGTAACTTACAGACTAACAGACATTTTGACAAAACAATTATTATCTCGAAAAAAATAATTTTTTCAATGGTCACTTATTAGAGCTTTTTTGTAGAGCGAAATGCTCTGGTTTCGCTCAATTTTTTTAATTAAAATAGTTTCAGCCGTTTTTGAGATATTTCGAAAAAAAGAAGGAAATAAACCACTTTTTTCATGCACGATTACAATACTTGACCATACCCTGTATGGTAAAGTAAAAATAATCATTATTATTAAGTGACTGATTCGTTTGAGGAAAATCTCCTTGATTTATCTTTATATTATATCAATAGGAGAATTTAATTTAAAAAATTAGAATCAAATTGTATAAACTTTATTTGAAAATTGTAAAAATTGGCAATTTTTTCTGAGCAAACAGTTTGATCTGATCTGGAAATTTAAAATTTAACGTACTGGCCAAATGCAAGTCGGATAGCATATCGTGGTTTTCCTACACCATAATTCCCAAAATACTTGATAAATCATTTCATTCTTATTTCCCATTAATAAGAGGAGATTAGTGAAATTTTTTCATAATTTTAAATTATCCAGTTTCAAAACGGTAACAGATACAAAAATCATCCAAAAACGGCCATTTTGAAGCTCTCTCACACCTTAATTTTAAATCGAAATTAAAAAAAATTAAACTTAATTCTACTTAAGGATATCTTTACAGAGATATATCAGACTATGATTAAAAGAATATTTTTTATTGACCCTCAAATAATCATTATATTAACATTTTAATACAATTTTTGATCTGAGGTGAAATTATTACATATCACTTCTAAATTTAAAGCTTGTATATTATTTAGTTTACGAGCTACATTGCTATAATAAATGGGAAGAAAGACAGACAAAAAACAACTCAAAATCTGTTCAGTTCTCCCTAAAATACAAAAAAAAATTCACCAGAACTAAATTCTATGGTCTTTTGGTTCTTTAGTTATCGTGAGTATCAGAATCGAGTAGGGTAAAAAGAAAAAACAAAAATATTAATATAGATCTTTTTTTAAATAATTACCATTATAAGTTGAGTCCTACGGAACTCTTCGTTTAGATTTCGATCATTTCCATGAAAATTTGAAATCCTTTGTGAAAGACTCTGCTTGTAGACCTAATCTTAACAAAAAATCTCTGCAGATTAGTAGGTGCAACCTGTCTGTATAAAGAGAACAGATTATTCGAATCGGAATTGAACTGTACTCGTTATACATACAGGTTTTTGACAAAACAACGACCTGGCGGAACAATGAACGTTAAAATTAATTTATTTTCTCTTTGGTTAATATTTTATTTAGAATTCACAAATGTATTCTTCTGAGTCTTCATTTTCCCCTTGGTCTTCATCATTTGTTGATTCGAAAAAGGAATAGAAAAAATTGCGCTTAGAGCAGCAAATGATAGAAAATATTTTAAATTAATGCATTCGTACCATAAAAATATTCCATTACGGATTTACGTAATGTTTTCTAATTAATCAAAACTTTTTAGTACTAAATGAGATGAGTACGCCCTAAGTCCCCACGAAAGATAAGTATTCTATCCTAAAGAAGAATGATAATAATTAAATGTTGAATTTTAAAAAATAATTTATTCCGAAAATTGGGCAACTTGGCTGAGAACAAGGAGTTTTCGAGATCCGCAAATGGTTAAGAGAATTTACTGTGTCTTACAATCCCTACCTATTTCAAGATTTCTGGTAACTATACGAATAGTTTTCCAATACCACATAAGAAGAGAGGAAGCCATTTAAATTGCACGGCGAGTATATATCAAGACGGCTTCTTTGCTCAAACCAACACAGTAAAAAAGGTATCTATTCTCAGTCGCACATGCCTCGGATCCACCTAAACATGCTTATTCAAAAACCCAAAGCGGAAAGCTCACGTCCCTGAACGTCAATCGAGAATTCCAAGTTTTCCTTCATTTGTCAATTCACCCACTAATTGGATTAAAATCCAATCATAAATAGTGGAGTGGATTGATCTGGAGATTTCTTTCCTCTAGAGTAAAGTAGAACTAGAATTAAGAAATATGAGGATCTATTTATTAAGAGTTAGGTTTAGATGCATATAGAGTTAAATTTACAACAAACACATGCTAAGAGATAATTTTGATATTCAATCGGTTGGATTAATCTTTAACAGTAAATTAAAAAATTACAATAATGGATCTTTCTGTTCTTCATTCTGGTAAATAATCTAGTTAGGCAATAATAAATCAATTGAAATTTGATTACTTTAATGTAACTTTACAAATTTAATCAAAAAAGAAGCATGATTGTAATGTGTACACCACAAGAATATTATTAATCTTTACTTTGAAACAAACGAAACTTAAAAGTAAATAATTAAAACATAATAATAAAGAACTAAAAGTTTCTTAATTAAATTCAATTTAAATATATAGCTATTTTTAAGATTTGAATCCGAAATCTTTAAGTTACAATAGAATTTTTCAAAAAATTTCAAAATAAACTTGTGTAGTTTTTGAAAATATGAAAAAAGAAATTATCATCAAAAGTTCAAGTTGTAATTAGAGCACCTTAAAGATATAATCCCATTTTGAATGTAACATTTAGGAAAAATCTGATTTCAATAATTATTAACAGCTTGAAAACTGCACCAGAATGAGAAATAGAAATGTCACACAAATTAAAGTTAACTGATTGAGTCATATAATAAACATTTTCTTTATACAGTCTTCACATAGTAAGCATATGAATTATAAACAAATGTTCTAATCAAATAGAACAAACATCTTTATTAAAATATATCCGGAATATCTTTTATTTATTTATGTTGAATTTTATGTCTAGTAATTGATTGAATATCAAAAAGTAAAGAGGACGCAATATAAAATAATATTAGTATTAATATAAATAATAAACTAAGAGTCAGTCCCACGCTGTCCAACGAAGTACTCGGAGCTCTGAAAAAATATCCTAGTATTGGTCCCCCCCCCCCCCGCCCCTTTCTAAATTATAAACGCATTCTTTTTATTTTTACTTATCTACTAGTATGTATTTTTTTTTTTTTTAATGCAATCGAATGCAAGAAAGGGGTGCACCAGTAAAGATGTAGCCCCTATGGATCTCGAAAGACCCTTGCATTACTGAAGAGAAGGGAAAGTTGTTTAAGTGAGAGGGTGTAGACGTAGGTGTCTATGCACCCTGGTTTTGAAGGTTTGAAGATCATAGGTGCTGGGAAAGATAGAGGCTGGGAGAGAGTTCCAGTTCCTTGACGTCATGGGGATATATGAATTCGCGAATGAAGTGGTCCGGCACTTTTCTAATTTGACCGCGAAAGAGTGTTGGGAGTCGGCAAAACGTGTGCTGCGTGCAAAGCATGCTTTGGGGGGAATTATTGATTTTATCTCATCAGAGCACTTGCCGTGATAGTATCTATAGAAAAGGGAAAGGGCGGAGACATCTCTTCGATGAGCCAGCGAGTCGAGGGAGTCGGTGAGGGTAGAATCGTCAATTAGCCTGACGGCTCGTTTCTGAATTGCATCAAGGGTAGCAAGAGAATATTTTGAGGCTCCTCTCCACAGATGAGAGCCGTATTCGAGATAGGGGCGGATTTGGGCCTTGTAGATGGTGAGAAGTTGTGGGGGTTTGTAAAATCGCTTGGACCTGAATAAGAACCAATCTTCCTTGCTGCAGATTTCGCCATGTATGTGTTTCTCGAAGTCCAGCGATGTCAGTAATGATATAAGCTCTGAATTCTAAGCCTATATGTAATTAAAAACTAATACCTCATATAGGTAATAAATTAATGAATATATTTTATAAATTATAAGGAGTCAGTCCCACGGTGTCCATCGAAGCTCTCGGAGCCCTGGAAGAGATCTTAGTACTGTTTGCCCCTCAAATTTTCTAAATTCATTATATATACATATATTGAATTTAGAAAAAATATACATATATACGTGTATGTACTTATGTTTGTATGTTCCTCGAAGTCCACCGAAGTCATTGATGATCTGTAAACCCTGAATGTAATTTATTGAAAATTTAAGTCCTATTTAATATAATTTAGAATAATTCATCTGATAAAACTAAATTAAAAAGTTTAAAAATTTACTGCTAACTTAATATTTAAAAATATTTGATCAATGAATCATTATGACGAAAAAATATTCAAAAGAATGTTATCAAGAATTAAAATTATTGAATTTAATGAATTTAATAAAATAAATATTTTTAAATAAATGAGATTTATCTTAATTAATTCTAATACAATGAGCTCGATTACTTGTAATGTTATGATAAAATTTTCAAAATTACTGAATAAAATTAGCTAATTTGTTGCTAAATATATAAACATGCTAAATTTGCGTCCTCTTTGGATAATAAAAAGGTCAATCAACATATCAAAGATGTTAATAAATGGTTACAGTATCGAAAGCAATTAAATAGTTTAAAAAGTAAAAGAGATTTTTATAAAATAGTAAAACTATTCTTTGGATGATATATTTTTTGACCTTTTTGGATAAAAAATAATTTGACTCACCAAGCTTCTTTCTTCGCTCCTCCCCCATGTTGTCAGCTTTTGCAGGTATTTTCTGAAAAAATACAAAATAGAAATTAAAATTTATTTATTGGTAGAACTTTCAGCATTTGTTAGATTAAAAGTAAGAATAGAAATACTTTTAATAAAAAAATAAATTATTATTTTTAAATTTCAATAAATAAAAATAAATATTTTATTTAAAAAGAATTTACATTTTTAGAGATAATGTGATCTTAGTGAAAAATTATCTTAATGATAATTATGTATATTATATTGTATGTCAGAGAGTTTCATCCCCTTGGGACCGAACCCAAGCGCTAACGTTGCTATCCGGGCTGTTAGCTTACCATAGAAATTAATCAAATAAATATTATTAAATATATCTATCTAGTTACATCATTTATGATTAACAAGAGAGAAAATTGGCAATTATTTTAAATGAATTCTTTTGATATTATGGGATCAAGGCTATTTAAAATTAATTAACATTTTCTATTTGTACTCTTCTTTTTAGACTCACGCAATATTCTGAATTATTTATTTATTTACTTATAAATAAAAACATATATGAAAGTTATTTTAGTGCATGAGTACATAGGACACCAGGTGCAAATAGAAAATCCTATTAAATGTTTTATTAATAAGAAAAATTAAATTAAATTAAATCTATAAAAAAATAAAATAGATACCTTCTGGGGGAAGAAGCGTTTCAGCCCTGGCGTTGTTGAAGTCGAAGGCCCACCTCGAAGGGGAGAATTATCTTGACCTAAATACATTAAAAAGTTTAGAAAATATTCACATTCATATTTCATGTTAGAAAAAGCAGAGCATTATTTTTTTGTTTTTGAAATTACGACAATATGGCTCTGATAATTCTTTGTAAATTACTATGTGTGCTTTTTAAAAATAAAATTTTAATTAGTTTAATTTATTATGGCTTAAACAGCAAAGGTATATAATAATTTTAATTCTATTCAGATTCACTCATTTGGACTTACTGAAGTGATGTGGGAGAAATATTTCTCTGCCATCTATTGTATCATGAATTCAAGAATCCAAAAAGCAAAGGTCAGCAAAATTCTTAATGTCTTTTGGTCCAGGGATCAGTTGTAACTTAATGACACAGCCAAATCTGAAATTAAAAAAATGAAATAATCATTCGAGTACAGATAAAATAATAAAGAAAATAATTCTTATTATTACTTACGTCCTGATCACTTAATATAAATTCAAATATGGCCTCGAGAGTTTTATTTTGTATTATTTTTGTACAATTGCAATAAAAGAGATCCTGTGAAATTATGGCTAATTGTTGCGTCAAACCAGTCGTTGGACTGACTGCGCGATGCTAGATAATATATATTTATTTTCCTAGTCTTATGTTGTTGTTTTTTCTAAATTGAAAATTCCTGAATATATGATTCACCAACATTGTTAAACGACGTTGAATGAACTGTTCGACCATATTTCCACTAAAAGACAATTTTACTCAGAATCATTATATATGTTAAACGTATTTAAACTGAATGCATAGAGCATTAAATAAGCATATCACTTACATTTTTAGGCTTTCTTCTCAGATATATTTTGACTTTCACCTATATACAATGAAAGTCTCATTTCTTAAATTATATGCCCTCTGCCTTGTCACACGACCTAGTGCGCTCTTAGAACATTACGACATTTTAGTTATAAGAGCACATATTAATAGGTTACTTTCACCATCACTACAGGATCCTACAACGTAGTGAGGCGCATGGGCTTATTTAAGAAAAGTCTTCATTTATTATTCGAGTTGTGCCAGCAACATGCTGGTAACTCAAAGGATGCTTAGAGGTAGGTAGTTCACTTGACCCACGTGCTCATCTAAGACTCATTCATCGAGAAACTTGAGTACTATGTAACATGCAGGTTTATTGAATAAATACCCGCTCTGTGATCTTTGTGGAGGCCCTAAAACAAAAACAATAATAACATAATACGTAAATGCCAAGATTCAAGGAAATAATTTCAACTAAAAATGCAGAATCAATAAATATAGATGGATATGTAAAATGAAAAACATGCTTTTTAATTCAAGTAACTATATTCTCGACTAACTTACTAAATTGGTGAAGTGGAAATTGGCATCACATTAGATTCCACTACTTTTTCTAGTAAACAATTTTTATTACACGATGTTGACCTTTTTTTAGACAAGTGTTTTTGTTGGGATTTAGTTGTGATCAGGAAATTTGTCCAAGTCTATAGGCATTATATTTTGCAAAATATACAATATATTATGTTTATTGGTCTAGATATAAGGGAACTCAAAACGTGTATTTTTTTTAATTTTAACTTTTTGAGGCCATGATTTTTATATAAAATTATAAATTATAAATTGTCAGACATAGCTAGCTGCAGGCGTCATTTATTATTACAATTTATGAATGCTGTCGGTCATTAACATCTTGAAAATCACAACATAAAAATTATAAATAAAATTACGAGAGATTCTCATCTGGTTTTAAATCTGAGGTGATAATGCTTTTAACCCCAAATAAAAATCATCGTTAACACCTCGAATTTAGTATTTGAAAATCTCTCAATTTACAATCTTTTTCTGCTGAATTCGAAAAAATTTCCCCATGAGACAACACTCAGTATCATGTATTGTTTTTATTATTATTACTAAATTGTATTTGGATGAAATTTAAAAAAAAATAATTGAAGTATTGAAAAATATGATTACCATAGATCTCAAAATCCAACAAATCTTCTTCATTTAAAAACAAAGAACAAGAAATAATAAGCTACTTCCTATTTAAAAATTATGCAAAAAATGAATAAATAGACAAAATACCAACCTGAGAGTCCATTTGATTGACCCCAATTGGCTTCTTATTTGAAATTACATCCGAATCTTAATTGTAAATGTCTCTGGTGGCCAACTGAGTAGCTCTTGAGATCTTCTTTCTTCAGGAGGCTGATCGTTTGATTTGAGACAACCGCCAAGTAGATAACGAAACACTCCAGACTCACTATGTCCAATAAACTATATCCAAGATGAATAAATCGCGAAACTAATACCGTCTCGTGGCTACCGAAAAAAAAAAATAATGAGACTCACGGGATGAACGAAGAAACACGTATCACCTGTAAGAAAATATATTTAATTAATATTAGAAAAATTTATTTATATATTTAATAGAGAATTCGTAGAGGGATGTGAAGAAATTGTCAAAAAAATAAAGAAATTAATAAAAAAATGGAAACATTAGAAATGGATTGTTTTTTAAAACTTTTAAAAATATATGGTATATGTATTATGAAGAGAAACAAAGAGATTGTCCTCTGCTTGATGCAAATAAGCATACACACACATTAGATATACATTATGTATTTAAGTGTGCGTGCCTGTGTATAAATAATATGCGAAGAAAGAAAAGACGTTCGATGGCAGCTAGCATCAACTTTATATGGAGATAATAATTTATTTTGAATTTATTATATAAATGTTATCTTATGCAGATTGTCTTAAATATTTCTAATAAATTGATATCAATTTCATTAAAAAAAAAAGAAACATTTAATTTTCCAAGTATTTTCCAAAGAATTTTCACTTCTTTTAAATTAAACTGAACACAATCAAATTATTAAAAAAAGATTTCCCTTGTTTTTTCATTATATAGACTGGCTTTAATGTTTTATATAAATATATTTGATTATATTAAATTTATTTGGAAAAATGTCGATATCATCTCTCCATTTTTTAATCACCAGACCTAAATGCAGATTAAGTATAATAATAATAAAAAATTATTTTGCTTGCTTTTTCATTAAATGCATTATTAATGAATAGATTAATTATATTTTTTATCATTTTCTTTTGATTTATAAATTAATAGTAATTAATAAGTTTAATAAAAGAAAAAGGAAAAAAATAGAAAGGTAATTTAATGATAAATTCATTAATATGTGTTTAATATAAACTTGTTTACTAATACGTGATTAATTAATAAAGTAAATGGTGTGTAGTTTCACAGTGAATGAAATAAAACTCAAAGAGGTTTATACAAACTCAATATACCATATTTCGGATTATTAGTCCATCATCAGGAGTTTACAGGTTAAAGCTAAAACTGTTTTAGTTTTAACCTGTAAACTCCTGATGATCACTAATAATCCGAAATATATTGAGTTTGTATAAACCTCTTTAATTTTATTTCATTCACTGTGAAACTACACACCTTTACTTTATTAATTAATATCATGTTTCACCTAACACCTACAGCACTTTCTCTAAGTAAAAAAAAATTAAAAAAATAATACGTGATTGGTTCAGTGAATCAATTGCTGAGAGAAAAATTATAAAATAGAAACATCTCAGAATGAACAATTTGAGTAATTATTTCAAAAAATCGAATGTAGTAATTTATTAATATTATTGATTTTTTCTATAACTATCAGAAGTTTGTTTAATAAATATAATGAAAAAAATATGTTTGAAATGAAAAAGTAGGAATATTGGTCAAAAAATCAAATTAAAAACATAGTTTTATCATTTAATGCGCGGAGGGTTTCGGCAATTTATTTATCAGACAATTGAGTGGTGTAATGAGCCGCTGAAGATTTCAGAAATAAATTGACAAAACGTTCGGAACATTAAATGATAAAACTCTTTTTTTAATTTGATTTTTTGTCCAAGTCCCTACCATTTCGTTTCAAACAAAATCTAATTATGAATACGATTAGTGAAACAAAAATGAAGAAAGTTGTAGGATAATCATAATTTGAATTAGAAGCCTTAGATTCTAATAATACACTAATTAAACATCGATTAATTTTAATTATCAATGTGTAAAAATATTTATTAAAATATATTTCACGAAAAATGATAATGGAAAAAATTAAAAAAAAAGTAATGAATAAATGATTCTTCTTAAAAAAATATAGTATTTGAATGAATTAAAAGTGAAAAATTGATTAATTTTTACCTCTAGAGTGGAGAGTTAGAGAAGACCGATTATCAGACGAGGGAACACTTTCAAAGTCCGGGCTAGAGTAAGCGCCTCAGAGCGCTCTTATCAGAAAGGGACAACGCACGCGCTCTCTTGCCCAGGCCTTAGACTAAGTATAATATCTATGGATTATTTTATTCAAAATGGAATGGAAAAAGAGAGAAATATATTTAAATAAAAGCGTTTAGTCTTTTGAAAATTAATATTTTATAACGGTAGATCACTCGTATCCATAATAAGCATTAATTAACAGGAATAGCAGGGAATTGGATAAAAATAAAAAACAGAGTTTTTATTAAATGGGCCAGACGTTTCGTCGATTAATTTCGACTTCCTCAGTGGCTCATTCTATCACTCTTTGTCAAAAGACAATTCCACTACGCGACGAAACATCCTTTAATCCTTTTTATTTAAACTATAATACATTGTTGGATCATGCCCCAATTGCTCAAGAATCTTGAACTTTTACACACTTGAACAATCAAAATTTATCACAAAAAAAAAATATAATATGTTTCTACTCTTTAAACAGAGACTTTGTCTGGCCCATTTAATAAAAACTCTGTTTTTTATTTTTATCCAATTCCCTGCTATTCCTGTTAATTAATTAATATTTTATTTTTTAAAGAAATTCTCAATCAAGATGATAAAGGTCCCCCCTTATCATCAACTACCCTGGATGGATGATTAAAAAAGTAATTATTTTCGAGATATTAGAACGAAGATATACTTTTTTAACTCTATATAAAATAGACTATTCAAAATGCGTTTAGTTTTTGGAAAATAAATATATTTTATTTTTTCTAGAAATTCTCGATAAAGTTGATAAGGGTCCCCCTTATCATCAAGTACCCTACCAAGAGATGGTTAAAAAAGTAATTATTTTCGAGATATTACAACGAAAATATATTCTTTTAACTCTATATAAAATACCCTATTTATAATGGGTTTAGTTTTTTGAAAATTAATATTTTATTTTTTCTAGAAATTCTCGATAAAGTTGATAATCATCAACTACCCTCCCAAGAGGGGTTAAAAAACTAATTATTTTCGAGATATTACAACGAAAATATACTCTTTTGACTCTTTATAAAATATACTATTTAAGATGCGTTTAGTTTTTTGAAAATTAATATTTTATTTTTTCTAGAAATTCTCGATAATGTCGATAATGCTCCCACCTTATCATCAACTACCCTCCTAAGAGATGGTTAAAAAAGTAATTATTTTCGAGATATTACAACGAAAATATACTCTAGTAACTTTATATAAAATATACTATTTAAAATGCGTTTAGTTTTTTGAAAATTAATATTTTATTTTTTCTAGAAATTCTCGATAAAGTTGATAATCATCAACTACACTCCCAAGAGAGGGTTAAAAATGTAATTATTTTCGAGATATTACAAAGAAAATTTACTCTTTTAACTCTATATAATATATACTATTTAAAATGCGTTTAGTTTTTTAAAATTAATATTTTATTTTCTCTAGAAATTCTCGATAAAGTTGATAATCATCAACTACCCTCCCAAGAGAAGGTTAAAAAAGTAATTATTTTTGAGATATTACAACGAAAATATACTCTTTTGACTCTTTATAAAATATACTATTTAAAATGCGTTTAGTTTTTTGAAACTTAATATTTTGTTTTTTCTACAAATCTCGATAAATTTGATAAGGGTCCCCCCTTATCAGCAACTTCCCTCCCAAGAGATGGTTAAAAAGTAATTATTTTAGAGATATTATAAGGAAAATATAGTATTCTAACTCTATATAAAATATAGGTATTATTTAAATTGCGTTTAGTTTTTTGAAAATTAATATTTTATTTTTTTTAGAAATTCTCGATAATGTTGATAATGGTCCCCCTTATCAACAAGTACCCTCCCAAGAGATGGTTAAAAAAAGTAATTATTTTCGAGATATTCAAATGAAAATACACTATTTTAACTCTATATAAAATATACTATTTAAAATGCGATTAGTTTTTTTTAAATTAATATTTTATTTTCACTAAAAATTCTCAATCAAGTTGATAAAGGTCCCCCTTATCATCAACTACCCTTCCAACAGATCGTTAAAAGAGAAGGAGATATTCAAACTCAAATATAAATTAATAGTTGTCTAATATCATCAATTAAATTTCTTTTATTTCCTTTCACTTTTAATTCTGATGGCACTCATAAGCTGCAAAATTTTTTGCAGCATAATAAATTAATAAAATTATTTGATTTTTCAATCTCATGACTTGACCATGTACCTGCATCCCCTCCACTTATATTAAAATTAAATAAAAAAATCAAATTGATTTTTTAACCAATAGTTTTAGAGAATTCTAAAGATTAGTTGTATAAAATTTAGACAGAGTTCAAATTTTTAATCCTCTCGAATTTTGATTAAGTTTAATTTTTTAAAATTCGAGAAACTCGCTTATTTTTATTAGCTTTATTTTCTAAATATTATATTTAATAATAAGAATAGCAGGAAACTGGAAATTAAATAAGAGAGTTCTATTTAATCAGTCGAACGTTTCGTCGTTTTTTGCCACTTCATCAGCAATTGATGAAGTCGCATATAAAACGGCGAAACGTTCGACTCATTAAATAGAAGTCACTTATTTAATTTCCAGTTTCCGGCGATCCTAACGAATAATTATCAAATATGGATACGATTAACCAAACATTTTATTTAATATCCAAATTAGTCGTAATAATTTATTAATATACCTACTAGCTTCAAGGCCCCTTCTTGCTAGCCAGGGGCTCGAACCCTGGACCCCCACCCCGAAGCCCACTCAGCACCCCCACCACCCCAAAGTACAGACAAAACTTTAAATTTATATATAGAGAGAGAGAGAGATTTCATTTAATTTAGTAATCCTGACGACCCCTGGACCCCACCCCCCCGAAACCCACTCAGTACCCACACTCACACCGCCACCCCAATATACAGACAAGACCTTACGTTTTTAGCTATATAACGTTTTGATATTTTGACCCCAGAAGGGGGTTTGGGGGGGGGGGCGCATGAATGAAAATTATCAAAATACTCCTAAACTATTAACCCTGCGGCAAATTTATCAGCAAAGTTGTAGGGAATGTGATTTCTGACAACTTTTGTTTAAAAAAATTTCCCCAAAAAAGGGGGGAGGGTGAAAAAATGTAAATTCTTGCCCTTGAAGCAAACTCAACCAAATTTTGTATACATAATCTCTGGGCCTCTAGAGAGCTAGAAATGCAAAAACTAACCACCCAAAATGGGGGGAGGGTCAAAAAATGAAAATTCTTTCTCTTGAGCCAAACTCAACCAAATTTTGTATACATAATCTGTGGGTCACTAGAAGGCTAGAAATGCAAAAACTGGGTGCGGAGGGTGGGTGCGGAGGGTGGGTGCGGGGGTGAGGAGTGAGGCGGAGTAGGGTGGGGGTGAAGGGGGTGGTGCGGGGTGGAGTCCAGGGGGCTAGGCGGGTGTGGTGCGCAGGGTCGGAGGGAATGGGGTGGGGTACGGGGTAAATGGGGTGTGGGGTCCGAGGTGGGTGGGGTGCGGGTGGTGGTGTGGGGGGCGGGTGGTGGTGTGGGGGCGGGGGGTTGGGAATGGGGGTGAGGGTGGTGTTCGAGGGCTGGGCGTGACCCCTGGCTAGCAAGAGGGCTGCCGAAGGCGGGCCTTGCAGCTAGTTTTATAGATAGATAATTTCATTTAAATTGGTAACCATGGCGACTGTTTTTGTTGGGGGACGGACATAGATACATAGATAGGTACATACAGAGGCAGGCACAAATCGGCTTTAATAGTATAGGATTACATTAGTTTTTAAGGAATTTGGTGTTGGTACTTGGTGAAACATTTTTTAAATTATTGGATAAAAATTACTTGGAAGGTTTCACATTAAGATATTAAAATAAAACTAATTTATTTTTGGAGAGACATTAATCTCGATATATATATTTCGGGTGGCTAAAATATATATATATATATTGAGATTAAAGTCTCTCCAAAAATAAATTCGTTTTATTTTAATATCTTAATGTGAAAGCTACCAAGTAATTTTGTCCAATAATTTAGGATTACATTTTCTGTAAACCATATTTGATTGACATTAATGAGATTAATCACCTGCTATATAAAACCCAAGAGGGATTTCCTGGGCTATCCAGCAGTGTCAAATATTGCACCAAAATTAAATTTGATACGCAGCAAAAAAGAAGCACATTCTTCTCATTAAACGCAGCTTTCTTTCATTAATTTTTGTATACATGAAACAAATTCTAAACTAATTCTTTCATATGTATATTTTTTACAAAAAAATACATTATTATAGGTATTTTAAATGTAATGTCGCGAAAAAATCTCGATGATAAAAAGGGTTATGAAAGTTTAAGAAGCGCTAGTCTTAGAATTAAATGCAACAAATAAAATAATAATAACTCAAAAATAAAATAAAATACACTAAAAGGTATAAAATAATTATCTAATTTAGTTAAAACTAAACGACGAAATATTAACATGAAAACACTTTTTTTGAAGTCGGTGCCAAACATATACATTTTATGAATCGAACTCGACGGATCTTACTTAGTATGTTTGGCGGGTACGCTGGCTTATATAGTTTGTTTGGCACCGACTTCAAAAAGTGATTTCATGTAACAATTTCATCGTTTAGTTGTAACTAAATTAGATAATTATTTTATACCTTTTTCTTCTTCTTCTTCGAGTGCCATACCCGAAACGGGTGTCGGCTCGTCTCCACATATACCTGTGCTGAGTGTGTTTAGTTGTTTTACACAGATATACGGGACCTACTTTTAACGCCGGTTCCGAACGGCTAATTTGGAGAGGTTACTAGGCAATTATACTCTTGGTAGGTTGCCATTACTTTCCAAGAGGAGGCGACTGCAAATATCTATCTGCCGAGACTCGGTCTCGAACCAGCGATCTTCGAGTCAGCGAGCCAGCACTCTACCCACTGACCCACAGTCGCCTATACCTTTTAGTGTATTTTAATTTATTTTTGAGTTATATTATTTTATTTGTTGCATTTAATTTTTTTGAAGTCGGTTTTATTTTTTTTATAAAAATTATTTTTATTTTTCTCTTTTTAGTGACTTAATATAATACCTTGCATGCATCTCGTAAGAGAAAGCGTCGGTCGAATGAATCAGAAAATGATAATAAAATTCAATTCATAAATAGAGAAATTCTCTCGAAACGTTTGTGGATTTTAAATAATGTTTTAAGATTTTTTTATAAAAGATTTTATTTATTATAATTTCGATTATTTACTTATAAGAATTGGAGATTTACGTTATTTCGTCATTGATTATATCATCAGAAGTTGGCCAAATTAATATAGGACCACCCCTAAGGTACACCCTTTCCAATAAAAAAAGAATCATCAAAATCGGTCCATGTGACAAAAATTTCTCGCTGAACATACATAAAATAAATAAATAAATAAATAAATAAATACTTAGATATCTTGACTATCTTGGAGCAATACTCATCTAAACTCAGAAAGAATCATCAAAATCGTTTCATAAACAAAGAAGTTATGGGTGAACAAACATATCAAAAAAGGTCCAACGCCAATGAAAAAAAAAACGGGACCAATCGGAAACTATACTGAACCCAATGCAAAAAAAATCATCAAAAACGGTTCACAATTGGCGAAGATATCAGGTAACATAGACAAAAAAAAAAAAATAGTCGAATTGAGAATCTCTTCTTTTTTTCAAGTCGGTTAAAAACGATTTATCTCGCCTGTTTGCCTCATTATTAATTTGATTAATTTATTAAGTGTAAAATACGTGAAAAAGTGAGACAACATTATATAAACTAGAACAAAGAGAAAAGATGGAGGGAGTGATAAAATTGAAAATAAACCTAATTGAAAGAAAACGGTCAGAGACGATTGATTTTCCAAATTATATTAATTGATAAAAGCAATAGAGGTAATTAAAAAAAAACGCTAAAAATTTTCTTTTCTTCTTCAAAGTGAGCAATTAATTTAGATCGGAAAGCGTTTCAATGAAAAGTGAGAGAAAGAAAAATTAATAACCACCGTGAAATAGTAGGCGTGAGGTAACCGAACCGTGGTCTATAGATAATATAGGTACTATCCATAGTGAAGATGATTCCTTTTAATTTTGACAATGTTGTCTTTAAAAATAAAGAAAGCGAGTATTTTGGTATTAATTAAAGTTATATAATTTTTTATTATACTTGTTTTTAATTAATTTTTGGGGGTCAGGTTGGCCGAGAGGAGGCGCAACAGCCTGCTAATCAAGTAGACCCGGGTTCGAATCCTAATGCTAAAATCTGATTGCTAGATAGAATACAAAATTTTAAATTAATAGAGTATCGTTAATTGACTGATGATAGAAAGGCCCAAAAGCCAAAAAAATAATAATTTTTTTATTAAAGATTTTTAAGGTCTGGATTGAGTATTTATATAAAGATTTAGATACAGTATGAATTATATTGATAAAATATTGGTTGTTAATTTATGTATACTTTAACAAGAAAAGGACCGAAACTTCTCTCATCATCATTGAGTATACAGTCCTAAGACTGGTTTGATGCAACAATCCGTCTCCACTCGACTCTGTCCCCCGCCAGCTGTTTAGAATGAAATATTATATAGATATAATAATATATAGAATAAAATAAACAAGAATAAAACCAAGGTCCTAGTATGTACAAAAAAAGAACAAACGAGACAGGAATGCATCAAAATTAACCAAGAAAACCTAGAAGGAGTTAAGGAATTCCGCTACCTAGGAAGTAAAATAACATGGGATGGGAGGAGCAAAAACGAAATTAAATCAAGAATTGCCCAAGCAAAAATGGGGTTTAATACAAAACAAAAACTACTATGCTCCTCCTCAATCAGCTTAGCAAACAGGAAGTTGCTATTGAAGACATATGTATGGAGCATAGCCATGTACGGGTGTGAAACCTGGACAATTAGAAAGAGGAGAAAGAGATTAGAGGCTTTCGAAATGTGGTGCTACAGAAGAATGATGAATATCAAATGGATGGATAAAATTACAAATGAAGAAGTTCTTGGAAGAATCGGAGAAAGAAGAACCTTGTGGAAGAGTCTGAAGAAGAGAAGAGGTCAGATGATGGGGCACACACTGAGACATGGGGGACTGCTTAGGGATATCTTGGAGGGGAGGTGGGAAAGAAAAGGGGAAGGAGAAGAGCCAGATTAGAATATTTCAACCAAATAATTGGGGATATGGGATGCCAGACATTTAGAAACTTCTCTATTAATTAATTAAAGATTTATAAATATAATAATAGTAACAATTCTAAAATTAATGTGTCTTTATTTATATCCTCATTTTTTCATAATCATATTAAGATTATATTAAGAATATAAACTTATAAAAACAGCTTTTATTTCAAAATATTCTAAAATAGGAATATTGATTTTTATTTAGTAGGTACCTAGTGTAAAAATTTACTTAGTCACATAACTAAAAATAAAAGAATGGACGATTCTAATTTTATAGTTGGTCATCTCAGAAATTTTTAAAGGAAACTTTATTCTCCTGCATTTTAATATCAAGGTGTTTTTTAGTTTATATATATTTTATACGTTTTACTCCTTGAAATTTGCAAGATATACATTGAGGATCCAAGTAAAAGCAGGTAATAAATTGGATGGAATCGGAGGAATAAGTGAAAACAATTAAAAGATTCGGTACTCTCTCTACCAATTTTAGGGATTTGGCAATTTTTCAGCAATAATGCAGCAACTAATCTTATTTTTACAGTTTTGTGAATTTCAACTCATTAGGAAGAATCACCCAAGAGCTCCCAATAAAAGCATTTTTTGCATTTTCGAAAAAGAAATCTTTAATAAAAAAAGCAAACTAATATAAATGAATCTTTTTGATAATAACACGGACCGATTCCACATGCAAGGGCGTAACACTTTTTCTGAAATTAAAAATCAACATAGTATACGAGTAGAAAGCCCTTTAGAGGGTTAGAAAGATTTTTGATCTGTCATTCAAATAAATTATATTTTATTACAACCAAAATAAGTAGTCAGGATTCCTAATGCATTTTTAAATTTATTTTATAGAAAAGGAATGTTTGTAAATCACACTTTTCTCCCAAATGAGGGTCTAGGGAGGATTTTCAACTTTATTTTTCAGAACAATCATAGTTGTAGTTAGTATTTAAAAAACAGAGAAAGCGCGGAGATTTTTCTTCAATAACCCAGCGAAGCTACTGAGGTAGATAAGGCTGGACCAGTGTTATTGCTCTATCTAGGAGGTCAAGGGAATGATTAAAAGCCCACAACCACAGATTCTAGTCATTTTCGATACAGGGATGAATTTGAGTTAGGGTAAGAATGACATTCGCCATAGGTATTTTGTCTCAAAATTCCGATAAGTTGCAATAAAGTTATCTGTCGAAGATAATTAAGAAGCCACCTAAGATATTAGACAGTATACAGTATAGTATCTTGGCCGGATTAAAAGTGTTAACCAATTATTTCAATTAACTCTATATATACACCCCTTATCTTCTGTATCTTATTAACTACATATCTTATCTCCTGAGTTTATTGTTTGGTGAAGTCTACATTTGTTTTGGTTAATCAACCCGATGAAAATCTATTCTGTCAACTCTGAGTATTTCCTTAAACAAGAACTCCACCCACTCATCCTTAAATAAACTCCTCGTTATACTATATTAAACATTATAAATATAATGTCCATATATAAATGTTCAAAAAAGTTATTCCTGTGAACTGTTAATCCACCGAAGACTAATCCAACAAGTAGAAACAAATAATAAAATATCAATGACAGCTTTTGGTTCAACAATATTCAACATCAGTGAAGCTAGATAGGTTCCATTAAGGCATACCTATCAAAGATTAATTCCTAAAAATACCACCAGGTCCAAGATATTGCAAAAATAACAAACAATCAAACAAACATATAAACAAACAAGAAAACAGTACAGAAATCAAGAGTACCAGCACACACGTCTTTGCACTTCAAAATCGCTACCAGATAAATTGGAATTATGAAATTCGAATAAATGAATTCTATTATAATTGAAAAGATGTTTTGCCAAGAGTGGCAGAGTTGATTCATAAAGAGAAATCAATGACGCTGTCCTCTACTTGATGTAAAAAACCAATAGGGTCAAGGTGTCGGAATTCGCAGGAACGCCGTTGGTTTTGGGTTCATTCATTCGTAAATGTTCGGTTCACAACCGACCCCCGGAAATTCGGTGTTCCAGCAGTGCTAAATTTGCGATGACACCACTGAAATAAAAATTGCAGCAATTTTGATTTTTATCTGGATGTAGGGCCCCTAATACGATCTGGGATAGAAGTCTTAAGATCATTGTTACGCTGACCCGAATGAACACTAGGAAATTATAAAGTTCCTTGTTCCTAGTATCTATAGGACTTTTTTTCGAGGGTAGGTGGAAATCTTCAAGAAACACGCTGCTTAGTACGGGTCCAGCAGCGTGTGGGATTCCTACCCACTAAAACCACCTCCCGATTTTCTTCACCCTCCTCCCTTCCATTGGATCACCGTCAGGTATTTCTTCGTGGGAGGGGGTGTAGCTCGAGGCTCCTATTTCTGGGGATGGATTAACTTATTTCTTCACTCTGGTGCCTTAGCTTTCTGGTTACATTTGCTACGAAATTGCACACTGCCTTCCAGTAATACTCAGAGTCAAGCATGAGCCCAGTGAAGGTCTTAAGATCATTGTTACGCTGACCCGACTGAACGCTACGAAATTATATTCCTTGTTCCTAGTAACTATGAGACTTTTATTTCGAGGGTAGGTGGAAATCTTCAAGAAAGACACTGCTGGGCCTGTACCCAGCGTGTGGGATTCCTACCCACTAAAACCACCTCGCGCTTTTCTTCACCCTCCTTCCTCCCATGAGACCACCGTCGAGCGGGAGTAACTATGGGACTAAAGAAATTTCAAACGTCTCAGTGAATCCCAGGGAAGCAAACAATGAATGAAAGAAAACCTGATAGTTAAATTGTTGTCAAGTGGTAAATTGGAAAGGCACCCGAAGGGTGATCGCGAGTAGCGAAGTGGGGAAGAGAGAGAGAGAGAGAGAGAGAGAGTGAAAGAGAAATAGAGAGAGAGAAGTTTATCGGTTGGAGGGGAGTCGTCGACTCCGGGGCGACGTCCTCGTCCTCCGTCCTCGGCAGCCAGCAGCCAGATGATCATTCGTGTGCTGGAGCTGCCCACAGAAGGAACAAACAAGATGGCCACCGAAGGCATGGAATACGACAACCTGATCATCGACGGACCCAAGAAGGTCAGTGCACCATATTCATCTTCTGTCTGCTTGCTCCTCAGTTGGCTCTTAAGCAGCCCACTGATGCTAATTAGTCCAATCCATCTTGCTCTCATTTACAACATTATTATTACAAACACACCCAAAGTTTTTTTTCTGTTAAATAATCGATATAAAGATTTTTACAAGTCACAGTAAAAGTCTAAAAATATTGAATTTTATATAATTTTATTAGACGTAGTTCTTATTGTCTATGTGAGTAGAATCTTGTAATCGAATTTTGACCCACCTCTACTAAACTGATTTTTAGGGTTCTGTTTAAAAAGAAAAACCCTATTAGTATCGCTACAGTGTCTCTCTGACCATCTGTCAGAGTAGTGTAGCTAAATAGGATGAAATCATTAAATTTAGAAGTTTCCCGCAAATCAAAAATAGTATTACAGGGATTATTTTGGGGAGGGTAAAATTATATATTTTTTTTATTATGTAACTTTGTAAAGATATATTTAATTAGAATAAGGTTTAATTATTTATATTTATGTGTGCGAGAGCTTCTAGGTGACAGTTTTTAGTTGATTGTTGTACCTGTTAGTGTTTAGAGACGGCTCAGCTTACAATTATGAAAAAATTATACGAATTCACTCATTCTCTCCTGAACAACGCCAAATAAGAACGGTTTTGATATTCTAAGTGTTTTGGGTGTTATAAGGTACGGAACTCTCAGTAGGTATGCGGTCTGTGCTCGCAGTCTTACCTATTTGTGATGACTACTATATTTCATCCTAATAATTAATTAAGAAAAATATAAAATGAACATTAACATGAAATGTCACAACTTACAAGTGTATTTTTTATAATTAATAAGAGCTAGTCTTTGATATGATATTTCTCACACAAATTTTCAAAACTAAAATATGAAATAAAAATATATTAAAAATTCTTTTAAACACAAGCTCTTATTTCAAAACGCGCACAAAAAAGTAAAATATAAATTTTCTGTAGCTATCCGAAAAATTTACATACTCACAAGGCTGGACACTTTTAATTTTAAATCTCATTAAAACAAGCGCACGTTGTTTTATATAATTACTTAGGGGTACATAACTATATTTTTTTTTTAAGTCGTGCGTTTTTTACAAATTTTTCCCACAAAAATTTAAAAGTGATTAAAATACAAAAAAGACATTGTTGTAAATATGGGCATGGGAAGGGATTCTTGTTCGAGCTCGATGCCCAAATTATGTAAAATAATAAATATCTAAATTTTAATTCATATTTTACGTTTTTGTTAAAAAAAAAAACTCGAAATTTTTTTAGTATAGATTGAAAAATTTATTTTTAATTATTTTATGAATTTTGAAATAAGTGTTTTTGTTTTGTTTTTTACCATCATCATCGAGTATAAATTCCTAAGACTGGTTTGACACAATGCCTTCTTCCGCTTAACTCAATCCCATGCAAACTTTTTAAATTTTTTTTTAACCATATACATTATGAACAAAGAATATTCTATAAGATAATCAGATTAAGTGCTTGAAATAAAAATCAAATAGAGAGACGAAACCTCGATATTAGATTTACCTTAAATCCGATTACATACGAATCCATATTTAGAATTTAAAATGGATAGACACGAATCACGTTCAAGATTATTACCTTTACTAAGTTTTTTTCTTTTATTTAATGTTAATTGATATGAACATTTTTACAACCGCCTCTATAATTGTCTAGGAACATTGATTTTTCTATTTTTATCAAGTTCGCGGTATGATTTGTTAGCAGTGCTCACAATTAAAAATCATCAGGCCTAAAGTGATCACAGTAATGAGAACAATGTCAAGTGAGTGAAAAAAATTCAATAGGCTTAAATTGTTGTCAAGTGGCAAATTGGTAAGACTAATTTCTTAAAGACTTCTTTCAGAATCATTAAAAAGTCAATCCTTAATAAGTAATTTTTATTAATTTATCTCCTACTTGTATTTTCCGTAAAAGTCATAAAATCAGATTAAAATTGGCAATTAAAATACTGTAAGAAGTCTGATTCACGATACTAAATTTTCCTTTTCACCTTCCTAGTTAGGTGGATCCGTGAACATGGAATGCCAGAGCCACCCAATTCTTATCCCCTTGAACAAAATCGATTTATTTTATAAATAAAATAACCTACACGAAAATATAGGAAGGAACTCAGAAGCCTGCCCATTGTATAAATTTCTAGGACCCTGATGTTACCATAAAGAAAATTATAGTGGCTACCCAGATAGCTATTTAAATAAAAATTAATTTTTTCCTACTTTAATTGAAATTGTAGAGAGTTGGATAAGAATTAAATAATAAACAGAATTTTATCCTTTAATGTGCCAAACGTTTCGTGATTTTATTTTTGACTTCTTCAGTGGCTCACTAGATAACTCAATTGTCTGATGTTGCTGAAACTATGAGATAAAACATATCATTAATTAAGTCATACACTAAGGAAGGATATTTGTGGCAAAATGTGACAGGGGAGCGCGGGGATCTTAAGAATTATGACGTCATAAAAATTAAATTAAAAAATTCTTAAATATAGTTTTTAAATGTATTTATCATGCAACAATTATCTGACTTTGCTGAGTTAAAAATGTGTTAAATGATATGAATAATAATAAAGTTAAACTTAAAATATATTAAATCCCTTTAGTTGAGATAAATTTATAAAAAAGGTCCTACAATTATTAAATTATAGGCTATAAAAGTGGTAGTGTGACCTCACAATATAGGAGGGGGTGGGGAGCTAATTGAAAATGTGACAGAATGTGACACGGGGGTCTAAAAATCTTGAAATTAGTGTGGCATAATTTATGGATGGCCCCTTGTCTTTCTTAATTAATTTTTAATTTATTGATATGTTTTATCTCATAGTTTCAACATCAGACAAATTAGTTATTTAGTGAGCCACTGAAGAAGTAAAAAATAAAATGACCAAACGTTTGGCACATTAAAGGAAAAAACTCAGTTTATAATTTAATTCTTATCCAACTCTCTATGATTTCAATTTCCATTTTGTATGCGATTAATGAAAAAAAATTTCTTACTTTTTTCAAAACTTGAATTACTTAATTTGTCGAGCAGTTGTATTCCTAATGGAAATTGAGAATATAAATTCGCAGTATCCCTTTAACCCTTCCCAATTAATTCCATCGTGATATAATGAATACTACACGACTGAAAATTCGGAAAGGTAAAATATGCGAACAGTGTCTCACTTGATCATTTATCTATGAACTAACCGCGCTACATATTGGTTAACTTCAGTGATTAAATGTGTTTTCAAGTGGCCAAAGTCGTTGGCATTGATAGAATACTCTCCATAGGGACCGCCAA
Organism: Forficula auricularia; assembly: GCA_024734495.1. NCBI lineage: Eukaryota > Metazoa > Arthropoda > Insecta > Dermaptera > Forficulidae > Forficula > Forficula auricularia. The sequence continues at coordinate 5,686,456 of JALMQS010000074.1, read as the reverse complement.
CGCAAAAAAGTCAATATAACACAAGAAGTACAAAGAATAAAAGAGCAAATTCTAATCTTGATTAAATGGTTACTGGATCCAAAAACTTATATTTAAACAATGTCTGAAACACAAAATTTGGTTGGAAGTTAAAATTAAAAGAATTTGTCATCTTAAAAAAATCATTTAGCAATTTATTTATCATTCCATACATATAAACTGAATTTCGTTTTATTTTTTCAGAAAAATGTTTAATTTATACTCATTTTTTTATTATTATGTAATTGATTACATTAGCATTTTTAAGAAATTAGTCATAAGATAAGTTTGTGGGGGATTCAGTAGATCAGTAGAATGAACCTATTAAAGCAGTTGTTGTTATTCAATAGCGTATTCGAAAATTTTCGGGGTGTGGTTGGCATTCTTCTACCTAATTATACATTTACATATATTTATTTATTTTATTATTTATTTATATTTGAGAAAGGAGAGAAGTTTTCATTTTTATAATATTTCCACTGTTTTGTTATTAATTATGAATTTACTATTAAATCAAATATTTATAGTAGGTACATATTTGAGTATAAATTTTTTGTTGGGGGAGGGGGGTCTGGTTCTCCCTTAGACATCCCTTCTTGGATACGAGTTTGTTGTTGTTGTGGTAACGTTTTATTTATTTTATACCCAAGACACTTATATCAAGTTCAAGAATAAATAACACACTAGTCTTGAGAAGGAAATCAATAAAAAACAGTTCAGGAAAATGAAAATGAAGTATTTTTTCATTTTGTTTTTTATCTAGGTTTCTCTCAATCTCTGAAAGGGGAGCATTTTGTAATCGAATTTTGAATTAGTTCTAGTACAATTATTTTCTTGAAATTTTAAATTTTAATTTTAAAAATGCTTACATATGTGCGATGACAATAAAATATTTCATCATTTATTCAAAGAACTAAAAATTTTCAGTAATATGACTAAAATTAAAATCCTGTGGTCTTTTAACATGTAATTTGAATATACTCTTCTTTCAATTAGGTGAATATGAAAAATTTTTGAATACTATAAAAATGCATTTTCTAATTTCTAATACATTTTATTATAAAAGCGTGTTTTTTAAAACTATTTTTAATTTATTTATTTATTATAATAGAATGGAATTTTTGTGAGTAGCTATTGGTAACGATTCAATTTTAAGACGGATTAAAAAGCTTTTTTTCAATCATGCTAGAATCATATATACAAAGCCAAAAGCTTTAATATGTTAAATTAATCAGAAGCCATAGAAATCGGAAGCTAAACAGGATGTCGATCTAAAAGACTTGGTAAAAATCTTTAAATATTCTATGACTAACCTGGAAAATCCCCTGATATTTTCATCTTGCAAAGAGATTTTTATGTATTCCACTCAGAGACGAAGTTAAGATAAAATTAAAGAGGACTCATTGACAAACCTTTTGCTGAAAATATACATTTTGGCATCATAAATTAAATATTGAGAATAGTTCAATTTACTTGAAAGTTTTTTATCGAGGTTAGCAGAATTTTTATATATTGAAGGAGACAATAAAAGAGTGTGTCTTCTGCTAGAAATTCCAGCAGACGACACACTCTTTTATTGTCTCCTTTAAGTTAAATTTAGCTATATTAAAAAATTATTTTGATTGCTACAAAATAATTATTTTGAACAACAGATTGAACAATCACTGGATTGGTATTTATTTTAAAATCCTATTAAATAAATAAGTTTTTTCTAGTTTTTATTTTGTCGCCTTAGAGACCCGCTATGAACTTACAAAGTTGTCTAGTAGTGTGTTCGTTCCTTAATGGAACCATAGATGCGCGAGCCAGGCTCGCAATTGGCCGATTTTTTATTTTAAATAAAGCAAATCAGACAATAATTGCCTTATAAATTATTAAAGTTTACGAGCCTACCATATATCATTCATTTTTAGAGTGGTTATCAATTTATGTAATTTTTATACAATATAATGTAAATATTCTGCTTATACAGTCGAATACGCTTATAACGATCGCGAAGGGAACGCTATGTTTCCTCGTTATAACCGAGTGCTTGTAAAAAAGGGGTTTGTATTTAATTTAATATTGTTCCAACCAAATTTCCGATTTCCTCGTCAAATCCGGGCTCGTTATAAGCGGGTTCCACTGTAATATTAATTAATCAAATTGAATAAAATATTAATAGAAAATTTTATGAATAAGCAGTAAAAACTTAAATATAATTCTATGTTAAATAAAGATTTAAGGAATTTTTGTCGTTAGGCAAAATTAAATTCATAGAAATTTAATAGCGACGTTTGGTCCTTTTTATTTGATACTTTTTCAAGCACTTAAATTAATTGTTTCAGTTTAGTCTTAATATATAAATGTTGTTTTCTAAAAATATAGGTAGATAGAATAAAAGTAAGACTAACATTTAAAATCCATATAGTACTAATAAGACTAACATGAACCAACTAATTTATCTTAAAATATTCTCAAATAAAAGGGAAGAAACGTCGCTAATAAATTTATTTTGTTTTGGCGTACATGAAGTCAAAATACCTCAAAAGTACTGTTAGGGAAATTTAAAATGTATATAAATCATAGAATTGGAGAGAAGAGAAGAAATTTTTCATGATTCGATGCGCTATCTGTAAATTTTTTTTCAGCAAACGACATGAGCTAATCCCTGGAATGGAATTTATTAATATTCACATGTGTACCATGTGGTCAGCACATTAATTAAAACCATTAGATGGCTGCACTTGTAAAAAAACTTTTTTTTTATTTCTGCATTTTCCCACCGGTAATTCTGAAACCCCAAAATCTTATCAGTTCTTTATTTTGGAAATTATACAATTACTTATTTCGAGTAAAGAAAATTTAAAAAACTTTTAAAATATAAAATTCTAGGTAGGTTTCACTAATAAATAAAAGACAAGATGGTTGTTAGCATGACTCTATATATATTAGTTTTCTATGTGAACTCCTGAAGATGGGATCATAGCCCGAAATATATTATATATACATAAAGTCATGATAACTAGAATCTTGTATTTTATTTTTTAGTGAAAACTAACTAGAATTTTATATTTTAAAAGTTTTTAAAATTCTCTTTACTTGATTTAAATATATTTCACCAAGAACCTACTCCATTCTCCCTAAACAAAATTTATACAATTAGGTTCCGAAACAAATTTTCTACGACTTCTCTTAATTAAATTATCGTAGTTATCAGAACCTACTCACACACACAGGGAAAAATTTTGCTTAAAAATATTTTTTATTCACGATTGAGACATTTTTAACCAAGATAAGCAAAAAAAAATTTAAAGTGAGTTATTAAAACAATATCACGTCCGGCGGGCTTTGGCTTGGCCCACTGAACATACCAAGTAATTATAATAATTTTAAGACATATAGGACTGTTCGGATTAGATATTATATCCTCTTTTGAAAGAAAAAAAATAATTAGGCTGCTGATAAGTATTGTACAATGATTCACCCTAGTTTATTATCGACTAAATTCTCCCTACCAACGAAGAATAACTCTCACTCGTCTAGTCTCACAGACGAAAGCCTTTCGCCCCTTTTCAAATTATATCAATATTTATGGAATCGTCCAAATAAGGATATTATATGATACAAAAAATTATAATATATAAAACACTAATAATATAGTACTAACTGTTAACAATTTATTTAGCTGCATAAATTTGTAGAACTATAATTTTTTGCGATTCAGATAATCTACATAATTTTATTAAGGGAGAATGGTGTAGGTTCTTGGTGAAACATTTAAAAAAAATAAAGAAAATTTAAAAAACTTTTAAAAAATATAAAATTCTAGGTAGATTTAAACCTTTAATTGAAAAGTTTTTGTTTTGCCGAGAGTAGCAGAGTTGTTGATTCACAAAGAGAAACAAGGAGGTTGTCCTCTGCTTGATGCAAATAAACATACACACATATATATCGAAATTATATATCTGTATAGATATATATTATCTATTTGCTTGAGACTATAGTTTCGAAGGCTTGGTCTTCATCATCAGTCTTTTTTAATTATAAATATTATTTTTCACGGGGTCAATATCGTATGCATATTGAAAATTTTCGATCTTTACTTAGCTGGGAGCTAGTTAATTTTTTTTTTTAATATTCATACGATATTGACCCCATGAAAAATAATATTTATAACTAGAAAAGACTGATGATGAAGACCAAGTCTTCGAATCTATAGTCTCAAACAATTAATATATATATATACAGATATATAATTTCGATATATATGTGTGAATGTTTATTTGCATCAAGCAGAGGACAACCTCTTAGTTTCTCTTTGTGAGATTTAAACCTACCTAGAATTTTATATTTTTAAAATTTTCTTTACTTAATCTACATAACCTACATTGTTTATTCTTTTTACGTTCTTTTCGTTCTCAGCTCCATTACCCGTAGCCCATGCCCAGCTCCCTGTATATTAGATGTGTTCAAAAAATTTTCCTTTTTTTAACCGACTTCACAAAAGGAGGAGGTTCTCAATTCGACTGAATTTTTACTTATTCTTATTTATAGAAGTGTCTGTCATTTTAAAACATTTTTTGTAAGGGAGTCTGCGTGTTTAGATTCTGTTCCCGTGATAATTAAATTACGAAATGTAGAAAGTTCGTTTTGATGCCAAAATTTTTGTATTTAAAAAAATAAACTTTTAGATTTTCGGCTTTCTAGCTTCAGAATTTCCATTTAAAAAAATGCAGTATATCAGAAAAAAAGTTAAGAAATATTTGACGAAAATCATCAAAATGAGTAATTAACAGGAAGATATGCTAAATATTATTTTATCAGTCACTGACAATCAGATAATAATTTAGAATCATTATGTTGAAAGTTAATAGATTATTAATCATTCTTCCAAGTATCTATTGAATAGATATTTTTTTTCATTAGTATCATCAGTTAATTATTTTATTATTTTAATGGATTTTGAGTAACCAAATTCAAGTGAAATTGGGAAAGAAACTGTAAAAAAAAGAGATAAAAAATATATATTTACAAAAAATCTTTTATTTCGAAATGCACTAAAAACTTGAAAAATCCAAATGAGCCATACTCATATGATTAAAAATCAAATCTTGGACAGGTATTTTGACTAAATTTCATGCTTTCATTTTCAGTCATGTTTTAAAAATAAAATCAGATGGTTTTTTTGATTAAATTTCAGGTTTAAAACACCAATGCTCTTTTTTAGTCATGGGAGAATTAAAATTTTTCTGAAAGTGAAAGAAAAAAATATTTTCTACTTCTTAGTGCAATTTTAAATTCAAGAGTATTTTTTGAAATGTTTTTTTTTTTTATTTAAGGTAGTTTTTTCTCGACGATTCACAGGAATTAATTTATGAATTTCATTGAATTCATATTCATCCATTGTAATAGACTGATGAAGAGGGCAAAGCCCTCGGAACTATAGTCTCATTATAAATAAATAAAATTTATAATTCCAGCAGAAGACACACTCTTTTATTGTCTCCTTCAATATATAAAAATTCTGCTACTCTCGGCAAAAAACTTTCAATTTAATATAAATACGTATCTAAGGGGAATTTAAAAACAATCTACTTTGCAGAGATCGTTCAAAAATCGATTATAAGATTTTACCCAAACACAGAGAGTCGGAGGAACCTAATTAAATAAAATCAAGTGAAAAGTAATAATTGAAAGTGAAAGATAGTAGCAATAGAAACAACAATGGGTGGGTCTTTCAATTCCAATGGAGTGCTCGGGTTTTATTAAAGAGATCCACCTTTCACCTTTGACTTTTTATGAATAAATTAAGCCAGTTGGCCTCTCCCGACAGGAAATCAGAAAGTACCAGTCCCTCTTAGAGGAATTCTTTTTGTCTCTAGGATCTAGGATCTAGTATTAAAGAAAAGCTAGCTGGATTGGTTTTATAAAAAAATTGATTTAATTTAATTTGACTAAACGAATGAGTTACATATTATTAACAACAGACGGATAAATGACATACGATCATATAGAGGCGATCGCAATACTTCACATTATATTCAAAATGTGAAAGTAAAAATCGTTTTTATAAGTAAATTTAATTTAAAATTGATATGAATATTAAATGTTTATCTATGGAAAGTGAATGTTTATAAAACGAAGATGTTTTTTCTGTATTTTTTTACATCAATTGTATTGGACATTTTTTTAGTATTTTTTTAGTATTTTAGTATAGTATTTTTTTAGTATTTTTGTATTCTTCAATCTAAATGAGATTTTCAAAAAAAATGTCATTACTTGTTAGTTTTGAACTTTTATTTCGATAAGTTGGGGGCAGGAATTTTTTTTAAGTAATCTCTTATTCACCAGATATTAGAAAAGTGTCTTTTTAGCATTTGTTTTAAAAATTATTTTCATGGTTTAATTTAATGTAGAAATCCGAAAATACCACTCGCATAAATAAATAAGAGTACTCAAGGTTGCCGACGTCGCAGGCAATCATGAAATCATGGGTAATATACGTAAAGTACGCTAAGTGTACACATTTATATGTCAAAAAGGTTCGCCTTCTCAGCAGTCAAAATGCATATATATTTTAATTAAAATTTATTTGAAAAATAAAAATACTTGTGGTAATGGATTTGAAATAATAATTAAACAAATCAATCTTTTAAAATAATTTGAGAAAAAAATATAAATATAATCATTTAGATATTATGCATGGCTTGGGATCGAACCAGAATGAGTCTGTATAATTAAATTAAAAATTTATCTGTATTTAATTACTCTAGAAATGCTCACTTAACTCACTGAGCTAACTCGCTCACAGAGACAAGGCTCGGAAAATAGGCCTTTTAAATGAGCTTCATAAGAAATCATTAAATAAATGGATTTAAGAATTACACCAAGCAAATAGCAATATGCAATTTAATTGAAACTTTGTATTCAAATTTCAGTTAAAATATGATAAAATCTGCCAAAAATTCTGTTTAGGATTTTAATGTAATTCCTGAATAAATTTTTATGAACTGATGAAAAAATTGCATTACAGGAGGAGTTTGCTTCCCATGTATGAATGAAATATATATATGAGTTGCAAATTTTTATTAGTAAGAAGTCGAATGGAAGCAAATGAATGGGAGGTTTTTTTACAGAGTGAGTTTGTTATCTTCACTTCCAACCTCTTTTAGTCGCCTTTTACGACAAGCAGAGGATACTAAGGACCTATTCTACCCCCGGTCCATAGGGGTCTCCTTGTGAAATACTTTTTTTTACAATTAACAGTTAATTAGTCATAAATCAACTGGTGTGGTCACCACACTACTTTCACATCCTCACTTCTATAGAATATAAATGTGAAAGTAAAAAAACGTGCGATGGTCAGAAGCAAGAACCATAGAAGAAATTAAAATATTTGATTTCCAAATTTTAAAATAAAAATGCATCGATTTGATTTGTCTATGGATTTTTTAAATCCGATAATAGAGGCTTGAAATAGATATTTTTTTTGTAAATGTTCTATTTTTGTCGAGAATATCTATCTGTTGCCGAGAGAGAGACATTCCATTATATGAGCGAACACAGAGCATAGACATAAAAAGACTGGCTCTGAAATTATAAATCATTTACATTATTATAACTGATAATTATATTTTTTCCTTGGCTTCATTTGCGAGAAACACTGAAACAAAGATTCAAGAAATCTGATCCACGTCGACCTGAGGAATCTCGTCGAAGAAATATACACGACAGGATTGGCGTAGGATTCCGATCTTCGAGCAACCACGAGTAACAAATTCCACCAATAAATCAATTATGTGGATGATATTATCTCATCAGGCCAGAGAGGAACATATAGACAATCCACAGGCAAACCAACAATTCTTGGAAGCAAACAAAAATTCTGAATACACTCACAAATCAATTTATAATCATCCTTAATCATAAATAAAAAAAAAAATCTTTAAATTGAAACAACCCTCAATAAACATTTTTTTTTTTTTTTTTGTAGAAATAGCAATATTTTTTATTTTTTGTAGAAATAGCAATATTTTTCTCTCTCTTAGACTAATAATAGAAAGGGCTTTTATCAGGGAAGAATCTGTCTACATCGGATTCATAGACCTAGAAAAAGCATTCGATAACGTCAATTGGGAAATTATGTTTAAAATATTAAAACAGGCGGGAATAAAATTCAGAGAGAAGACTAATCTACAATCTATATCAAAACCAGACGGCAATTATAAATATTGGTGATGAACAAAGAGAAGCCAAAATAAAAAAAGGTGTAAGACAAGGATGTGTGCTGTCACCCATGATTTTCAACTTATACATAGAAGAAGCGATTAAAGAATTCAAAGACAAAATTGATACAGGTATAGAAATCCAAGGTCAAAAGATCGCTATGTTAAGATTTGCCGATGACATTGCCCTTCTAGGAAGCAATAAAAAAGAATTAGAGGACGCCTTGAATGGAATTAACCAAATCCTAATAGAAGAAATCAAAATGAAAATAAACAAGAATAAAACCAAGTTCCTAGTATGTACAAAAAAAGAACAAACGAGACAGGAATGCATCAAAATTAACCAAGAAAACCTAGAAGGAGTTAAGGAATTCCGCTACCTAGGAAGTAAAATAACATGGGATGGGAGGAGCGAAAACGAAATTAAATCAAGAATTGCCCAAGCAAAAATGGGGTTTAATTCAAAACAAAAACTACTATGCTCCTCCTCAATCAGCTTAGCAAACAGGAAGTTGCTATTGAAGACATATGTATGGAGCATAGCCATGTACGGGTGTGAAACCTGGACAATTAGAGAAGCGGAGAGAAAGAGATTAGAGGCTTTCGAAATGTGGTGCTACAGAAGAATGACGAATATCAAATGGATGGATAAAATTACAAATGAAGAAGTTCTTGGAAGAATCGGAGAAAGAAGAACCTTGTGGAAGAGTCTGAAGAAGAGAAGAGGTCAGATGATGGGGCACACACTGAGACATGGGGGACTGCTTAGGGATATCTTGGAGGGGGAGGTGGGAAAGAAAAGGGGAAGGGGAAGAACCAGATTAGAATATTTCAACCAAATAATTGGGGATATGGGATGCCAGACATTTAGAGAGGTTAAACGGCTGGCGGGGGACAGAGTCGAGTGGAGACGGATTGTTGCATCAAACCAGTCTTAGGACTGTATACTCAATGATGATGAGCAATATTTTCCTCTACTTAAAGTAGAAGGAAATCTGCGTAAGGAAATGGAATTAAAAATATCGACTGATGTGAAACTTGTCTTCTAACTACCTTGGAATGTTATCTGCTTATATTTTACCCATAAATAGAGAAAGGGAGAGATTCGGATTAATTTTTCCGCATGATGAGTCACAATTCTAACACCAAACATCCTGTCGATTCCATGATTTGTTCTATTTTCTGCTTTCAAGAACTCCTAATCAAGATAATTTGTTTTCATATAAGAAAAAAAAATCATTAATTTGTAGAAAGAGAAATGAACCTCTTGAACATCTTTCCCTCATATCAGATTAGATATTTTTATTCTAATGTTAACTTCCTTATATAGACGTAAATATTATTTATCTATTTAGTGTGAGTATAAGATGCAATCAAAGAATTCTTTTGATAAGAAAAGATTTGATTCGATCTCTATTATAATTATACAAGCTGTCGACTGCTTTTTGTAGACTCATTATAACTTGAAAACCTAGAATTTCTAGTCTTCCTCCCATTACTAAAGCAGGCCTACCTCAGAAATCTTGAAAATGTTTCGGAAGATTCATATTTGGGAAAAGTAAAATAGAAAATTGGGGTCCATATCGACACTAACAAAAATCGGAAAAGCTAGAAGAAGGTGATGAACCCCTCCACCAAAATTTCGTGAGGGTGGATTTAAAAGTAGGATTAACAAGCATTTATTGATGCATCTGTTTAAGTAGCCTGATATTCCTTTGGAATAAATTTGTTATGAGATGAATAGGTTAAATAAAATGAAATCATCGAAACATAGCTTTGTAATCTGGGAGAAATTCTGGATTGATTTCGTATATGAGCTGTTTCTTAGTATGGTTAGCAGTGAATATGGCCAAAAATAGTATCGTTAATTAAAAATAGATAGCTCCAATAATATTTGAAACACTGAAACGCCGTTCGGATTCTGCATTAAATGTATCTATCCCTCAATTATAATATAAATTAGAAATATTCATGAACATTCCGAAGTTCATAATGAAAATGAATTATAATACAAAACCAGGCACACATCACATCCATTTTTATAGAGAGATCAGCGAGGAGTGAACCGCGATTTGAATTAGGTGTACATTAGGTGTCTTTGGAATTATGTGGAATTATTTTGGAATTCATGAGATAATGCCCTTTCATCTATTGTCTTCTACTTGGAAATGAAAGTGGAAGTGGAAATAGGTGTAAACGATATTAGGTCGCGGTTCACCTCTCGGAGAGCACTATGTTGAGATCTCACATCGCTCAAAATTGAATATAGCACAATAATTTTGATACATATCAAACAAAGGAATTTATCAAATTTTTTAACCCTATGAAAAATGTTAAGACTGAAATCCTCTTACCGCCTTAGACTTTCACTCTACATACAAGGTTCAAACTTTCAAGATCAGCTTCATAGATAAGGGTATAGGTATAGTATCTTACTTCGACACTGACACGATCGCTAAAATTTATTTCTTATACCATATTTTCACGTTGGGGAAACAATCCTCTATTATATACAGGTGTTGGGTCAATTTTATTTTCTTTTAAAGTATACAATTTATAAATGTACAATATGATTATATAGGTATTTAGAAACTCCATTGCCCAAAAACGCTCATGGCCTCTAAAGAAGAAATATACAACAATTTATGAGTTTCAAACACCAAATAAATTTGAAATAATAGTTTTAAATCAAACGATAATAGTTATTATATTCAATAATCGAATATTAAAGACGATTTCTTAGTACAGCGTGTTTACCAGTTATTTCATAAACACTACTCATCTACTACTAAAAGGCGATACATTTTTGGATCATTGATTGTGAGTCGAATGCGGTTAGCCTTAATCCAAAACGATCATTGTTTCTAAAATCGATCTTCCATTCCTTACAAATTCTTAATCAAGCTAAACAATTAAATGTAAATTGAACCCTTCATTTCAGTCTATTGTGGAAACGTCTCCACCCTTTTCGCTGTTTCATACACACACACTCAGGGCAGATGTTCAAATGAAACGCGTTCAATTTATTATCCCCCTAAAACCAGTGAAACGAAATATACCCTTAGTCCAGAACCCTAACGAGATAAAATATTAAAATAAATTATAGTAATAAATCCTCTTGCAACTCTATAAGATCTTATGTTCAATAATCCTTCAAAAAATCTTAGTTTACAAATAATCCTGACTCAACCAACCCTACATATTTTTTATGGAGTTGTGAAAAGGTGTAATACATTCAAGTCAAAAGTGACTCATGCAAGAAGGGAATGAAAGAGCCCTTGATTGGAGAAAGAAAGCCTGATTAAAAATATTCATTTATTTTAATGAAACGACTAATATCTCAACATCATTAAAGCTTTAGAAATAGTTATAAAATAATAAATACTACAATTATTACAAATACTTAATCAACCAAAAATTGAGATGTCTGATCGATAGTCTGACTACCTCAGAATTTTCGTTTAATAAAAGAGATTTTGAAAAAAATAATTTAAAATTTAATAAAATCGAAAATATTTGAAATTTTTTTCCATGAGCTTGAGTCAAAATGGGAAAAATTTGTAAAAAAAAAATCAAGTTTACAAATCTTAAAAACGATTATAAAGAATTTTTTCAAAAGTAAGTAGTGTATGAAAATGTTCGGTAGCCCAAACTTTTATTTAAATTAAAATAAAATAAAATCAGAATTTCATAGCCCAGAAATCCAAGAGAATTTAAAACCAGAAGATAGAAAGAAAACATTTCATTAAAAATTGTGTGAATTCATCTTGAACTGATTTCAATAATAAAAAAGTAAGTACAAATTCAAGATAGGTTTCACTAAACTATTTTATTTTTTAGTGAAACCTACCTTGAATTTTTACTTACTTTTTTTATTATTGAAAATGTTTCACCTTTAAAGTTTGTTTTAGTACCAAAATGTCTGTGTTTTCAAAACGAATAATTAATTAGATTTCGGGCTTTCTAGCTTTAGAACTTGTGCATTGGAGAAAATTTACACCTGATATGTGAAAAAGTATGTTTCATTTATGGTATAATAATTAACCGACTTCAAAAAAGGAGGAGGTTCTCTATTCGACTGAATTTTTTTTTTTTTTTTGTGCCTATGTTACCTCATATCTCCGCCAATTCTCAACCGATTTTGAAATTTTCTTTTGCATTGGGTCCAGTCTGGCTTCCGATTGGTCCCATTTTTTTTTCGTTTTTTTTCATAGGTATTAGACCTTTTTTATTAGGTTTGTTTAGACCTAACCTCTTTGTTTATGAACCGATTTCGATGGTTCTTTTTTTATCCGATAGGGGGTGTCTTGGGGATGGTGCCATATTAATTTGATCAAGTTCTGATGATATGATCACTATTAATAACATCACTAAAAAGAGAAAAATAAAATAATTTTTAAGAAAAAAATAAAAACCGACTTCAAAAATTAAATGCAACAAATAAAATACACTAAAAGGTATAAAATAATTATTATCTTATTTAGTTACAACTAAACGACGAAATATTAACATGAAATTACTTTTTGAAGTTGGTGCCAAACATATACCTTTTATGAATCGCACTCGACGGATCTTACTTAGTACGTTTGGAGGGTATGCTCGCTTATAGACATAGTTTGTTTGGCACCGACTTCAAAAAGTATTTTCATGTTAATATTTCGTCGTTTAGTTGTAACTAAATAAGATAATAATTATTTTATACCTTTTAGTGTATTTTATTTGTTGCATTTAATTTTTTGAAGTCGGTTTTATTTTTTTCTTAAAAATTATTTTATTGGTTGTGTCTTTCGAATACTAATATTTTCTATGCATCACAACCCAACTATATATAAAGTTAATAATATAATTTTTTTCTATATTATAAATGTTAATATCACTTCATACAAAAATAATTATTCATTGAAAATTATAAATACATTAGTACCTATGAATAGACAATGAAACGGCAAGTTTTTCTTTTTCTTACATTCATACCTATATGATGATTAATATTATTATCATGCTTAATGTATGATATAACTGTTTATCTATTTCATTTACAATAACTGATTTTTTTTCTTTTTTTATAGAAATATCAAAAATATGTTTAAATAAGGAAAATAATTTCAAAATTTACTTGAAATAACGTTTCATTTTTTTGACATTTCTTTTTGAGTGGATTCAGATATATTTATTGACGGAAATATAAAGAATAAAAGTTCAACTATTAAATAGTAATAGTAGTAGTAGTAGTATAGTAGAGTATAAATAAAAATAACACACGATATACCTAATAATCTCCAATTTTTTATCAATTTATTTTGATCCTAAATGTATATTTCGAAAGAAATTTTATATTGGTGGGGGAAAAAAATCATAAAATTAAAAATTCCTTGATTTTTTTTTTCCTTAAACTGCATAATAATAGATTAACTGTACCTACTTATGTATTATATGAACAGTTTATTTTGAAAGTGGTTAAGTGCATTTTTGAAAAAAAAATGAGTTAATGTCAATTTTAGTTAGACATAGATGTCTTCTTTACATATTTATAAAATCCCGGTCTTTGGAGTATAATATCCTTATGAATTCGTCAAAATAAAAATATCGAAATATATATAAATATGTGTATTTATAAAAATTTAAATACAAATATCTCGAAATAAAAAATATGGATTTACACCACTTTCAAAATAAACGGTCCATATCTTATATATTTTTATAGATATAGTAGTAGACCATCTCTCTTGAATTTTTATATTAAGTTCTTAAAACTACTATTATTGGCATTTGTAATTTATATTTATAGATTTACTTTTATCTATTATGCAAGCAAGCTACATGGCTCCTTTGCATATTCCTGATCAGGGTATTCCAAAAGAGCATTGATTCGATTAAACAAATTTCCTTATATAACCAACTTAGAGGAATATTTCCAAAAAGTGCAAATTTAATGAAATCCAACTTCTAATAATCATTAAAAAAAAATATTGAAAATACCTCAAAAAATAATCACCAAAAACAAACAATCATTTGTAAAATCTTATTAGTCCACATAAACTACTCAAAAAGAATTAAACATTTGACTAAATTGTATATTTTTCATTAATAAAACATTCATATCATCATCATCAATGATTTATTTATGTGAAACCTACCTACTTTTTATATTTTCAATTTTAAAAAGTTTCTAAAAAAAAATTTTCAAAAATTTTCTTTGCTTTATTTAAAATGTTTCACCAAGAACCTACACCATTCTCCCATAAAAAAATCATCAATAAGTAATATGAGTAATCATAAGACTGGTTTGACGCAACTGTACACCTATATATGATTTTTCACTTTTATAAAAATCCTAATCATTCATCCATCACTATCCGCAGAAAATATTTTAATCTGTAGTGTTGTAACATTCGCATCCAGAGAGCTTTGTAACAGAAATAGCAGGGAATTGGACAAAATTAAAAACCCAGAGTTTTGATTAAATGGGCCAGACGTTTCGTCAATTTATTTTGACTTCCTCAGTGGCCCATTTTATCACTCTTTGATAAAAAACAATTTCACTATAGGACAAAACTCATTAATATTTTTTTATAACATATTCCTAGCTCAAATTAATCAATAATCTTGTACTTATCTTTAACAATTATAAAATTTTCTTTGCTATTTTTATACAAAGTAGCAGGTGTAGGAGGCCACTGAGGAAATCAAAATAAATTGAAGAAACGTCTGGCCCATTTAATAAAAACTCAGTGTTTTTAATTTTGTCCACTTTCCTCCTGTTTCAGTTACAAATTCTAATCTCTATCTTCCTCTTATGTTTCTTACCTCGCTTTACAAAATATCTCTAAGCAATCCGAGTCCCCACGTGTCTTCTATCACATAGGCTCGTTTTTACAGACAACCAAAGCCATTTCTCCTTTAATCATATTAAAGATCTTCTTCATATTAATTCTATCAACCCATTAATTTACAACATTCTCTTAAAGAACGATATTTCAAAGCCTTCTAAGTCTCGTCTTCAATCGACCAAGTTTTACCTCCATACATCGAGAAATTCCATTCTAAGTTTAAAGGGACATTTCTCTAGATTAATTGATCAGAAGCGTAATAACTTTGGTTTCAAATAATTCAAACCTAATCTGCTGTAGGCTAAAGGGACACAATTTACAGAAGTCTAGATTTATCGAAATCCGATCATTATTTTTGGCATATTGTCGAAGCAAAATGAATATCTGATTTGTGAATCAATTAAACTACAATTAAATGTTCTAACTTGTTGCTTTGTATAATGATTAATTCGGAGTTCTGATAACCTGGTAAAACAGTATGTAATGTGTGTTTTTAACTTTAACACATTAGTTTCATTTTTACTTAAAAGATTTGATAATAATAATTGTTTGAGAAAGCTGGTTTCTTTAACATATCGAGGCAATATATTACAAACTTTTTTTTTAATAACGAAAAGGATTACATTAGATTTTAAATGTGGAAAGTGGATCTTTCTCAGAGAAAGAAAGAGATAAGCAAAAATCTCTTCAATCTCTGCTATCTCAACAACATCTTGTGTAAATAAAAAATGATTAATCGTTTAATTTATTATAGAAATTAAAAAAAAAGTTTTTTATACACGATGTATATTATATAAAGAGAGAAATGATAATTAAAACTGTGATTTTATTTGATATTTTCTCAAATTCATATTAAACGATTTTCTTCAACTTGAAACTAAAACTGTAAAATTGTTATTAAGATTATTTTTTAAACACGCTATTAATTCAAAATATAATCAAAAATAGAAAATAAATTTTTCTTCAGGTACCCAAAAATTTAAATACACCCCAGACAAATTTTTAATTATAATTACTTTTATTTTTAGGCATAAAAGGGGATGGAAATTTATTGGAAACTGAAAAAAGTGTTAATTTATACTTGTTAATATTTGAAATAGGCACGTTTCTCAATGTGACCTTGAAGAGAAAATGACAATATGTATTTGAACACTAAACTTGACCACTGTCCATAGATTTGCATGTTATTGGAGTCTTTAGACAATCGGAAATCCAGGGGGTGAATGAAAATGGAGGGGGAAACTCGAGTTTGAATTCTATCTATTCACTATGGCCTGTGGATAGAAACAAGACAATATGGAAGGGTTATAATCGGATTGGGATGAATTCAATTATGGTAGAATATTGTACTCTTAAATCATGAGAATCTGTCACTACTAAATTCAAGTTGCTACAGATAATTTTTAATAAATGTCAGAAGGATTTTGTTCATTCCCTTGAGAATCAGCTACACTGAAAAAACAATTTCTTTATAATAAATATATTGATAGAATAGTAATTGGAGATTCATAGCACGCATATATTTGTATTATATCACTCTAAAATATAATTTGTGAATCAACAGTTGCTGAAGAAGGACTGTTCCGTCCGAAACTTTTGCGACGCAAACGTCCACCAAATAAAATAGATAAAAAAACTACACCAACTAGTTTTCTTCTAACCTAACATCTGTTATAAATATTTCCGAAACACCTCAAATTTCACACGAACTACAATTATCTCTTATTTATTCCAAAGATATTTTATTAATAATCAAGATATATAGAAATCATTCCAAATTTGACCAAATTTTTAGGTAGGAGTATTCCACTATTTTAATCAAATAACAATATTTTCATAATTTGCTTATTGGTGCTTGATTCAAATAGCGGCATCTCAACTATTAATATTATCTAGAGTTGCTCCAAAAATATGAGAATACTTAAAATACGTATATCATTTATTCATTTTGAACAGAGATCGATTTTGCCATAATTAACTTCACCATCTATTCATATCACATATAATTTCTTAACTATAAATATATCGTTTTTCAGTGTTACCCTGTGGGGCAAGCCTAGTGCTATTTTTGGTTCTCGGGTTCGATTCCTGAGAGAATTACCACAACCCTTATGACACGCAATATACATTATCCGTGAAAACTCGAATTCAGTAGATAACCCTCCTTCATGATTTCTTTAAACTCTGCTTCTATTAGTATTATTGAACTATTATAGAATATTGTAGTGTCATATCATGAGGAATACTTGTGTGCAAATTTTCAAGTCAATTATTGATCATGTGTAAGTGGGTCAAAATTAGATTACAAGAGTTGGCTCTACGAAGCTTTAAATAAAAAAATAGATGAGATTTAATCATGTATAAAATATTTTTCTTTTTTATTGCAATTGAATGGCTAATTATTTTGTTTATCATTTAAAATGAATGTTTTACTCATTTAGTCCATCACGCAAAGGGTTAAAGTAATAATATTAAATTTTTGACATACATGCATAATTTCAATAAATTTATGAAAGGAATTCCTTAAAGGATTCTAAAAAGATTTACTAGTGAGTGAAAATAACTAAGTGAGTCAAAAATTAAATATTTTATCGGTTTTATACATTTTTTAAAAATATAACTAACAAAAAGCTTTAGAATATTCATTGGTGACTGTCTTCAAATTTTCTACATAAATTACATAAAGATTGTGATTATTGATACTCAAAATAAAATTTCTCAAATTTTTTAGTTTAAAAACCGCGTAACGGGATTTCAGATATTTTTAATATCGATTTCAAAATGATGTAGGTACTGTCGTTCTACTCGTGAAAGTACTAAACATACCCATAATAAGCAATGAGCAATTGCAACCCAATGATAGAAATACCTAAAGTATTAACAATAATATAAATTGGCAAGACTTTTTCAAGATAAAGTAGCTCACTGTAAATTTTGGTAATTTGGCATTTTTCTCATCAGTAAGCGGTTTGAGCTAGAAAGCAAAACCTTGGCACAAAAGTGCAGTTCGTTAATATTTACAAACTTGTTTGCTGAATTTTAGTTATCTATTATTTCTCTGCTGAATGAATGATTAATTCACTATAATTTTTTTCATTTTGTCTAATGGTATTTCTAAATGTCTAATGCAGAGGAAAATAATTTTTAAGCATGTTTATTTCTCCCTGTCTGGATTCTGATAGGAACGAATGATAAATTCAAGAACGGAAGATCGAAAAGAGTTTTTTACAAAGTGATTAAACTCTGAGTTAGTTTTAGAACTTCTGTTTGAAAATACAGAAAATTAGAAAAGAATCAATATGTTAAGCTCTTGGTCAGATGTAGCTAAATGATCTGAAATTTGCTACATAGTATTTATTAATAAACTGCCCCCTGCAGAGTTTCTAGTTCAAAACGTTCCCTGTCAAAAAATGCCAAAATCCTCAAAATTTCCTTTTTCTGGCCAATTTATTTTGAGAATTTTGTTAATGATAGTTTCTGAGTAATAAGATTTATAATGAGCTTTGAGATTATTAGTCCTCATGTTTTCAATTAATTGAGTTTCTGAAATACATTCTTAGGGGTGAAGATACATGGTACCTTAATAGAGTGAAGGGCGTCTAGTCTTGTGCTGCGTTAGTATAAATGACGTGTGTGGGTAGTGGGTGTGAAATATTGGCTGGACTGGAATGAAAGCCAAGTTTCCTTGAGGCTGTTTTAGTCACAAAGGATTCCAAGAAAGGTTGGATGGAGCCAAGAGTGACGGCGGGGAATATTTCAACTTAGAGCCACATCAGATTCTTTCGACCCCAGCTTATTTATTCCTATACTATTTTACTGGAATTGAAATTATTTATATACAAAGTGAAATAAATTCAATACATTAAGGGTAGGAACATTATGAAAAAATCTTATTTCCGAGGTGTTGAGTTTTGGCTTTCGTTAACGAGCTATAATACTTTACCAGAGATTGAATGTATCGACACTAATAGGGTTCCTTTTAATCTGAACGGAACCGTAAATACTTTATTATCATAAATGACGTAAATATGATTTGAATTGAGTTTGAGGTGTTTCACAGTAAGGAAAATAAATCAAATAAATCTAGTTATACATGTAGTTCCATATCTCGATATATTTCGGGTGATTATCGCATACAGAGACTGGATGGGAAGTCCTAATGATGGACTAATCACCCGAAATATATCGAGATATTTATTATTATTATTTATTCATCATCATATATATTAATACATACATATATTAAAATTTAACAAAATCAAATATGTAAATACGTAGATACATACAAGCAGTGACGGTTGGTGAATTGCTATCCAAAAATTATTCTTCATTTTTTGAAATTGTATTTTAATCTTCGTTTTTTTTTGGAAATTTAATCGAATACGGCATCATTTTTGTTAAATTTAACATTAGAATTTTTAAAAATATATTTTGGGTCCTTCGCCAGTCCCTGAGATGGAAATTGACCATCTTCCACAATAAAACAGCCTGTCCTATAAGCAAATCTTAAATTTCTTCTAATTCTATTGCTATAAGCAAGCTATGACTTGCCTATAGCGATCTTAGTTATTTCCGATCATATATATTGAGCGTTCTTAGAAATGGATTAGTCCAAAAATTCTCGAATCATTTTTATTTAGTCCTTTTTTGTATTATTTCTATTTTTTTTTCGACTAAAACTCGTCTGAACTTGTCTTTGATATGCTTGAACTGGAAGATATACCAGGCAGGGACTTTAATCCTTCTATTCACACCCTTTTAGGAAAAATCATTCATTTTAATTGTCTCTTGAAACTATGCAACAATTTTATTTCATTTGGAAAACCAATATACAACAAAAATGTATTTTATAGAAATATTTGAAATAACGGATAATAAATAATTAAATGAGAAATTGAATAAGGACAATTTTATTAAAGATTTTAGAAGATTATTATGTATAAATTTTACATCAGATAGTTTCGCCCCCTCAGGAGTCGAACCCTAGCGCTAACTTGCTAACGGGTAATAATTTGAAAATTTAAAGAACCTCCTGAAATTTTGACGTCGACCTTATAATATATTTATGAAAATACTCTAAATGTTTGAAAATCGCATCCATAGCATCCATGGACTGCACGCCACTGATACACAGATATTTAACATTAATAATAATAAAATTTAACCGTCTATAATCTTGAGTCGAGGGTCATAGAACTACATGTTTTAACTCGATTCATTTTTTTCTTTTTTCTATCAGTGAAACACCTCAACTTACTTACTTCCTGTGGCCGAACAACATTTCCAATGTTTTAGCCTCCTCTATAATGCCTCGCCATTTTGTCCTATCCCTTGCTATAGAGTTCCAATTTCCTTGAGCACCCAACTCTTCAAGATCTCTGGTTATATTGTCCATCCATCTTTGCCGTGGTCTACCTGGTGGTCTTCTTCCTATCGGTTTTGCTTCGTAGATCCTGCTGATAGCTCGATCTTCATCAGCACGCACCACATGTCCCACCCAAGCTAGCCTTCGTGATCTTATACAGCTCGTGATGTAAGGCTGCCCTGTTAATTCTCTCACTTCCCTTGCACTTCTAAACCTCCATTCGCCGGTAACACTATCTCTAATCATTCCACTTATTCTCTTCAAGATCTTGTTTTCGAAGGACATTAGATTTTTCTGATCAGATAGGGTCATGGTCCATGTCTCACACCCATAGAGCACCACCGGTCGAATAATGGCGTTGTAGATTTTAATTTTAAGTTTTCTTGAGAGGTTTTTATTTTTGAGCAGGCTATTTAAGGCTGCCGCACAACGGTTTCCTTTCATTATTCGAGTCTGAATTTCCTTGCCTACTTCATTCTTTGTTGTTATAAGAGTCCCTAAATAAGCAGAAGCACCTCAAACTCAATTTAAACAATGTTTCACTATCAACCAACACCGCGTTCCCTAAGTTTTATTAAATCTCATTTTTTCTGAATTTTTAAATATTTTTAAAGAAGTTTATACGAAAAGTAATTAAAATGATAAATTGTCCGAAAATACTTTTTCTAACAGGAAAGCTTTCCTTGTTGGGGACCATTATTTAAAACTTTTTCGTTTTATAGAGTATTTTTAACCCTTCTTGGATAAATTATACAATCATAGGACTGAAAATCTGTTTATCACTTGAGCCTTATTACGGTAGCTCTATCGGACGGAAATGCATTATTTCTTTTTTTTCTTTTGATTAAGTGTTATGCTGAGGTTTTTTTATGTTGATGTCAAACATAAAGACCGGATGTGTCTCAGAAATGATATTCTTCTCAACGAGATGAAGAAAAACAACATTTTATTTTTGTCTGAATCTATTATTCGTCCACCTTTGGCAACAAGTTAATTTAATAATGAATGCAAAAGATTGCTCAGGTATTTTGGTTATATATATATATTATATATATTTTGGATGAAATCCAGAAAAAATTGGATTTTTGTTGTCTTCTCACACAATAGGCTTTCTCCTTAGAAATTCTTCCTCTAACGTATCATCCGTGGGTTTCCATTAGCGATTTTTTCCCCTAGACCGGTATTGGGAGTTCCAGCTAAAGTGATCAATTAAATTCCACCTTGCAGCTATAAATATAAAATTTCAAACATAAAAATAATGATGAAATAAAATAAAAGAAAGAAAAATTTTAAATATTGGGAATTACTTTTATAATTTATTGTTTACAAGAATTCATTGTTTTTTACGACAATTTGGATTTTAGTTTTTAATTAATTGACCGTATTTTAAACCAATTAAAAGAATATTATTAAATATAAATTATATGACATCTCAGATTAAGGAGGTTCGAGACGGTTTATCATTTTTATAAGAAAATTCTCAAATTTTTACCATCGAATCAATGATGCATTAAAAATTTATTACCGAAATTTGAAGTTGATCTTCTCATTACCGAGAAATAAATTATTGAAAATTGTCCTTTTAACATGAAAGTAAATGGACCGAGTTTTTAAAAGGGCTATGATTTCTATACAAATTATACCATTTTCAACAAATTTATACAGAACAATAATTCAACTTTTGTGAATCGAATGATATATTTTTCAATAGATTTGACAGTCTAGTTAATTAGTTATTCATAAATGTAAAGCCCTGCAAAAAAAGTGACACCCCACATTTAACGTAAACACTTTTTCTAAAAAAATACTCTTCTTTGGATTTTGCAATGTAAAAATCTCAGCTTCGTATTTTTTTGCGAAAGCAAAGATTTTCAACACCATAGGACTCTTTAACGACTAATTTTATTTGATATAAGTATCTAAAACAAATTAAATACTTGGGTTAAATTTTAAAATTTTTAAGTTTTAAGTTGCTGAGCAAGATTTGGGTTCAAGTATATTCATCGAAACTTAACCAGTTTTATAAAAAACGGCTCTAGGAATTTTTTTCAAATTTTGATGTGTTTACCAAAAATTGTATTTTTTTTTATATATATATCAATAAATTAACTAATAGGAAGAAAAAGTGAAAACTTTTACTAGACTCTCTCTACAAATATTAATGATTTAACTATTTTTTGTCAGCCAGCGGTTTTAGCTTGACACAAAGATGAAAGATTATTATTAATACAGTCTTAGTAATGAAGCTGTTGAAGCTTTTATTTTTGTGATTAATTTCATTAAAATTTGAATTTTTAGAGACATCACACATAATTTGAACAAGAACAAATAATACAATACAACTAAGACCAGGCGCGGATCCAGACCTCTGTTTGGGGGGGGGGGGGGGGCGGTCGCCGGTATATAAGATCTACTTTTGATCTCGGAAGTGTGTCGCAATCGAATTGTCCAAGCGGGGGGGGGGGGGGGGGTCAGAGACGCCCCTCCACACACACACACACACACATAGAACTTTATTTCCTTCAATTTTAAAATTTTATGTTATTAAAAAAAAAAGAAAAAAACATAAAAATGTTGATCTCCAATGCTTTGGGGGGGGGGGGGGGGCGGTCGCCCCCGACCCCCCCCTGGATCCGCGCATGACTACGACCTTTCGTTCGACTTATTCTGCGATCTCAACGTCGTAGTTGTATTGTATTGTATTATTTGTTCTTGTTCAAATTAAGTGTGATTTCACTAAAAATTAAAATTATACAACCATTTAAGATTTTTTTGGTAAAATTTGTTTCCGTTTGTTATTTGTTATTCTTCAAATTTCAAACTCAACTCAGCATATTCAACTCGATATAAGATCCTTGGGATTTTCAAATAACACATTTTGATGCGATTAAAACAGATTAAAATGAGTCAAATATTAAAATGACCAAAAGCTTAACATCGGAATTTTGTGTGAATGTATATTAGAATAAGCCTAGTAACCTTCTAGAAAGGAAGAGTATTTTGTTCGCGTATCTAGTTTTTTCTAACGGGAATTTTTTTTCGATGTTTTTAATTTGTTTAACCAACTATTTAATTATCACTTTTACGAACATGGAACAGTTTTGAAAGTGAAAAGTTGACTAGAGCGTGAAAAAAGAAACATTTCTTTATGATTATTTAAGAAAAATCATTACAATCTAAGTAACATTTGATATATTATGAAATGAAATCGCTCTCGGACATTGAACCTATGGAGCCAATTCTGAAGTAGCGAGTCATTCGAATTTCTCAATAATCTTTGTAGTTTATGTTAATCCTTGACAATTTATGGTGATGATTAATAAGTATATGTAAAGAGGCAGATGAGAAGGATTAAAGGAACAGATGTTAGCAACACTATTGGGAAAAACGGCGGATTTTTAACATTTTCTCTAATAGGTACCTCTAAGTAATGTATAATTTATTATTTATCAGGTATATTGGGAAAAAATATATTTTCAAGTAATTGGTCAAGAAGTCGAACTATTGAATCCACTCTAAAGTTTTCAATTTTCTATTTTGATTATTCGTATTTAGAAATTTCTAAAACGGGATGTAATGTAATTTTCAAGAATATTTTTTTTCTTTATGTTCGTGCAATTCACGTTACTTATTACTCATGAACGAAAGATGTAAGAAAAGTGCCAAATTGTTTGTAATTCGAATTGCAAAGAATATCTTAAATTTTTTGCTTTCTAGTTTCAGATCGTCCGAATTAAAAAAAATGTAGAAAATTAGAATAAAATGTTTTATTGGAGGCTTTTGAACAGTTAGAGATAATGTGCGGAAATTTGGCAAACAATTTTGTATTGAGTTTTAGGATATTATTTCAAACATTATTTCTTCTTCTTTTCACGATGGAGAGGCCAACCCAGGCCTTTAGGGGATGCACCTTTTTGGTGTAATTCCTTCTCATATCAATTTCATTTAAAAAAAAATCAATTCGCAGTTAAAAATCGATAAATCACCGAAATTAGAGACCGTACCGAGTTCTGAAAAAGTTTTCACTTTTTCTTCTAATTGATTATTCATATCGATACCTATTAAAAAAACTTAATGTAAATATACCTTTTCATACAGAATTTCAAAATTAATATGACGTGTGTATTTTGGATTGAATAGACACCGAAACGTGTATTCCCAGTCAAAACAAGAAATTAAAATTTTTAGATCGAAGCTAATTATTCCACTTAGTACTTCTATTATATGATAATGACGATGAAGAGAATAAATTTGAGAACAATATTTAAATTTAAATTTTTAATAAATACTAATTTTTACAACCTAGTCATGGATACTAAAATTAATTTATTCAATGACTCATAACGCTAAAGGGTTTGAATCGGATTTTGAGATGTGAGGAGAATACAGTAAGATGAGTCGACTAAATAAAAGTGCCGTAGAAAATCTTAAAAAAAAAAAATAATAATAAATAATAACGTTAATAAACTTTAAAATGCAAAGTATTTAAAATATATTATCTTTATTTTATTTTACTATTTACTTATAAAAACCCTGCCACCATGGTATTTAAAAATTGTATGTAAAAGTAAAAACTTCCTTTAGACTATACGATTTTCGATTTTATAATTTTTCCGTCACTACACGGTTTGAGTTAAAAAAAAGTAGAAAAGTATAGATTATTAATTCAAACTATTTTGCAAAATTTCAGCTCTTTTGCTACAATCATACTAAATATATGAAAGAAGTTTTTCTTTAGAAACGGACTGATACCTCAGGATTGGATGAAGGAGTCCAGAAATAAATAGACTACTTCCAATAAATAATATTTATTGGAAATGTTTTCTCTTTATAATATTATTTTGAAACCGACCTTTCGGAGGAACCCATAAAAAGGAAGGGTCCTTCGAAACGTAAGTTTCAAAATAATATTATAAAGGAAAATATTTCCAATAAATATTATTTGTTGGAAGTATTCTCTTATTTATTTCCGGACTGCCTTCGTCCAATCCTGAGGTATTCTTTATAAATATTATATTTTTTCTGAATTTATGCATTTTTCAGCCGAATCTTCTTAGCTAGAAAGTCAAAAATCCAAGTTTTTGTTAATTTTTTTGAATTTTAACATCCTTTCGTTATTAAGCTTACGGACAAGTCAAACAAGAAAGACAGAAAATAATCATGTTTGAAAATATATTTCTCCGGGTGAATTCACTAATCTAGTTGCCCGGCGGGCTTCGTCCGTCGAGTGTGTCAAGTTAAAATGAGAAAGAAATGAGAATAGTCTAGTATTTTTCGCTCGATTCTATGCTCTCTGTCTGGCAACCTTGCCCTATTTCTCAATAGAAAGTTTCACCGTATGTATACTCTGAGCGTTGATAGTAATTGGTAATTCCCGATGACTTCTACTAACTGGGATTCCTTTCCTGCTTCCATCTTTCATGAATCCTACAAACTTAAATCTATCTTCGACTTGGCTCCATTTATAAAATCGACACTTTTCCAACTGTTGAATCTTCGATTCTTTGAAAATTCAGGAGTCAATCTATTAAATTGAAAGTTTCTTTTCGCCGAGAGAATAAAATATGATAAATCCGATTGTTTTAAGGCTCTCAGACCATTATTTACGGAGATAGAGATGTTTAAAGATTTTAAAGACAATTTTTTTTTTGGAAATTTTTTAATTTAATTAATTTTAAGAGTGTGTCTACTGGTGGAAATTTCAATTCAATCTATTTCCCCGTTGGGGCCGTCTATAAATTACGTCACACGGTAAGGGGGGCATCTCAGATTTGTGACAAAATATGACATAGGGGGAGGGAGGGGGTCTAAAAATCATGAAATTCGTCTGACGTAATTTATGGACGGCCCCTTTTAGATTACTCTAGTAGCACAATGTTTCAAACTATATAGTAACTATATAATGCCCATATAGATTCTCGAAATCTATATAGGCGCTATATAGTTACTATATAGTTTGAAAGATTGTGCTACTAGGGTATAATTAAGTTTTCAAATTTTAAAACTGGCGACCCACTGTTTAAGTTTTAACAAAGAACAAAAAATCAGCTATCCATTTTATGATATCAATCTTTTTATTTATATAACTCAAAATTCATGTATAAGTATACGTACCCATATATAGGATCTAACAGGGCAAACCGGAAAAATTCGATTTTTTTAATTCATTTTTAGTTAAAGAAATATTTTAGTCTAAATAAACAATAATTAAACAATATCCCCTAATTTCAATGTCTATTCTCAATATAGAATCCTTAAGATAGCTGCTTCAGTTCCCCCTAGTCGATGGGTTCCCAACCTGAGGGTGCGAAATATTTAATGAGGGGCGAGGAAGAAATATACAAGAGGAAAAAATTATTTATTGATATGAAGACAATAATAAACATTAAAAAACATTGCAAAATTTTCTAACAAATTCAAACACTACAATGATTTTAACAATTAATGACTCCCTAAGAACTGAGTGCTTACTTGGAAAACGATTTTTAGAATGATTTGTTTTATCTATTTAAGCAAGATTTTTAGAAGGTGGCATGTCCGGGACAAATAAAATATGTTGAGAACCACTTCCTAAATCCAAAATAATGATGGTGATGAAATACCACGTAAATACGATAAACAATATTTTAAGTGATAACAGGAAACTTCTAGTATATGCATTCATAGATTAGATTTTAACATTTAGGGAAAGCGGTGTTGGTTTATAGTGAAACATATTAAACATAGAAGTTTTTTGACGGGTTATAGAGGTGTTTCACAAAGAGGAAATAAAAATTAAAACAATTAAAAAGACAGTCTTTTGTTAGAAGGGCTCGTAACCCGAAATATGTATAGAGATAAATAAAATAATCTCCAAAATACATACGATATAATTTAAAAAAAAAATTAATTGTTTTAATTTTTATTTCCTCTTTGTGTAACACCACTATAACCCGTCAAAAAACTCCTGTGATATGATTTTATATAAACAATGGTTCACCTTCCAGCACCCATAATCATACTATATAGATTAGTCCAGATTAATATGCCGCAACGCTGACGTAATGCCGCCGACAGGGAGCGCTGTCGGCATATTTGCGGAAAAAATTTGAAATATAATCGTAATATGGATTCGAATTTTGAAATGAAACACTCCAATTGATTTTAAATTAAGAAACATTAAATATATTGATAATTATTCCTCCTCCCCGCCCCCCTCAGCACTCAAAAATTAAATATTCAATTTGCTTTTCTTTCCGCACAGAAAGAGCGCACGCCCGAGTTTCTCATGACAATACTGGAGCAGCCTGTCATACAAACAACACCTGATCTCTTTTAAATATTTGGAGCCTTATATCGATTATCGATCCCAAATTTTAAAAAAATTATAAAATATAATTCTCCTCCTCACACGATCCCACTTATTTAAATAAATCTACATATTTCCACACAAAAAATATCACAATGCTGTAGATTATAGAAATAAGAAATACTCCCAGATTTATATCTAGATTCTCATTTCTGTAGCTGTGTCAGGACGAAAATGAGGCGAAACTTTTAAGAGAGTATGTATTTTCGGGAGTTTACAGGTATACATTTGGAGTGTGGTTTTTTAAGGGAATAAAATTTTTGGACCGAGACGCTGCCCGCCAGGGCACCAGCCCGGAGGGGTGAGCTTCGAGGGCGTGCCGAAGGCACGCACGAAAAGCTCGTTAGAAAATAAAAATTGATCTAGATGATTTTAAGAAATGTCTCCCTCTTTTACTCAGGATAGAAGAGAGAATATTATTCTGCATGCTTGTTAGTCTTGATAGATCTAATGAATTCATTCAAATAATTAGAAAAGAGCCGCGGGTTAAAAAAATTTCTTGAATATACACAACTATCAATGTGTTTATATTTTACATTAAAAGTAAAAGTTATTTATTTATTTAATTATGTACTTTCTTTAGATGAAGTAGATATCATTGTTTTCGAAGGATATTTCTCATTATTTATTTGATAGAAATTAATTACAACTGAGTTTGATGTGTAGAGAATTAATTATACCAAGATTTATATATAGCATAACCCATGGATGACTAAGTTATCTGGATGCCAATTGAATTGTTTTCAGAAAAATAAACTTTCAAAGCGTTCTTTATGGACCAACTATTTCTTGTCTGTTTACACTATATTCGATTCTAGTTCAATTAGAAAAAAAATAAAAGATCAAATCAATGTAAATTGAAAAAGAGAGTCGATAGGCTTTCCGAAATTCTGGGTGATTTTTTTGGCAACGAACAATTTAAGCAAGAAAACTGAAAATTTGATATAAAAGTATCGTTAATTATTTTAGGTTAAAAATAAAATAAAATGAGAGAGTCTTCTGTTTTTTAAATAAAATAATTTTTAATTATTTCTAGAGACTATGGTTTCGAAGGCATTGCCTTCATCATCAGTCTATCACAAATATTTCAAATTAGTTACAAATTAAGATTTATACATAGAAAATTTTGAAAAATATATAATGTCTTTTTCTTCATGTTTCTTCTTGGGAGATTAGAATATAACTGGCTCAATATCTGGGTTGCTCTTTTGTTTAGGCATTTTCTAATGAGTTTTACCTGAATGAATGGAATGTTTTTTAAAAAAGGGGTCAAAGGGTAAAAAAGGGGTGTTTAGGCATTTTCTAATGAGTTTTACCTGAATGAATGGAATGTTTTTAAAAAGGGTCATTGATAATTTCTAGTTTTTCATTTAAAGATTCAATTGGGCTTTTTTCCAAGGATTTTAAAATTTCAATGGATTCTTTTAAAGAAAGAATTAAGGGGTCATTGACTTCTTTGATCAATTTAATTTTGGATTGATCTGGAAAACTATGATTGTGAGCATTTAAATGCTCTGCAAATGCATAATTTTCATATTTTAATTTGTAGGCTCTCTTGTGTTCATTGATCCTAATAGATAAATTTCTTTCCGTTTTTCCTATATAAGTTGCATTGCAATCTTGGCATGTCAATTTATATACACCGGATTTTTCATTTTCCGGAATTTTATCTTTAATTTGACTTAATTCACTTCCTAATGTATATGGTGATCTAAAGATTGTTGCGTACCCTAAAGATTTTAATTTATGCTTTATTCTTTCGGACATCTTACCATAATATGGTAATATTAGTTTTGGCAGATCTTTAATTTGTGAATTTTGTGAATAGATTAAATTTAAATTTGATTTTTGAATTTTACCTTTTAATATTTGATCTATTAAATTGCTTTCATAACCATTATTTATAGCTATTTCTTTGATTATCTCTAGTTCTGTTAAAAAATGCTCTTTCTTTAATGGGATACTATTTAAACGGTGGATCATTGAATGGAATGCTGCTAATTTATGTGACATTGGTCGACAAGCCATGTTGTGAATTACGGTATCTGTAGATGTATCTTTCCTATAAATTTCGAATGTGTGTTTATTTTCTTCAATTTTAATTTTAAGGTCTAAATAATTTAATGTTTTTTCTTTTTCCTTTTCCACGGTAAATTTGATTTTTTCATGTAATGAATTTATATGTTTTATGAATTTATTGAGAATTCTTTCAGTCCCTGTCCATAAGACAATCACATCGTCAACATATCTATAATAATATTTGATATATTGAGAGAATTCGCACTTTATATTTAAAAATTGTTTTTCGAAATGTTTTAGGAAAATTTCGGCAAATAATGGTGACAGAGGGTTTCCGATTGCTAAACCATTTTTTTGTTCATAAAATTTATCGTTGTATTGGAAAAATTGTGATTTAGACATAACTCCATTAAATCACTTAGGTCTGTTTTTTCTTTTATGTTCAAATTTGGACATGTATAAATTATCTGGTCAACTAGGTCTTTTGTTTCTGAAGGGGGGACGTTTGTAAATAAACTTATGATATCTAAAGAGATTAATTTTGCGTTATTGGGGATATCTATGTTTTTAATTTTATTTATTAAGTCTAATGAATTTAAAATTGAGTGATCTGGTTGAAAATTAGTTTTTTCTTTGAAGATTTTATTTAGGCTTTTGGCTAATTTTGTTACACACGCTCCTGTGTAGCTTACTACAGGAGCGTGTGTAACAAAATTAGCCAAAAGCCTAAATAAAATCTTCAAAGAAAAAACTAATTTTCAACCAGATCACTCAATTTTAAATTCATTAGACTTAATAAATAAAATTAAAAACATAGATATCCCCAATAACGCAAAATTAATCTCTTTAGATATCATAAGTTTATTTACAAACGTCCCCCTTCAGAAACAAAAGACCTAGTTGACCAGATAATTTATACATGTCCAAATTTGAACATAAAAGAAAAACAGACCTAAGTGATTTAATGGAGTTATGTCTAAATCACAATTTTTTCCAATACAACGATAAATTTTATGAACAAAAAATGGTTTAGCAATCGGAAACCCTCTGTCACCATTATTTGCCGAAATTTTCCTAAAACATTTCGAAAAACAATTTTTAAATATAAAGTGCGAATTCTCTCAATATATCAAATATTATTATAGATATGTTGACGATGTGATTGTCTTATGGACAGGGACTGAAAGAATTCTCAATAAATTCATAAAACATATAAATTCATTACATGAAAAAATCAAATTTACCGTGGAAAAGGAAAAAGAAAAACATTAAATTATTTAGACCTTAAAATTAAAATTGAAGAAAATAAACACACATTCGAAAATTTATAGGAAAGATACATCTACAGATACCGTAATTCAACAACATGGCTTGTCGACCAATGTCACATAAATTAGCAGCATTCCATTCAATGATCCACCGTTTAAATAGTATCCCATTAAAGAAAGAGCATTTTTAACAGAACTAGAGATAATCAAAGAAATAGCTATAAATAATGGTTATGAAAGCAATTTAATAGATCAAATATTAAAAGGTAAAATTCAAAAATCAAATTTAAATTTAATCTATTCACAAAATTCACAAATTAAAGATCTGCCAAAACTAATATTACCATATTATGGTAAGATGTCCGAAAGAATAAAGCATAAATTAAAATCTTTAGGGTACGCAACAATCTTTAGATCACCATATACATTAGGAAGTGAATTAAGTCAAATTAAAGATAAAATTCCGAAGATGAAAAATCCGGTGTATATAAATTGAGATGCCAAGATTGCAATGCAACTTATATAGGAAAACGGAAAGAAATTTATCTATTAGGATCAATGAACACAAGAGAGCCTACAAATTAAAATATGAAAATTATGCATTTGCAGAGCATTGAAATGCTCACAATCATAGTTTCCAGATCAATCCAAAATTAAATTGATCAAAGAAGTCAATGACCCCTTAATTCTTTCTTTAAAAGAATCCATTGAAATTTTAAAAATCGCTTGGAAAAAAGCTCAATTGAATCTTTAAATGAAAAACTAGAAATTATCAATGACCCTTTTTTAAAAACATTCCATTCATTCAGGTAAAACATTACTGAACACCTTTTTACCGCTTTGACCCTTTTAAAAACATTCCATTCGATTCAGGTAAAACTCATTAGAAAATGCCTAAACAAAAGAGCAACCCAGATATTGAGCCAGTTATATTCTAATCTCCCAAGAAGAAACATGAAGAAAAAGACATTATATATTTTTCAAAAATTTTCTATGTATAAATCTTAATTTGTAACTAATTTGAAATATTTGTGATAGACTGATGATGAAGGCAATGCCTTCGAAACTATAGTCTCTAGAAATAATTAAAAATTATTTTATTTAAAAAACAGAAGACTCTCTCATTTTATTTTATTTTTAACCTAAAATAAAAACAATTCTGTTACCATCGACAGTGAAATCTTTTATTCAACTAATATCGTTAATTAATATAAACTTTTGTGGCGAATTCTATGTTACCCCCCTTATAGAAATCATTTTTTCATGAAATGCTAAATTAAGAGTACTCACCCCTTTAGGGGTTGGTCAGAAGACTTATTTCAGTCCATATTCATACTTAGTGATTTGGAATTGCCCTTGAATCTTATAGAAATCATTTTTTTATGAAATTCTATACTAAGGGTGGTTACCTGCTTTAGGGGATGAAAAATTGATAAGAAAACTTATTTTAGGCTATATTCGACTAGTTTTTTTGAAAGAATGTTGCTCTAAATTACTAGAAACTAGAACAATAGCAAGTTTATTCTGTTACGGTTTTAGGGTAAAATGTCTAACCTTACAATTCTCCTAAAATACTAATTTGTCCATAATCTGCTAATATATGACTAAGTGCAATGTTACTTCCACTTCTCTTGCTTGAAAATTCTTACATTCTACTCCCGGTATGGGGTTCCGGTTACTTTTGTTCTATTTTAATACAAAAATATTTCTTTTCTATATTTACCATCAACATTCCAAACTGAAATGCTCTCCCTACTTACAGCTTCCCTGAATTCTAAAATCTTTAAATCAAGTCAACCAATCCCTTTGGAATTCAAACTCAAAGGGGAGAAAAAGCTGAACCTTTTAAATATACAGGATGCTTGTTTTAATGAATTTAAACTGCGAAAACAATTTTAATGATATTAGATATATTTTTTATACCTTTAGCTTTTAATTAATATTTTTTATTGTCGTTTGGTTTATTAAAAAATTCCATTTGAGATTTTTTATTCCTATTGATAAAAAAATAATTTTCTTCATTAAATAAGCAGCTCTGTAATGCAAATTACTCATTACGACACCAAAATAAAGATTCCGCTCTGGAGAAATTGTCCGAGCTTTTCCAATTCTAAATAACTTTGCGCAAATATTTCGAAGTTGTGCGTTATCTATTGTAACAAACTTTCATAACAAATTTCAGCTAATCAGCTAAGAAAAAACAAGGGACATTATTTTCATTCTCTTAAAAATCTTCGTTTCCGAGGATCTTCCCTCCTTCTTTAGGTGTTAAAAGGACCAATGGAGGGAGCATATAACCACTCCCAAATTGTCTCCTTTAACAATGCTTGTTCTTATCGTAAGAAAATTGAAAATCATCAAGTGTCACTTTCTAATAAATTAGCCAAAGCCTCTAAATTCAAAATTTAATAATTATTAGCTTCAACGGTCTAGCATTTGTTTACTCAAATACGCACTCACAAACATTTTTTAAAACTAACTTTTTTGCACTCAGGATATCTTGAAACGCAAAGATATGTAACAATCTCAACTTAGAATTTTTCACGAATTCAAGTTTTCCATTCTTAGTTATGAATCATCATTTCTACTTGTTGGGTAATGGAAATAACATACAATAACAAATATAACGCCCTTTCATGAATTTTTATACATTCTTTAAATCAAAGGGTTGCGAAGATAGTATAAGAACGAAGGGTACAGAGTGCAAGGTAATTATTATTATTTTTAAAAGATTTAATGGTATCTCACTTAAATGACAGCTTTTTTCTTCAAAACGGATGTTTTCGGAGGGGTCCAAATTTTATTATTATTTTTATTATTATTCATTTATTGCATATATAGAATTAGTAAAATTCAATACAAGGATTGAGAACACATACAAAAAAGAAGCATTCCCTCTCACTCTCTCCCTCATTCATTTATAATAAATGAAAGGAGACGCAGAGCACCCTCAATAAAATTATATAAGCTCCTCAACTTCTGTAAGCTCAAAGGCCTTAAAATGTTCCATAAATTTTCATCATTCTCAATAGTCCCTCAAATAAACTTCCTTCAACGCATTATATATTGGATATACATTTAAAATATGAAATAGATTTTCATTTTCATACTTATTACAAATGGAGCACAATATCTCAGGGTTTAACCTGTGCCCAGACCCATTCAGCGAAAAATATACTGTTTTTATATTGCCCACTCTAGCCTGATGAAGAATTCTCATCATCCTAATGAGAGGAAGGGTCCAAATTTGTATTTCTTAATTTTGACAATTTTGATATCTGCGAATCACCAAACTCTCACTACTTGCCAAATTTGAAGTTTCTAGCTCTAATCGTTTAAAAACTACAGGTCTGTGACAGATAGACGGACTACAGAATCTATCATTATTAGTACGTGATCCTTAGTGATCTTTTGACTAAATTCAATATATCGCACTGTATAACATCTCAAAAGTTACAAAACCATCCCCTCCGTCTTTCTTTTAAAGACAATTTTAATTTTATTCCTTATTGAATGGACATTTCAAAAACCTCCAGGGACGATGGTCGTCTTTGTGTATCTTTCCCAATTGACATGTTTATTGTGGATGCGAGGAATCGGCTCCATTTATTTCCAGCATTGTTCTTGCAGAATCAATTGGCCTCAAGACAAATGAATCAATTTGCCCCTTGCCTTTTTTCTTTATGGATTCCCGGATTCATTTTTTAATCGCTAATCGTTTCTTAATAGGTTGAGATTTTTTTTTAATTCTCTCTTCTGATTAAAAAATCAACGCAAGAAGAAAAAGAAGTGAAGATGAATGTGAAAGAAAAAGGCAGGGCGAGTTCATTGACCCGTTCGAGAGAGAGAACCTACCAGTCGGACAAAGATTACATATATAACCCACACATGCATACTAAAGCCGATCCAGACCAGACTCAACATCTCCACGCATCTCATCGATCCAGGGGAGAGACCCAACTTCCTTTGATTTGAAACAGACACGAAAATATCCCCTTAGAAAGAAAAACAGTCCTCGGATTAACTAGTAGTTAAGCAGATTACCTCCAAAGACTCATGTAATAGTAGACCTAAAGAAATTTTTATATATATTATTTAATTATAATAAATAAACAATCAAATTAGATAAATTTTCATATACAAATTTAGGTCAAACTTTCGAACTAGTCTTTATCAAATTAAATTATACATATATATCAGTGGAGTGCGGTCCATGGATGCTGTGGATGCCGCGCATCCCTAAAATCTCAGAACGTCAAGAGTATCTTCATACCGTATCATATATGAATTTCGTTTAGCTTTATTTATACACAGGGTGTTTCAGGAGGAATAGTAAATGTTTTAGAAGTATAGACGAATTGCAATAATAAATGCCATATAACATCTGTCCAATTTTTATTGAGTACAGAAATATAGCTGTTGCAATATGACTGCTGGGCACTGTACCAGTGCCACGCAGTTTATCGAACACACGAGTAAACACTCTTGAATCTGGTAGTCTACGGTTAGGAAATCGAATGCCCTATTCTCTACAAGCAGCAGCAGCGTTTCCATTACAAAACCCATACACAAATACTATATAGGCATACTCAGCATGTGTAAATACGTGCGTCATGTTTACGCGATACAGTACAGTAGACTTGGCCAAGAAATCACAATGAAAACTTCAATGTAAGCTAAAACACAACTTCACAACTTGAACATCAACACTCTACTGCTGACATTCGACATATAAGCCCATAGCAACCGGTGTACCAGCACACGAAACAAAAATGCATTGAACTCAGCTGTATCTCTGTACTCAATAAAAATTGTACACATGTTATATGGCATTTTTTATTGCAATTCGTCTATACTACCACCTCCTAAAATATTTACTATTTCTCCTGAAACACCCTGTATATAAAATGTTTATAGATAACAATCAGACCAAAAAAACTTCCGGATAAACTATGTAGAAAATCAGAAAATATCCAATTGTTATATGTCGAGCTATTAAATAATTAAAGCAAATATCTTGAAATCTGATTCAAAAGTTTAGTATTAATAAACTGCACTTTTGTGTAACGTTTCAGTTTTCGTGTTAAAACCATTCTAGAAATCAAAAAAATGTCCCGATTTGCGAACCAAGTTTTGAAAAAGATTTCACGTTTTCAACCACTTTTTTATTGGTTTCTTCTTTCAGTTGTTTCGTGAAATTGTTTGAGGACAGATTAAAGTATTTTTTCTGAGCTATTAGAATTTTGATTATATATTTGAATGAAGTTCTAAAGTGATATTTGAAATGTTTCATAATTATACCGAGAGTAACATTCGATTAAAATCTACAAAAAAATTTGAAATATTGAAATGCCGTTTTCATATTCCTAATCCGAGTTGAATTTCAAATTGATAGACGAATCGATTGTCTCAAAAAATATATTATCAGAATCGAATTTTCACTGAAATTCGAATATACAATTTTAATTTATACCTTTCAGAATGTCAAACTGTTTTTAGAAAAACAAATGTATACTGTAATTAACGACTTGATTCAAAATGCTTTATGAAATGACTTAAAATGAGTTCAAAAGTTCGCTACTTTTAACACTCAATCCAAAAAGAGGCGTGAATTATATTTATTTTCTGTCAAAGATATACCTAATTAATATAAATATGTATAGGTATACCTACATATTTATTAATGAAATACTTATTCTGATTAAATTAAATATAAAGTACTTTATAAGGAAACGTCTTTTTTTAATGTAGTAATGAAAAATGTCAAAAGGTCGGGTCCGGTCAAGGTGTATCGTTGCCGCATTCCACGGCGAAGACAGAGACCCCAGCGCCCACTGTTTACAAATTTAACCGGCTCTAATCTGGACAAGTATCCCAAGGCAATTAAAAATAAAATGTTATAATATGTATGGGTATATCAAAATAATGGTGATAATTTATTATTATAATTTAAATTATTTATAGTTTAAATGAAGAGAAGAAAGAACTAAAGAAAATAACAAGATTTGGGAAAATTTAGGTGTTTAATTTAATGACTAGAGATATAATTCACATACAGTATAGTCACTATTCTAAAATAATCCAGTTGATTAATAAAAAAAACTTTTTAAAAAAAGGTTCAAATGTGCGCTAAAAAGTTTTTTTTCCCGAAATTGAGTGAACTTTATTTAATTTACATCAATTTTGGCTCTCACTTATATAAAACCTTTAGAAAATTAAAAATGTCTGACCTTAACTCTAAAATAAATTTTAAAATTATTCAATACCTCATTGTCTCTGACAAGTTGCCGAAAGAATTCAATCTATAAAAGTCAATGGGGGAAAAAGTACCCTTTAATATGGCATTTAAAACTTTGCCAGAAATGAATGTCAACTTCAGAAGCTTATTATATATTTTTTTATTTCAACAAGGTATAATAAAATTATTAAATATTTTTAGATTTATACATAATAGTCCGTAAATTGAGAGCCTTTAATGATTTATCATAAAATTCTTTAAAAACTTTCTATTAATTAATCAATTTAGAGTGTTTAATCAAATTAAGAATTTATAAAATGAAATATTTTTTTAAATTCTATCAAATCAAGAGGATTTATTTGTTTACTCATTCATAATAACTTTTCCTTTTCTAATGAAGAAAAAGAAAATTTTTGAGAATGATTATTTATTTATTATCTCCCCATGTCATATTTTAATTTACTTTGCAAATATTGTAATAAGCTAAGAAAGTATTCGAATGCTTATTTATATAGTGTTTTTATATAGTAAATAGTGGAGAAAGATAATTACTAACTTGCTCTAATTCTATCCTAGATAATCAATCAAAATTAGTACATTTTAATAGACAATTAATAATACTAATAATTAGTGTGGAAAGTATGCTAAAAGAGGAAGGTTCGGTCTCATTAATTTCCGCGAATGGAATAGAGCTCCTATTTGATTCCTTTATTTGGATTCTAATGATTCATATCATGTCAAATAAAAGATTAGAGATAAATCAATCACTGTTTTATTTAGAGAAGCGACCTGATTTGAAAATGTACCAAACACAATGATGAAGTCTTCTTCAAATTATGAATAGAATCATGCAAGGAGATAAAACATCAATATTTGCTAATAAATATTTATTAAAGAAAAACAAAATTTAAGTAAAAAAAAAGTATTTTTATCACTTATTATACATACCTAAAATAAAAAAATTATGGGAGTGACAATTTTAAAAATCCACTTTTTACTGTGGACTGTGAAAAAAGCTAATTAGTTTGTTTGAAAAAGATTTAGAAACTTAAATGTTTTGACGTTTTGATCATGATTCCCGGGTACTATTTTTTAAAAACTAGAGTTTTACAATTTCTTTCTTATTTATTTTGTTGTTTTCCAAAAGCGTTTATGGATAGACAATTAAATTAAACAATATTTGAGCTCATGAGTTCTGGGTGGTGGATTTTTTTGCCCTTCATACTTTTAAAACAAAATGCTAAATTAATTTAAATTTAATTAAGTTATAATATTTACTTATTATTATTTTATTATTATTTGTTGCGTTTGGACTCTTGGGATCACGCAAAGCTTGATATTTCTTTCTGGTGGGACCTTCCACACCTCTTATCTTTTTCCGGAACGTGTTATCGAGTTCCATGGTCAAGTAATTTTTCCTGGCCGGATGAGTGTGTTGATGTTAGTATTGCCATGAGAAATTCGGGCATGTGTGTCTGTTAAGTCGTTCAATTTAGTAAAAATCAAAAAATAAGAATAACCAAATTTAGATTTTTAAAAAATTATAAAAAAGTGGCAAATTTATAAAAAATAAACAAATAATATATTAAATATAAATCAAATAAGATGTGATTAATTTCTTCTTCTATGCGCAAAGAAAAGCGAATCGAATATTTAATTTTTGAATGGTGGGGGGGGGGAGGAATAATTATCAATATATTTAATGTTTCTTAATTTAAAATCAATTGGAGTCATTCATTTCAAAATTCGAGTTCAAATTAGAATTATATTTCAAATTTGCCGCAAATATACTGACGGCATCAGCGCCCCTGTCGGCAGCATTACGTTAGCGTTGCTGCAAATTAATCTAGGCTATTATATATATAATATGGGATTTCACAGGAATCTATTAGATATATATTAACTTATTAATGCTTTGGAAATAAAATAGAAGATTTCAATCAGTGTTCGTTGCAATTTTACTAGAAATTAGATGCACACTGGTTTATTTTCTGCAGGTGTTAAGCTAATTATATTAACAAATTTAGTTATCTTGCAAAAATCTGTAATATTGCAAGATAACAAAATGATAAAATGGTAAACCCTTATCATTTAATGAGTTTAACGCCATTAAGATAAAATAAATTATAATTGAAATTAAGGATAAAATATTATTTTTGGAAATTCAGAAGTGAATTTAACTTTTTGATCCAAATAAAATAACCTGGCATGCACATCTCTTTGCTTGTTTATCAAAAAATTAAATCTCATGTGTCCAAATCTTTAATCCTTCAAGAACCGGCTACAAATACCACCCTATAATATGTCTCTTATTTTTAGCTTCAATAATAAATTCTTACTTATAAATGTTGTATTTTCTTAG
Organism: Forficula auricularia; assembly: GCA_024734495.1. NCBI lineage: Eukaryota > Metazoa > Arthropoda > Insecta > Dermaptera > Forficulidae > Forficula > Forficula auricularia. Next base: position 5,646,801 of record JALMQS010000074.1, on the reverse strand, counting down.
TGATAAATCTTCTTGCAAAAAATCAAAATCAAACAAAAATCAGCTTAAAAGATTGAAAAAGGGAAAACTTTTACTAGTGACTGCAAAGTCTCTCTGCGATTTATCACTTTAATCTCTGCGAATGATTTGGGTTAGCTATGAGTTGGCGTAAAGATGTTTCTTATTAATATAAACTTTAATGCCAAATTTCAGTTGATTAATTAGAACCAGTCAAGAGCTTTTTATTTATTGATTCAATATTTTTCTGATTTTTCTACACTTTTAATATTGTATGTTCTGAAGCTGTCTCGGACCGCAGATAAAATATTATAATTCCATTGATATTTGTTATTCAAAAAAGATAGTTAATAATGTAGAAAAAGAACTTTATTATTTTTTTAGCTCATAGTGAGCTCATAATTTTACTTTTCGTAAATTTTATACTTGAAAATAGCTTCGGAAATATGTAGGGTAAATACGTACCTACTTACTTAAAAAAAGTGATTTTATGTATTAGTATTTGTTTGTATTTTTTCCTGGCTAGATAATTAATATAAAATTCTAATAAAGAGACAATATTCAATTTTTCTTTCAGATCTGTATCTAATTGTTGTCTAGAACATTCAATCAGAAAATTTGCAAGTAGAAAATTTATTTCTAATGAAAATGGAGTCGAAAATAGACCAAAATGATGATTATTTTTTCGGAAATGTTGAAATCTAGTTCCAGATTCAAAATTTATAATAGCACTATTATTTTTCGAAAACTTCACAGTAGATTTTCAGATTTCTTATTTTAGAGGAAAAAAAAAATTATCGGGTCAAATTGTTGTGTGTTTTCCAGTATCTACATATAAATCTCAATGTTTTAAGGAATTTTTTTGCCTTTATATTGGGCCACGGGTTTAAATCGAATGGGATTAAAGAAAGATATGAGGAATGGCAATTTATTTTTTAAAAGGGTCACGGATATAATCCCTGACTAACTATCCATTATCTATTGACATATAAGAACGCGCAAAGATCTAAAAGACAAGTCCTGGCAAGTTTTACTCCAGGAGAGAAATTATCAATTAATTGTGATTGTTTAGAAAGCCCCAATTCCTTGTCTCCTTTTGTACTAGAATGACAACTATAGACTCGATTAGTGTCGTAGCATGTAAATTACTGAAAAAATAAATATTTTAGAAAATGAAAGTAGAGAAGAAGAAGAATTTTTAAATATTCAAAACTTCATATTTTTTTATCTTATATAGTTGAGCTTAAATTTTACTTTTAGTGAATTTTATTGTTGAAAAATCTTCACGTATTGTACAAGTGTACATTCATATTTCGAAAAAGGGAATAAATTATGTGTCTAGTTACATATAAATCTCAATGTTTTAAGGAAGTTTATGATTTTATGTTGGGCCACACTCAAAGCAGTGCTGGGCTTCATGCGGCCCGCGGGCCCCAGGTTGGACATTCTTGATTTAAACACTAATGCTAATTTTAATTGGAGGTTGAGATACCAATTCTGAAAAAGCATATAAAACACTAAAATCTTTTGCTTTGTAAAAACATTTTCTAATAATTTCTTTAGCACATAAATATGTCAATAAGAAATTAATTTAAAGTTTACATAAAAATGATAAGGTCTAAAAATTTTAATGTTCATCAAATAGCAATAACAGGTATCGATAACGATGTCTATTAATTCTTGGCATGCCCGATGATATCATCTTCTTTGAATATAGGACCAGACCGAATGGAATTTTATCTTTCAATTAAAAGTGCGCGGCCCGTACCAAAATGATTTCTTCTCAGAATGGCTCGAGTCTGCATCTGGCTTGAACAAATCCCATATGTTTTCAATGTCTTTGACCCTCTCTCTCCAGGTACAGTTAAGGCTCAAGGTGAACTTGTGAAATTTTAACATTTCACATAAATCAGGTTAATTTTTTTATACTCCCTGCATATTATTATTCTTCACGATTGTCCCAATGTTCATTCACTGCTACTACTTTCTTTTAAATATTTATTTATACTCTTACTTGCATTCATTAAAGCAAAATCAATAAAAGAAATTTTACCAGGGAATAGAATTTGTAGAAATATTTCTGGCATTGAAGTTTCTAACTAGTGCCAAATCTTTCTTTCACTCTTTTAAAGATCCTATTATGCATGTATTTTTATCATACAGTGGTCAAGTATTGTAATCGTGTATGAAAAAGTGTTTTTTTGCTTCTTTTTTTTAGAAATATCTAAAAAACGGCTGAATCTCCTCTTTTGATAAAAAAATTGAGGGAAACCATGACGTTTTGATCTACAAAAAAGCCATAAGGAGTCACCATGGAAAAATTACATTTTACGAGATATTAACTATTTTGTCAAAATGTCTGTTAGCACGTACGTAGGTTACCAAAATTTCTGTACGCTCTAGCTCAAAAACTAGTTTGAATATCATAACGAAATTTCGCATGTAGCTTTGAAACATTGAGATTAAGAGCTGATTAGATTTTGGTTGAAATCCAATGGCGGTGGAGGTTAAAAAAAATGAAAATGCAGGACCTTGGACCAAAATCAACCAAATTTTGTATATATAATCAGTAGACCCCATAATACTAACCTCCCAAAATCGGGAGGAGGTCAAAAAATGAAAATCTAGGCCCTTGAACCAAAGTCAACCAAATTTTGTATACACACTTTTGAGGGCTTTCAAAATAAGACTAAGAAAAATTGCATTTTTAGAAAAAATGAAATTTTCTCAAAATTTCTTCTTTGATGCAAGAATCAATAGTTTGGGGCCCTATTCATTAAAAAAAAAGCGGCCAAGTATGTGTTGGGTAGTTTTTTCAAATGCTATTTAGTAAAAATTGTATAACATCGATAAAAAATTTTAATCAAAAGTACCCACGTCAATGAATTTTCATAAATTAACAGGTTGCAAAATTAGAAGGAATCATTCTGTTAGTGATCTTGTAGATTCAAAGCTTCCAACATGAACGTCAAAATAATATGTTTAATAATATGTACTTTAAAAGTAATGCTCAGCGGGTAGCTACTCGAATCTTTTTTTCATCAGAAATTTTTTGTAAGTGACATCTATTTTTATTTATTTTTTTTTTTTTTTACATCTGACATCGAGAAAGCGTATACGAAAATTCATTTCAATAGATACTAAAATATAGAAACTTCTAGGCTGTGACAAATACCCTGAGAGACAATACAAAATATAGGAGGGGCTAAAGAAAAAAATCCAAAACCCAGAGCAAAACATAAAAAAATTAGAGTTTTATTCTATTTTAATGATTTTTATTTATTTATTTTTATTTTATCTATTTATTTATTTATTTATTGAATAAAAAAAATGGGGACGGAAATATTTATGAATTCGCGCATCACTGACTGAAGTTATATGTGTGTAGTTGTAGAGCTAATATAATTTTTTTACTTTTTTGTTAAATTAAATTAATTATTAGATACTATCATATTTTTATAGATATATTTTTAGTACCTATAATTGCACGATAATTTCTCTTTTTACGGAATTTTCTAATTCAAAATTAAATATAATTATTTTTATTATTGAATTAGATTAATAATTCCTAATTTGTCTTTTTATTTTGATTCCATTTCTAACCTGAACAAGCTATTTATTAAGGTTTCTATGTCAATATATAAGAAAGCAAATATTTAATTCATTTTTATATTGCTTTATGGTCTATTAATCTTAAGATGGACCAGAGGAAAAGAGAGATAATTTGAACTATTAATAAAATTCGATAGAAAAATCACAGTAAATGTTCTTAGTTTAAATTTTATTTAATTATCTGTTGTAGTTGTGGGTCACAGTAGCATGTAGAGTTTCCCTCAAATTGACGGGTTAAATCCACCTTGGATGTTGACCCTCACAATTTAGATCCTTATAAGGCGAGGAGGGTCTGCATGAGTCACGGATGGGTTTGCAGTCTACACTCGGACAAGGTTACTTGACACCAAGGCTCATTAGAAAGTAATACTAGCAACCTACTCAGAGGAAATTGAATGAAATGAACTATTCGCAAGTTTAGATGATTTAGGAGAGAAATTAGTAGATTAAACAACACCAATACAAGGTCAATTATAGAAATAAACCTAGCGGATTTTGATGTCAAACCAGTCTTCGGAAGGATTATCTTATAATGATGATGATCCGAAATAAAAAAGTGTGATAAGGGACTACCTTTTTTTTATCTAACGAATTATAAGTATTTTCTTTTGGAACTGGCTGGTAGAATTCAATGGAGAATTAACGAAAAGGCAGCCAAAGATAACTAAAACTACAAATTCCGAATTTGTTTTTATTGGAACATAATTTTCGTTGTCTTAAAAAATGAGGTTCGAAAGATCTTCTCTTTCTTCAAGGTTTAAAAAAAGCACCTCTTTCTTGTATCCTTTAAAGAATTGTGGAAATCATTATATGTCACTTGCACTAAATCCAAAAAAGTACAAGCACTGTTAAAGCAAAGAAGGAGGTGGTTACAAGCTTCCTTCTTTGTGAAATGACCAGCTATCTATTACAAAAATAACGAATTCACCTACAACCATTTAGGTATTTGAACCCATGAGAAATATCAGATAAAATTTTTCTAATTAAAAAGATTTATGATGAAAGTCAAACCTTGAAAACTTATAGTCTTTAACAAATAAATTACATACTTATATAATATATATATATATATATATATTCGTTATATGTAGATATATTGTAATATAGGTGTATGTTTATTTGCATCAAGCAGAGAACAACCTTATTTTTTCTCTTTGTGATTGAGTATTTAGCCAAATTTAATATCATTTGCAATTGCTATTTGTCATCAGTAGGTACTTAATGTCAAAAAGAGCGTGAAAATCAATTAATTTCTAAAAATTTTATAGTAACTATGTGTACAACTATAGAATAAGTTGCAAAAAATTTCAAAAACCTAATAAAATAATTATTCTTTTATAGAATACTATAAAATCTTGAATTAAGTCATATTAGATTTACTAGAGCAGTTTGAAAAATCTGATCTATAAATATATTATTTAGAAAAAGTATATACCTTGGAAGGGATGTTAGGGCGTTTTGAACCGCGTATCGATGGTGTCTCGAAGATTGGCACCTTCTTTCTGAAAAGAGAAAAAATTAATTAGTCAATTAATTAAAAAGATCTAAAAGAGTATGAAAATCAATTAATTTTTTAATGGATTTTAAAATACTTAAAAGATTTCTACAATTTATTTGTACAATTATAGATAAAATAAATTGACGAAAGTTCACTTTTTGATAACTAATATATAAAACAATTTTCATTTGAACAGATTATCCAATTAACCTTGATAAAGTGTCTCTTAATGAATAGTTTCTCCTATCACTTAAAAACGGCCCCAGTATTAGAGGTAGAAAGGTTGTGAGTTCTGATGAGAATGTCCCCATTAAAAACGTCTAATCTAGACGGTTTTAGCCGAAATTTCTTCATTATTTATTTCTTCTTAACATACATAGCGAGGGTGGAAGTTAAAGTATTGCATTCACTTTCAGGAGGTTAAATATTCGATGACTTCTATCTCCAAAACTATAAAAGTTAATTTCACTCCAACCACTCAAGTGACAGTATTCAATGTACTTAAGATTTAAAATTAGTTTAGAAACATTTCATGGACGAACCAAACTCAACCAAAAACTCAATGACCATATTATATATGTATTTGTGTGAATGTACTATGTACTGCTAATATATCAGCATCACTTTAAGTCACAGTTCAACGAAAATTGAAAATAAATCTAGTAACCAGCCAGCAACATTAAGGTAAACTTTTGGTCTAAATCGACATACCCTTTGTATCTCTTTAGGGTGGTTTTTATTTTTTTCCTCAAAATCGATTCCTACTTAACAAGCATCATAAGTTTTGCGATAAATAATATTATGTACACTTTGAGGGTACTTAACACTTAACCATGAAGCCAAAAACTAATATTTTTTAAATAAATTTTCTCATTGTCAATTTATTGAGTTTATGGTGCACTAATTTTAAAGGGGTAAATTTTTAGGGTGATTTCAAAGAAGAGAAAGCTGTAAGTGGAAATCGCGTGTTCCATATACCAGTTTATTTTTAAATGCACTCGAACAAGAGGCGATGGATCACACATCTTTAAAGACCCTAGCAATTCCGAAGATAAGAAGATTGAGTGATCAAGAAGGGTGGAGATAAATGTGTTATCTGATAGTAAACTATTATTTATTGATTATTGGCGACGTTTCGGAACGTGACAATTTATTTTAATCAACCTCGATAAAAAAAACACATCAGTTATTTATCAATTTCCCACATCTCTCCTCTAAATAACATTAAAATATTTTACAAAAAGCTGAACAAAAAAGTAAACATTTCCAAGCAGCGCTGCCGCGATTTTTTATTCGGATATACTATTCATTTTAGTAAAATGTAATGTAATGGGTTAAAAAATCGAGCCTCTTTATTTACTTACTGTCGGAAACAGTAATTCCTTTAAAACATTTTTTGAAGAATATATTTAATCAATTTAATGCCTCAAAACTCATGTCGTTATTAAATCTATCGAAACAGCTCTTTTTTCAGAGTATATATTTAATGTATCTAGCCAAGTCATTTGATTAATTAGTTCACTATCGAAAGGAAATCGGGTTATTATTTGTGTGCATAATTCAATATAAAAAGTTAGGACTGTAATATATCATAAATGTACTTTGACTATCTTGATACCTTGAATCTTTGAGATATTTTATGAAATATACTATAAACTAAATTATTTTAATGTTAATGTACTATTGTACTTTTCAAGCATAAATGTACTGTAAATAATACGTTTGTACTGTAACGACAGCACTATTTCCAAGACTTAGGATTATCTCAAAGAATTTTGATGATGTGACAATTTTTGAATTAATTGACTGAAAAATATAATAAAGCTGTAGTTTATCATAAACAGTCGAATCAAATTTCTTCCCATAGCTAAAACCATTTAAGAGCTTACAATTTAACTTTTTCAATCCCGCGTACGCTTTCAGCAAATTTTAGTGATTCGGCAATGTTTGTCAGTGAACAGTTTGAGCTAGAAAATGAAACTTGGCAGACAGGACGTTTTATTTAATATAACTTTTATTATAAGAATGCACATAGTAGTACAGTTAGTTAAATTTCTAATGAAAATCGTGGTAGGTTATCCGTGGTATTATGGATAATTTTTATTAAAATAAAGAAAATTTAAAAATTTTTAAAAATCCTAAAAGATTTCACAAAAATAAAAGACAAGATGCTTATTTGCATTACTCTATATATAATTCGGGGCTCGAGCCCATCTTCAGTAGTTCAAGGAGAAAACTGAGTACAAAAATATATGCATATAATTCGTAAGTTTGGGGGAACTTACTACTTATAATATTGCATGTTTAACCGCTTTCTCGGTTTTTATTTTTTTCCTTTTTTACGTAATCAAAAGGAGTAATTAATTCTGATTAAAATGATTAATTCATGATAAATTTACTTTAAATCTTATTACCATTTTTTTTTCGGATAGTTAATTGTTTAGAAGTATTTTTTTTTTATCTTGAAGATGGGCTCGTACCCCGAAATATGTAAAGAGTCTTGCTAATAAGCATCTTATCTTTTATTTTTGTCAAACCTACCTAGAGATTTATATTTTTTAAATTTTCTTTACTTTATTCACCAAGAACCTACACCATTCTCCCTTAACAAAATAATTTTTATTAACTGTCAGAAGGTAAAATATAATTCTTCTGACATAGGTATAATAAAAATTATACATAAACCCCCGGATTTAGTAATTGACAACCTCTCGTGATTTTCTTTAAATAATTTTTATATCAATATTTAAAAATAAAATATAAAATCATTATATAAAAAATTATTATCATAATTAATTTTTTAATATTGGGCTACATAAAATTTTTTTTATGTATGTGTGTCCTGGTAGCTAAATTTTTGTAAAGTATAAAATTACTTTGAATATTTCGCTCTCTATGCCTAGACAAATTAACCTAGTGTTAATAGTTCTCTATTGAGTAGTATTTGTATAGTATGTTTAATTTAATAATTTCAGCTTCAGCTAAATTTTTTGTTGATTTAGAGAGGATATATATGAATCTTCTTTCTCTTTATTATCTCGTAAACCGGTTTTATAATAATGAAAATAAAAAAATAATCGAGTAGGTACTTCATTATATTAGTATAACTGCTTATAACTAATAAAGGAAATACCTCGGATGATATTACTTCATTGATTACCTTCATTAAAGAACAACGCATAATAATAAATTTCTAAAATAGGAGACGCAATCTTCTAATCATATTATTATTTAATAGACGGAGCGTTTAATTGAAGAATCATTATTGAGTTAGGAAAGTAAATGAATTGACCTATAGGAAGAGACATGCCTGTCGATACCACTTTATTCATCGTAAACAATTAATAGGTCTATAAGCAATACAAAATTTTTATATTCAACTTTCAAACATGAAAATAAGTAAATATGTGTAAAAAAATATTTTTTTAAGAATTGAACATTGTTTCTTCTGTGTAATGAAAATTTCTCTGAAGAAAAAATGAAATGATTAAAAAATTTTCATTTTTTGTTTTTCAATTATTATTCATGCTTAGAAAAAATCGAATCCTTTTGTTCTTGATAAAGGTTATTAAAGACAAATGCAGAAAGTACTAGATAAAAAAGAGGTGACTGAGGGTCAGTGGTCAGAGTGTCGGGCCGCTGTGTATGCTAGTTCGAGACTGAGTCGGCAGATATCTGAAGCCACCTCCTCTTGGAAAGCAATGGCAAACTACCAAGAGTATAATTGCCTAGTCAGCCTCTCCAAATTAGCAGTTCAGAACCGGCGTTAAAAAGTATGTCCCGTATATATGTGTAAAATAGCTAAACACACTAAGCACAGGTATATGTGGAGAGGTACCGAAAGGTCAGGGAAACCTAATATGGCACTTAAAGAATAAGTAGATAAAAGATTTCTATAGAAAATCCAGAGATGTGATCAACTACTAAATTCGAGATGTTATGGATTATTTTTACTATGTCTTACGAGTTGTTTCAACCCTTCTGACATATAAAATATAATTCATATGACGATCTGATCACTCTGGATTTCCCATAGATAAATTTCTCGAACAGTTGTATCTCATGAGCTGAAATTTGGCACTTAAGTTGCTTAGAAAATATCACGAGACAATCTACTGAATCTGGGCTGTTATAATTACATTTCACTACAGTGTTAAAAATTTCTGATATAATTTTACTATTAAAATAGGAAGTCCGGCCTCAAAACTTTTTTGTTAAATTACCAGTGTTGTAATCTTAAAACATATTTTTAACTAATATCTACTTATCTAATTAATACAAGAAAAAAGTAAAGTTACAATTTATTTTTGTATTTTTTTTCAATGAGTTAATAAATGTGTTTTACCAATATAATATAGTATTTTTTTACTATACACAATCTTTTAAATTTCCTATCTATTTGTACTGTAAACATATAGTAAATTTACAATTTTTTTAACAGTATATGGTTGAATTTATTCCTTCCAGATAAATGGCTACCCTGTGACGTCTCCCATCTAACACCCGAAAAAATTTTAGAAAAGATTTAATTTCCACCCTTAAAAAAATTTGCTGGTGATTCTAAATTCAAACATTTGGCAATTTTTTTGCACTAGAGTTCGATTTCCAGTGAAACAACCGTTCTGAAATGTCATAAATTGTCTGATATATGTTATGCCAACCTATACGAACTTTCAAACTAATATAAACCCTGTCTTTCAAAAGACTTGTCCCACAGCGCTTGAAAACAATTTCAGAAATAGATGCCTGTTGAGATTTTCTTATTAAAAATCTAGGGGGTTTAAGCCTTTCTAGGTAGTTTTTTTTTCTCTTTTTCTCTAATATAAATCAAAAAGCGAAAGATTAATTCAAACTACTTTCTTTTGCCATCTTTAATATTTCCATTTAAATAGAAGTGTAATGGCTGTTCTATATATTGCAAGGATTTATTATAATATCTGTAAATCTCAAACTGATAATCAATCTCTGCCTGTTGATTAAGTACTTGACCGGTTTTTTATTATTTTTTTTAAAGAAACCATCTGTTTTCAATGTTATTTAGTCGGTCAAGGGTGGGTTTCGTTTCATGATCGTCCTCTCCAAAAGATTATCTCAGAGTACAAAAAAATTAACTTATAAACCAAGCAGGAAATTTAATAAAATGAATCGAAGTTTTAAATTTACTTAGAAAGCATGAAACTTCAAGGAATTAAAGGAAAAAGTGAAAAAAGTTTTTCAAGACTCCGCACGGTCTCCACAAATTTAAACATTTCATGTTAAATTTCAGTTCATTAGCTACACCCTCTTAAAGAGCTCTCCTTATAAGATTTAATTTTATGTTAAAGCGGAATCTCTGAAATTAGATTACCCAAAATTTAATCTGTTTTTCCTTTTGAAAATACAAGCAATATGCCATTAAAACGAAGCTCCCCATATAAGATTCAAAAATTTACTATCTGTATTTTTAAACCGGAAGTTCAAAAGATAGAAAGTCAAAATTTAATCAGCTATTTGTTTTAAAAATACAACTTTTTGCCACAAGACCGAACTTACTGCGTTCTTGGGCTAAACTAGACTGACAAAAAATATATACACTGATCGTCTGAGGATTAGTATACTGAGTATTTTTCAAGCATGATGTGTTTTCTATCTGTCTGGATGCGGATACTCACAATATTTAAAAAGCGTAAGGAAGTAGAAAGTTTGTTCTGAGACCAAAATGTGTATATACTATTTCTAAAACAAATAACTGATTAAATTTTGTTTAGAACTTCCGGATGATAAATGAAAGAATTAAGAAAAATAAATTGACACGTTCTGATGTGGCCATTCACTTGAATTTTCCATACACTTCTGGATGAGTTTGCTCAAAGGGCCTCTAGATTTTTATTTTTTGACCCCTCCCCCCTAATTTTGTCGCCAGAAAAAAAATATTTTCGTTATAATAGGTTCATTTTATAGTATATTTCATTTTTCTTGTTTTGTTAGTTTGAAAATATTATAATTTTAATTTTTACCCTCCCCCCCTTAGTTTTTGGTCGATATGCCCCAAAATCTAATCAACTCTTAATATCAATGCTCCCAAACTACATGTGAAATTTGGTTTTAATATTCAGACTAGTTTTTGAGCTAGGTTGTCCACAAAAATTTGCAAACGCACAGACTAACAAAATAACAAACATTTTGACAAAACATTTATTATCTCGAAAAATTTAATTTTTTCGTTGTTCACTTATTAGGCCTTTTTTGTAGACCGAAATGCCATGGTTTCGCCCAATTTTTTTAATCAAAATAGTTTCAGCCGTTTTTGAGATATTTCGAAAAAAACAAAAAAAAACCACCTTTTTAATGCACGATTACAATACTTGACCATACCCTGTATGGTAAAGTAAAAAATAGAATCATTATATGAACTCTTTAACGGTTCTAGTGTGCAGCAAGCTATCAGAAATATGGGTATCAAAAATCTGTACATTTTTGTAAAAGCTTGAACCAATAACTGACAAAAAATTCTCACATCCCCAAAACTTGAACAGACCCTTCCAAGTTTTACTTATATCTTCAATTTTAGAAAACATCCTATTTAGTCAGTAAAGGGTGGATTTGTTTCATGATCGTCCTTTCTAACAGATTATCTCAAATCACATAAAACTAAACAGATAAGCCAAACAGGCGTTCTACTAAAACATCCAAACTGCCAAGTGATAAGCGAGAGAGAAAAAAGACTAACACTATTTGTGTTTGAAAGAAGAGGAGTCAGTTTGAACGGCTTGGAGCTGCTGAAAGGTGAGCAGCAGCTGACACCATGACTTTGACTTTCAACATGGTGAGTGGCGTCAAGAGGGAAAAAACGTTCAAGCAAGTTCATAAAATCTATTCTCGGAATGGAGATTTGTATTTCCATAAGCAAATGAAATAGTAGAAAGAGTGGAGATTCAATTTAATCGATTATTTGAGAACAAATAATAAACAGGCCAAGTGTGAGTTTGGCCGCATTCCGAGAGGGTACAGTACTTTATAACATTCAAAATATTTGAGATATCAAATAGAAAGTATGAGTGAATTAGCGATATTTTTTCATAGTTTTAAGTTATAAGATGTATCTAAATGCCGACAGATTTACAAATCACTTAAAAACGGCTAGATTGAAGCTTTCTCAAACGTCAATTTAAGATGGAATAAATTTAAAAACAAATAAATAAATTTCAAATATTTTTTGCCAAGAGTAGCAGAGTTGTTTTTATTTTGGATTTTCGGCCTTTCTAGCCATGATCCAATTAACGATACTAATTATTTCATTTTTTAAATTTGTCTTTACCCCCCCCCCCCCTCCGGAGGTCAGGTTTTAGCCGGATGCCTCGAGTCGGATTCGAACCACTTGGTTAGCAGGCTGACATGCCAACCCCTAGCCTACCCAACCCGCCTAGCAGAGTTGTTGATTCATAAAGAAAAATCAAAGAGGTGACCTCTGCTTGATGCAAACAAACATTATATTATATTTTCTTGATTAGTTTTTTGAGAATTTTTTATTTATATATAAAACTATATATAACCAAACTTCTTGAGGATACAAATTCTCATTTAAATAGGTGTTGGTTTTATTATTTTTTGACAAAAAACACATTTTTATCTTTTATTTTTCTTTATTTTAATTTATTGTTAATAGGAAAGATTTATGAAAGAGTCTTTAACTTTGAATGTTTATACAAAAATAATTGTTGAACAAAAGAATACATACTCTAATAATTTCGATGTGTGGGAATTTTTTCCCATCTTTAGATTGTTCCAAGGCTGATGATGACATATTTGAAAATGTCGAAACGTTCCTGGTAACAATAAAATAAAATAAAGAAAAATAAAAGATAAAAATGTGTTCTTTTGTCAAAAAAGAATAAAACCATCATCTATTTAAATGAGAATTTGTATCCTCAAGAAGTTTGGTTAAATATAGTTATATATATATATTATATTTTATATTGAGTGGATATTTGATGAGGCAGTCCAAAAAAAGAGGATAATTTAGACTATCTTTTTTTTCATATACAGACGTTTTGGAGGCTTATTCCCTCTTTCTTCAGGGGTTTGAAAAGTCGGTAAAGGAAATCCAATGCGACATTCCCTCAGTCTCCTCTTTCAGTGGCAGTATTTTATTCTCAGCAGAATTATATTGTAGTGTAGGTTTATAAATAAAAGATATTCTAAATTATCTTCTTTTTTTGGACAACACTCAATTTACTTATCAGTCTGTCTCCAAAAATTACTTCAATCTTATTATACATATACATTATATTAGGAATATAATTATCTAAAATATATATATATATATGTAAATTAGATAATAATATCTTATTCCTAATTTAGCGCTCTTATTATAACCTCTAGGGATTTATTAAATATTATGTTGGTAGTAGCTCTGGCTTGCTATGCACATGTCAGTTCGGTTAATAATATGAACTTGTAATTTAATATAAATAGAAGATAATAAGAATAAATTGTACATCTTTAAATACGTGATAAAGGTCTTATAATCTTTTCATTTATAGGTAAGATTATCTTCTAATTATTTATTGTATAAATTGTATTGTATATTTGTTAATAAAACCCATTTATAGTTTCTAGCTAATGAATCATTTATAACCTAATCGATTTAAAGATTACAAAAAGATTATAAGAAGATACAATAATGACTCAACCAAAACTGCATTTACATCTGATGAAGATGAATGAAAGGGAGAACATCTTGATCGGAATATCTTTGGACAAGAGGGTATGGTATCGAATTCCAGAAGAATTGAAGAAGGTTGAAAACCATCCCGAACTGCTATCTTTGAGGACGGTTAGTAATACTCTGCAATCTATTACAAAGAACGGAGGATACAGGAAAATAGGTGTAACATTTAAACCAGAATTAAAAAAAATTTATCTGGATGAAGAAGAAAATTTTTGCGTGAAGGATTATGTTTTGGAGGAATATCAGGAAACTGATTGTACAACAGGAAAAAAGGGTGAGTTAACATCCAATGAACATTTTCTATTAGAGCAAATCAATGACCTAAAAACTAAATTAAAATCGCATACTCAAGCAAATTTAAACGAGATAGAAAAAAATTTTTAATTGTAAAATTTAATGGAAGGCAAGAGGCAACAGTTTGGATGGAGTCATTCGAAAAGGAGTGCCTTAGGTGTGAAATTAGTAATAATAACACAAAAATAGAAATATTAAAAATCTTCGTTGAGGGGCAATATAAAAGAGTGGTATAGTGCCAATTTAATGAAATTATCAGCTTCTGATTGGGATGGTTGGAAAAAAATTTTTTGCTGACTTATGAAAAAAGAAATTGGGCTCCCATCTGCGCAGCATTTGGATTTAAATATATTTCTGGATCATTAATCGAATACGTAATTAAGAAAGAACGATTATTACTGAAGCGGATAAAAATATACCACAATTATTTAGGATTTATCAAATTGTGTTTAATTTACCAACTGAAATACAAATAAATTGAAAGGAGAAAATTAAGACTATGGATGATTTAATAAACGAACTAAAGAAAATCAATGATTATCACTCATATAACGATGAATTGGGAAACGAAGAAAAGTGAAGAAAAAAATTTGATTATAGTTAAAGATAAATTATTGAAAATTTCAAAAACTAAGTAGACCCATGCACAAGATGATGAATCGTTGGGTCTTAAAACCGTTATCACCCAATACAAGGCATGTTGAATAAAAGAATCAATAAAAATGAAATAAATATAACTGAAGAAGACGAATGACGATGAAGATGAAACATGATTCAAGATAATGATGTTAAAAAAACTAATTGCCAAGGAATCCTACACCACTTTCATTGATAAAGATTAGGTAATTGTAAAATAAAGAGAAAACAATTCAGCAGTATACGATAATGGCTCTACATGTCACTAATTAATGAAAAATTTATAAATTATTCAAAACAAAAATTACATAGAATGGAATAAAGTATATTGAAAATCATCAAATGGTGTGAAATTTAATTCGAAAACCAGGCTAACCTACATGAAAATTGAGAAATAGAAGATAAATTAAATTTAATAGTTGTAAAAAATGATACAATTTATACTATGATTTATTGATTGGATTGGATACAATAAAAAGTTCAATTTAATACAAGATGAAAACTTAAAAATTAAACAAAGTAATAAATGATAAAACAACAGACATAGATACATCATCAATGATGATGATACATTTAGGAATCAAGAACGAAATAAAAGAAGAAACAACAGAAGAAGCTACAAATAACATACACAGTGAAGAAAAGAGCCATCAAAGGTAACCATCCCACAGCTGCTATGAATACAGAAATATTAAAAATTTTGAGGAAAATGTGATCCACTGGATGAAGAGAAAGAGAAATGAAAACCGTTAAATTAATTCAAAATACCAATCATGTTTCACAAAGATAAATATAGATGTCGGTTCAAGTTAAACTGAGAAGTAAAAAGTAAAGTCAAAGAAGATAGATATATCTCAAAGAAACCATATCGATGCTCATTCCAACCAGGAAGAAATAGATTCTCAAATTCCAAAATTAATGGAAATAGATCTGATAGAAGAATCGAGTTCACCTGTTGCATCTACTGAGACGTTAGCTCTTTAAAAAGTAGAGGAAAAAGAACTCGATTGTGTATAGATCTGAGAGAATTGAATAAATTGGTGATTGCCAGAACCACAGCATTCTCTAGAAATAGAAGATTATAGTGGATGTTAACGGCATGATTGGTATACGGCATTAGATATGAATTCAGCTTTTTGGACTATCCCAATTAGAGAAAAAGACAGAGAAAAAACAGCCTTTATAACAAGAAGAGGGCATCAATGGACAGGTACTACCATTCGAGTTACAAGAATTCTGCCAGCTATCTTCTCAAAGAGTTCTAGCAAGTAGAATCAAGATCAGACACAATTTAAATGAATTTTGCAAATTATATAGATGATATTCTGATTTTTTTCAAAATCATTTGAATGAACATTTAGAACAACATTCTGGTTATTTTTGAATGGCTAAAAAGAAGGTTTTAAATCAAAATGAAAAATGTATGTTTGCTAGACACTTGTCAAATATTTAGGCCACGAAATTGAAGGATGGGAAAGTATACCCAACTCAAGGATAATTTAATTTCGATTAAGGAATACAATCGTCCAAAATCAAAAATAACTGCTGTCAAATATTAGGGAAAAAATAAATTTCTACAGAAAATTCATCCACCATCAGTCACACATAAGTTGACACCACTACACAACTTATTAAAGAAGAACCAAAATTTAAATGGTCTGAAGAATGCGAAAATTGTTTTATAGACATAAAAAGATGTTATGCACAACATTAATTTTAGCAATCATCGATAGAAATAAGGACACAGTTGTAGAAGTGGACGCAAGCCGATTGGGGCTGGGTGCTGTTCTAAAGCAAAAACAGGAAGATGGATTTCTACATCCAGTAGCATACTTCTCAAAGAAATTGACACTCGGGACAAATGAAGAAAGAAGTAATGTTTTTGGAATGTTTAGCAATTAAGGAAGCTGATTGTATACTGGCAACATTATCTAATAGGTAAAGAATTCATAGTCACATCAGACCATAAACCACTTGTAAATTTAAAATCAAAGCGAGAACTGATGAAGCACTAGGAGATATGATGTTATACTTAACACAATATAATTTTAAAGTGGTCTACAAAGAAGGAAAAGAAAATATAGAAGCTGACACCTTATCGAGAAATCCAGTTTTGGAAGATTTCGAAAATAAAGAAGATTGCTTAGAAATAGTGAATATGATCAAGATAGAAGAAATAATTAATGATCAGGAATCTATTAAAGATGAAATTGAAAATTCAAAAAAGACTTTTAAAAACGGTGATATAAATTTCAAAATATTAAAAATAATAAAAGAATATATGTATCTAAAGAATTTGGAAAAAAATTGATAGATAAAATACATAAATTCTACGGTCATATTGGTAATAATCTAATGGCAGAAAAAATAAGACCATTTTATTACTTCAAGAATATGGACGAATTAATAAAAGATTATTGTAACACATGTGAAACATGCATAAAGAATAAATCAAGGGTCCAAGAGAAATAGGTCTATTATCAAAACTAGGACCAGCAAAATGTCCATTTGAAATAATGTCAATAGACACAATAGGTGGTTTTGGTGGTAATAGATCAACAAAGAAATATATGCATTTGCTGGTGGATCATTTCTCTAGATATGCTTGGATTTCGACATCAACTACCCAGTCTGCAGATGATTTCATTAAATTACTAAACCCGATTATAAATAAAAACGAAATAAAAATGATTTTAGTTGACCAATATAGTGCTTTAAATTCAATTAAATTTAAAAAGTATCTAAAAGAAAAGAAAATTCAACTAATATTTACATCTATAGATTCCCCACAATCTAATGGTTTAAATGAGAGATTAAACCAGACTTTAGTAAATAGATTAAGATGTAAAATAAATGAAAAAGATAAACGAGCATGGCCGAAATTAGCAGAAGAATGCGTAAGAGAATATAATATTACAAATCATAGCGTAACAAAATACTCACCCTCTTACCTGTTGTACGAACAAAGTTCTGATATTATCCCCGAAGAGTTACACAAAAAAGAAGATATAGAGAAAGATAGAGAAGAAGCATTCAGAAACTCAGAAAAAAATTTTCTCAAAAATAAAAAGAAATTTGATGTGAATAAAAAAGAACATCAATTCAAAGAAGGAGAATGGGTATATGTTATGAATGGAAATAAATTAAACAGGGGCAAGTTAGAAGAAATAAGAAGCGGACCATTCATCATCAGCAAGAAAGTTTCAAACTCTATGTATAAACTAAAGTGTAATAAGAAAAACAAGGAAAGTGTGGTGAACAGTAGGAAGCTGAGACCTTACTCTTTTTCCCCTTATGAGAAAAAGAGTCCCCTAGCAGAGGAGGTGTAAATTAGATAATAATATCTTATTCCTAATTTAGCGCTCTTATTATAACCTCTAGGGATTTATTAAATATTATGTTGGTAGTAGCTCTGGCTTGCTATGCACATGTCAGTTCGGTTAATAATATGAACTTGTAATTTAATATAAATAGAAGATAATAAGAATAAATTGTACATCTTTAAATACGTGATAAAGGTCTTATAATCTTTTCATTTATAGGTAAGATTATCTTCTAATTATTTATTGTATAAATTGTATTGTATATTTGTTAATAAAACCCATTTATAGTTTCTAGCTAATGAATCATTTATAACCTAATCGATTTAAAGATTACATATATATATATATATATATATATATATATATATATATATATATATATATATAATTTATTTTGTTAGGGACTATAGTTTCGAAGGTTTGACTTTCATCATCAGTCTTTTTAATTAGAAATATTTTGTTGTTTCTCATGGTACGAATATTTGAACCCAAGAGAAATTATAGATACAATATTTATAATTAAAAAGATTGATGATGAAAGTCGAAACTATACATATCGTCGCTTTAGAGTGTAAACCTCCTAACTCACAACAAGGAAATTTTACAGGGCAAAGAAAAAAAACCAAAATTTAATATTGTTGAAGGAAACAATAAAAGAGTATGTCTTCTGCTGGAATAATAAATTTTATTTAATAAATAAAATAAATAGAATTTATAATTCCAGCAGAAGACATGCTCTTTTATTGTCTCCATCAAAATTCTGCTACCCTCGGCACAAAAACTTACAATTTAATTTAATATTGTTGTTATGGAAAGAAACTTTTTTTCACATTTTTTTCTACAATTTACGATCATAATTTTAAGTAGCAGTTTTACTTGGACGATGCTGCCTGCATCTCTTTTTTTTCGAACGGTATTAATATGTCATATATGATAAAAAATGGAGTTAGCAGGTTTACACTCTAAGGCGACACATTTTTTATATTTGTTATAATATGTATATGTTTATTTGTATCAAGAAGAGGACAATCTCATTGGTTTCTCTTAATGAAAAAAACTAAACCTAATTTTATTTATAGATCTTTACAGGGATGCCTCACACCGAAGGGGGAACCGCGACCTAGTAGTCTTCCAAGTAGAAGACAATAGATGACAATAGATTATCTAATGAATTCCAAAGTAATTCCAAATAATTCGAAAGATGGTGTAGACCTAATTCCAATCGAGGTTCACCCCTCGCCTCACACTATTATAAAAAATATTTTTTATTTTTAGCTCCAGATAAAAATCTACACTCCCCAAAATAAACTAAAATTTTAAGTCTTATCCTGGACCAAATTTTACACAGTTACCCTTTAGGAATTAGAAGACCTCAAAATGTGAAAATCTTGAGAAAGGAATGCACTTCTTGCACTTAATATTCATAATATTTATTATTTGTTTAGGTTTAAAATAAGAGACGTGCAGCTTCAATTTTTTCTTTTTATTTATCTCTCAATTCCCACTAACATTTCGGCCATTGGTTATGGCCATTTTCAGAGCGGGAATTAGTCAATATTTATATAAAAAAAATTTTGATACATTTTATATATATTTATATAAAAAATTTTTTGATACATTTTATATAAATATTGACTAATTCCCGCTCTGAAGATGGCCATAACCAATGGCCGAAACGTTAGTGGGAATTGAGAAATAAATAAAAAGAAAAATTGAAGATGCACGTCTCTTATTTTAAACCTAAACAAATAAATTACTACAGCTATAAAAAACTCCCTTAATAAATATTTATTATTTTTATAAATGAAAGTAAATTTCAAAATAAATCTCAACCAAATATTCATATATTTTTGCCTATCTTCTTTTTTTTTTTATCACCAGATACGTAGATAATATTTTATCGTCAATATTTTTTCTCTATCAAGATTTTTTAAGTGATTTGAGAAGAGACAGTGTCAACATTCCCAATATAATCAAGTGTAGCATTAGTATTGAGAGCGTCAATTTGATTGACAAAATGACATTTATATATTATTAGGTATATAAATAAACGCTAAAAAGAGTGCGAAAAAACGTTTTATATCGAATTATGAGAAAAGAATTAAATCAATCAGGAGATACGTGATTCTAGATTAAACATTTTACCTCGAATTTAACTAGTCATTCTAGAATATGCTAGAATTGATTTCAGAAAAAGAAAATTTATGTCGTTCGTTAGCTATGGTTTATTATGTTAGTCGCATCTGAAATCCATTTATGGGGAAAACTAGTATAAGGAAACAAATAAATGAAAAGTATTGAAGAATGACCCCGTAAATCTACTAGAAAAGTAACGGATATATACCCCTAAAGGGAAACGATCATTGTCCCAAGTAGTAGCTGATCAATATACTTATTTTATTAATATTTTTAATAGTTTCTAAGCTTCAGGGGTAATTTGTATCACTATTAAAATAAATTTAATAATTTTATTTATTTTAAGAGATACAAATATATTAAATAATGTATCTATTTATTTTAATAGTGAGACAAATAGTTCTCGAAGTATGAAAAATATAAGCTACGCAATACGGAGTCACATAAGTTCCAGAAGAAGAATTTATAAAAATATATATATAAAAAAAATTATAAAACTAGTTTTATTTCAAAATGAACTAAAAATATAAACACATTTCTCTTCAGAATAACAAAATTGTCATATTTCCATGACTAAAAACAAAAGCGTGGGCGCTTTTTAAACAAATTTCTTGTTAAAAGGGCTCACGTTTTTAATTTTATTTACTTAGGTTAGTACGTAAATTTCTCATATACTGAAGAAATTTTATTTTCTCTTTCTTAGTGCCATTTGAAGTAGAAGAGTGTTTTTAAAGTTTTTTTTTTAATATATTTTTGTTATAATGGCAAAAATTAGGATAGGCGTTGATATCTAATCAAGATTTATAGAATTAATAATTACATGTAAAATTAAGCTAATTCATTTTTCCTGATATCTATTGGTAGAAAGTTATTTAAGAAACAAAATTCTTCTAATTCTACCATAAGAATAATCCATTTATTTCCTTGATAACTATCGCCTCGGATTATAGTTAATAGGTACGTTATAATTTTTGAAATATGTAGCAGAAAACATCAAAGAATATTAGATATAGAATTTAGGGTTGAAATTAAATAAACCCTGAATAAAGAGGGAATAAACCTCAGAAACCTCGGTTTTTGAATAAAAAAGATAGTTTAAATTATTTCTCTTTTTTGAATTTTGGACTGCCTCATCAAAATCCACCCTTTTCACCTATCAATCCGTCTCGAAAAACTATTTCAATCTGATTAAATATTTTTCTATTAATAATCAGAAATCGATGAAATAGGAATATTAATACGAATAAAATACGAGGCATATTTTTTAAGTAAGTACCGTTTTCAAATGAAAAAAAAACAAGTATACTTTTCATAACAATTTTATTTTCACATGAAGGCCTGTATCTTAATCTACATTTCGACATAGTTGCCACAATATTAAGGAATTTATTGAATCTTTCCACGAGCTTTTGTATTCCCTCCTCAAAGAAGTCTCCCGGCTGATTGGATATCCACTGCAACTTTCGATAATTTAGTCGTTCAGTCACAATTGCATAAAGAACACCTCTTGGCATTAGAGGAAACAAATCAGATGATATGCAAATGGGTTAGAACATTTAAAGATGGTCTCACGAAAATTCATAACGAGGAAGGAAGTGGGCGACCTTCTGTCATTACTGAAGATTTAGTGCATAAAGTTGACGAAAAAGTGAGAGAGAACAGATTTACGATTTCGTCGTTATCTGATTTGTTTCCTCTAATGTCAAGAGGTGTTCTTTATGCAATTGTGACTGAACGACTAAATTATCGAAAGTTGCAGTGGATGTCCAATCAGGCGGCAGACTTCTTTGAGGAGGGAATACTAAAGCTAATAAGTAAAAATATATTTTTCTAGGTGGGTTTCACTAAATAAAACAAATATATGTTTTGAGTTTTTATCTCGATATATATTCCGGGAGCTTACAAAAGACAAACTTTGTAAGCAGGAGTCCTGATGATCGAGTCCGAGCCCCATAAGCCGAAATATATATCGAGATAAAAACTCAAAATCATATATTTGTACTTATTATCTATTAAAATGTTTCACCTAGGACCGACACCAAATTCTTTAAAGATTAATACTAAAGCTCGTGAAAAGATGCAATTAATGCCTTAATATTGGTGGAGACTATTCGAAACGTAGATTAAGATACAGGCTTTCATGTGAAAATAAAATTGTAAAGTTGATACAATTTTGATGGCTGTATATGTATACAATTAAGTAATGGAGAGGGATTCAGCCAATGGGTAGCCTCTGCTGAATAAAAAACTCCCAATTATGGAAAACGTTTCGGCTTTAATTAAATAATGCCATCATCAGTTCCTAAGAGAGTATTAGTGACACAATCAATTTTATAAATAAATTGTCCGCAGGCAGAGTTGTTATGGATTTTATCATAATATACAAAATTATATGAATTATAAAATGGTACATAAATATAAATATAAAATAAATAGTATTAATTGAATAAATGAAAATTTGCTGTATTTGTGCTTGAGACGTTGCGCATATCGAGTGAGAGCACACCGGGATTTGTGTACCATTTTGTAATTCATATAATTTTGTATATTATGATAGAATCCATAACGACTCTGCCTGCGGACAATTTATTTATAAAATTAATTGTGTCGCTAATACTCTTTTTTTTTTTTTTTTTAATGATATTGATGAGAGAAGGAGATACACCAGAAGGTGGATCCCCTAAAGGCCTGTATGGGCTGGCCCCTCCATCGTGAAAAGAACAGAGCAGAAGGAAAAGAAGCCGGGATCACGAGCCAATCTCAGAAACTTAGATACAATTCAATATCCAATTTTACTAAGGTTTTAGGGGCTTCGAGCAGTGGTAAATTCTCCGCGCGATAAATTCGGTTAAATTTATCTCCCACTTAATTTTTATTACCAGACCCTATACTTACAGAAAAAATGTCTGGGTATAGCCGGGAATCGAACCCGAGACCTCCGGGTTGCCAGTCAGTTGTTCTGACCATTACACCACGGGGGCGGACAAAGGGAACTGATGATGGCATTATTTAATTAAAGCCGAAACGTTTTCCATAATTGGGAGTTTTTTTATTCATCAGAGGCTACTCATTGGCTGAATCCCTCTCCATTACTTAATTATTATAAAATTGTAATGAAAAGTATACTTGTTTTTTTGTTTATTTGAAAACCGTACTTACTTTAAGAACATGCCTCGTATTTAATTAAAAAGTTTTGTTTTGTTGGGAGTACCAAAATTATGTTGATTCATAAAGAGAAATAAATGAGGTTATATTGTATTGTCAAAATTCGATTATAAAATTTTACGTGTTTAAAGAGAGAATTTTATGTTGGATGAGATACCAAACCTAAGAGCAGAAAATATCTTTTGACTTTATATATTTTATAATTATAATCAATGAATATTTTCTCGTTGTGTTTAAATTATATTTTTATCTATTAATTTCTGGAGTTAGGTAAATTTTGTATCATCATTACAAATACGTTTGTGTCCATGATTTCAAGAAAATAGGCTTGGTAGAAGTAAGTAAGTTTGATTAAAAGATTCAAGGAGACAGGAAAAATAACCAAGTTAAATAGAAACATGTGGCTCATTGGACAAGAAACTATTAAAGTAGAGTAGATGAATATGGAATGCGTTGTAATCTGTCACCTGAGTCCCAGGTGGCTGACTTAGCGATATCCAACCGGATTTAGAACTCACTCAATTTATGCTTGCTTATTATAATTTGAATCTACATTTATTCACTTTTCTTTTTATATGATGCTTGAAATGAATTTATTTGGTTAACAAGTATATTTTGCAAAATTTATTCAACATATTAATTTTTTACTTTCACATATATATTCTATATCATGTAATGAAAAAGGATATAATGTGAAGTATTGCATTCGCCTGTCTTGACACTTTGAGACCATGTCCGATGTGAAAAAAATTAATTTCACTCTGTGAATTCTAGGTAGAAGGAAAAAGTTTGAAACCGGATTTAGAACATAAAACGTTGTTTGTACATATTAAGTGTTTTTATTGAGTATTTTTTATTATTTCAATAAGCCCTTTGTTCTTAATTAACCTAGTTTTTAAATATGTCTGAGTATATGTTCAGGTGGGGTCGTCTTAATACAGTAGAGTCCCGAAAACTTGGCACTTAATAACCCGGAAGCCCGGATAACTCGGCCACACCCTGGCAGGGGGAAAGAACCCCTTTTTCTTGTAGTAAAGGCTCTATGCCTTAATAAAGTACGTACTTTTCTTTTGTTTAAGGGTATTTGGCAGTTTATTCCTTGTTGTATTCTCGAGCAAACAATACATACAAGTACAGTACTATATTTTCTGAAGAAACATTCGTTTCGGTCCACATTAGGCTGAGTTTTCGGGACTCTACTGCATTAATTTTTTTGCAAAGAAATGAGTATCAATTTGAGAAAGAAAGATCGACTTATTTCTCAAAATCAACTTGCGATTTTTAATCAATTTATTAACGAAAATGAATTTAGATCGAATCAAAGATTTTAATAGATAAGTTTATATCAAGTTTATATTGCATGTAGGAGGGTCCTGCCCCCTCAGGAGTTGAACCCAAGCACTAGTCTGATTTCCGGGCAATTAGTCAGACCCTTATGACAATCACCTCCAAACATGTAATATAATTAATATTACCTACTTCGTTAATTTACTTTTTGTTTGTATGTCGAAAAATGGGCTGAAAGATTTTTGATAAAATGAAATTTGATGGAGTGGGGCCTAAGGTTGTGAAAGGAACCAATTTCAAAATAAAATATTCTATTGGAATGTAATTTTCTACCATATACATTTCATACATATGTTTTAAACTGATCTCTTTCTTCAAGATTTAAAAACTATCAATGGTCAAAAAAAAACTTTTCAAAATTGGGTTGAAATAGCTGGCTGCTACAAGGATGATAATCAAAACGTCGTATTAGATGGATGTGAAAACAATTGGTGTTTTTTCTCTGTATTTACCTATCACTCGTAGTCAAACAAACTGATCAATTAATTAAAAAGTCACTACATTAGTTTTATTTATTATTAGTAATGATAGCAAGACGACCGTCTCCCGAAAATATTGGCAAAAAACCGTCCCGAGGGGGTTCAGAAGCCGTGGAAGACCAAAAAAACGATGGAAAGAGAGTTATGACCCTGATGACTGATTATAATATGTTGGAGAACAGGTGTTCACACCTATATAGAAGAATAAGAAGAAGAAGAAGAAGTAATGATAGTAAAAAAGTTTTGGATATTTTATTTTTATTTAATAAAACAACAAAAATGAAACCTGGTAGCGCCTGTAGGGTAAGCTTAGGAACGCCTAAGATGGCGTTTTGGTTGCATATTCTACAGGCTACACTGATTTATTCTAATGCATACCGATTTGAAAGTGTATTGTACGATATCATATTCTAAAGCAGTGGTTCTTAACCTTTTATTAGTCGCGTCCCCCTCAAAACCCGAAAGTATATTCGCGGCCCCCTAAAATATTTTTGCGGTCAGTACCCCTCCCCCACTATTAGGTCCTCGTCATTACTCGTACAAAAAAAACTCTTAAAAGTAATAATAAATCATAAATGTTGTTGAATACACTCCACTAATTTTTTATTCGTACTTCAATTGCGTTACTTTTAAAACTATTCGCATGCAAGAGCCTATCGGAGTCAATTACGTTGCTTCGTTTTAATATTGACCATTGTAGAAAATCCCTTTTCGCTGAGATATGTGGAAGCAAAAGGCAATAAATTTTATATGGCGATGGTGAACAGGTGTGAATATCCCTTCCGAATATGTATTCAAAATTTTATGAAACTTTTTTTCTTAAAAAGTGAATTCAAACTTAAATCCTTCATCAATTCAATCAGAGTCATTGTGGGTTGATGATAAATTGCTATTATTCCAGTTTTTATAGGGATTTCGGATCCACAATTTTCTGCTATCAATGGAAAATATTTGTCAAATTTTTCAATTAATTTTTGGAGATGACATTGAATTAAATAATTTGTACTTATGTTCTTTATCAAATTCACAATTATCTGTAATCATTTGAGAATACTTTGGAAACATTTCAAAAACATTCAAAATTCTATTCTTCGAATCCATGTACGAAGTTTCATTTTCATCGCCTCTATTTTATCTCTCATGGAAAAAAGTGTGTGTTGATTTCCTTGCATAGATAAATTTGTTGTTTATCAGATTGTCAGTAATAGCATATTTCTTGAAAAATATGTATATTTTCAAATGAAAGTATATTTCCTATAGTATAAAAATTGTAAGCCTAGTTTTATAAAAAATATTTACACGGTTTTATTTAACTTGTAATTTTGTAATATATATCTGTCTGTTTGGGTCAAATTTACCTATGCGCTCAACGTTTTCATTTAGTTTAACCATGTTTAAGAATATTGAGATGTCATTAAATTCATCTGTTACATATGTAAAAACTAGTAACAATTTTTTTTTTTTTTTTACTTTACCATATAGGGTATGGTCAAGTATTGTAATCGTGCATGAAAAAAGTGTTGTTTTTTCGAAATATCTAAAAAACGTCTGAAACTATTTTGATTACAAAAACTGAGCGAAACCATGGCATTTCGATTTACAAAAAAGCTCTAATAAGTGAACATCAAAAAATTATATTTTTTGAGATAATAATTGTTTTGTCAAAATGTCTGTTAGTCTGTGTGCGTTACCAAATTTTTGTGGGCGAGCTATCTCAAAAACTAGTGTGAATATCGAAACCAAATTTGACACGTAGTTTTAGTCCAAAAATCTAGGCCATTTGAGCAATCTGAACCAAATTTTGTATACATAATCAGTGGGACCACAGAAGTCTAAAAATGCAAAAACTAACCACTCAAAATGGGGGGGGGGGGGTCAAAAAATGAAAATATAGGCCCTTGTACCAAACTCAAACAAATTTTCTATACATAATCAGTGGGCTCCCAAGAGTCTAAAAATGCAAAAACTAACCCCCCTTCCCTACATGATTATAAATTATTCTATTAAATATTAAATATAAGTGAAGGTCAGGTTGTATGGTAAAGTCAAGTGGGCGGCCACATCAGAACACGTCAGCTTATTTATATTTGTAAAGATATAAAAACTTAAAAAATTCTAATATTTTCGCGGCCCCCCTATTAAGAATCGCTATTCTAAAGTATTACATTATTTGTAACTTCATCAGAAATTTGAATATCGTTATGAACCACGACTTCATAGTTAAAAGAAAAGTTTAATTAATTTTAATAACTTGAAAACATTAGATTTGGCGCTGGTGGCGAAGTTGCAAGGGACAGGGAGAGACCCCTAGCGGAGCCACGGAGAGTGATATGGGATGACAGAAGGAGATTTAAAAGACAAAAACATAATAACTAACCCATATGATCTGTGTATATATTATTTATAATTAGTGTCAGAAATAGAAAATGGACCAACAATTAAAGAAGAAAATTATAAGAATTTCTAAATTATATGCCATAGCATCATCAGAAGCAAATATAACCGAAAATTTTTGAGGTACGTGATGAGTTCCACAATTTAAACTTGGATTTACTGAATTTATTACTGACCATTTTCGAAAATGATTTTAGAATCCAAATAACATATCCCATACTGTAGGGTGATCAGCACACACCCCGAAAGTCATATTCTTACTCGCCAAATCGAGTCGTTTTTAGGGGTAATGTATTCCTGAAGATGTCAAAAAATACCACAAAATCACCTCATTTCAAAATGGTTAAATTTGATTTAAAGACATTCCCAATGACAATATTTTATACGAAAGGCAGCATTTTTGACATTTTTGTTAAAAAAAATTGAAACTAACCACCCAAAAATAAAAATTCTAGCCCTTTCGACCAAACTCACCCAAATTTTGAATATATATTCTGTGGACTCCCAGAAGGCTAGAAATGATAGAAAGGGCTAGAATTTTCATTTTTGACCCTCTCCCCATTTTGGGTGGTTAGTTTTTACATTTCTAGCCTTTTAGAGGGCCCGTTGATTCAAAATTTAATTGAGTTTGGTCGAAAGGGCTAGTATTTTCATTTTTGACTCCCCCCCACCTCCCCATTTTGGATGTTTAGTTTTTGAATTTCTATCCTTTTAGTGGTCCACAGAATATGTATACAAAATTTGGTTGAGTTTGCTCGAAAGGGCTTGAATTTTCATTTTTGACAACCCCCCATTTTGGGTGGTTAGTGTTTGCATTTCTACCCTTTTAAAGGCCCAGTGATTATGTATACAAAATTCGATTGAGTTTGGTCGAAAGGGCTAGAATTTCATTTTTGACCCCCCCCCCCCCCCCCCCCCCATTTTGGGTGGTTAGTTTCAAATTTTTTAATACAAAAATGTCAAAAATTCTGCCTTTTGTATAAAATAGCACGGGTACGAATCCGACTCGACGCATCCAGCTATAACCTGACCCCGGGGTAGAGACAAATTTTAAAATAATAAGTAGTATCGTAAATTGGCTTATGGCTAGAAAGGCCGAAAAGCCAAAAAAAAAACTTTGGCTGTGCAACAATCTAAACGTTTAAAAAATTTAATTTTTTTTCTCAGTCATTGGCCAATATGTAGACTTATGTTTTTAAAATAGATCATAAATATTAATAATAATTTTTATTTTGAGATTTTATGAACAAATTAATGATTTGGATATTTTAAAAATGATAAGTGATTATTTTATCATTTTATTCATACAGTAATAGTTTTAAATAATCATTGTTTTGTTTTAAATTTAAAATGATTACTAATTATGTCATTTATTCTGTTTGTTCCAGGCTGATATGTCAACAAATTTGAATACGGATCGAATTCTTAACGCTTATGAAGATGTACGAAGCGATGGATCAGAAACGGAATGGTAAATGAAAATGGATAAATATAAACACTATATTTTTTATATATATTTATATTTTTTTTATATTTTGAGTTTTTTCATAAATAAATAAATTCTGACTAAAAAACGACCAAGAATAAAATTTTAAATGAGATATTTTCATCTCAGAATGGACCAAATTTTGTCTCCTAATTCAGGAGTCATTTGAAAGCTTCCGGAAAAAGTTTTGAAAAAAAAATTTATTTAATTTTACGAACTTTAAAATATTATTACAAATGAATAGAAAATATTTCAATTTTAGTTGTGCATCATTTGAAAATTTACAAAATAATAATTAATTGTGAAGTAATTGTAAGTAAGTGAAAATAAAATTTTATTTTTTTAATGACAGAAAATTAATTATACTATTATCAGTGTGAATAATTTTTTTAAAGACAATTAACAAATGAAAATCAAAATTATGGTATTTTCTACATATATTATTACTCCTAAAATAAGTAATTTTTTAAATAAAATAAATGTGAGGCAGCTAAAGAATTGAAATGTTTCTGAAAAAATAAAAAAAATACATTTTTTTAAAATATTTAACGCTGCCTGGCATTTTAAGCAGATTTTATAGAAATTAAAAATTCTAATAATTTGTAATACCTACTATATTAAAGGAGACAATAAAAGAGTGTGAAATAATTTTATAACCCATAAATACACTATAAATTATGTAATAAAACAATAGTGAATCAATTACATTTTTTGTAATTCAATGATAATTTTATTAATATAAATTATGAATTTTAAAGTAAATCAGGAAGAGAGAAAAAAATAGTTGGATTTGACCTTTCTTTGGGGGCTTATTTAACAAGGGTTTTATTAGAAATAGTTTGTTAAATTATTTCTTTAGTAATTTAAGATTAAAAGAAGAGCTTACTGAAAAAAGATAACACGAATAAGCAGGAGGGTTCCGGGGTTTAAAATAAACTATAAAATTCAATTTAGTTTTGGTTGAAAAATTGGATTTGTTGTTGGTTTACATGCTACTGAAAGGCAGAGTAATCATAAACTAGAAGTTTAGGGGAAAATCGCAGTAAGTAATTTTTTTTTTTAGTTAGAAAAAGCAAACGTTGGATGGACAATGGTGGTTGTTATTCGCTTCTTCTCAGGGGAAGAGAAACTTAAGATCGAGTAAATCGTTAAGATGTTGAAATCTTGTTTTTTGATTTCAAGTCAAAAGTTTTAAGTTAAACTAGACGATTAGTATTAATGAGGGTGAAGTCATGAATCCCAGCTTGGTGATTTAATAATTTAAGGAGTAATAGGAAAAATATAGTCTCATTATAAATAAAATTAAAAAATGTATTTTTCTAGCAGAAGACACTCTTTTATTGTCTCATTTAATTTATAAAAATTCTGCTACTCTCGGAAAAAATAAACTTTCAATGTAATGCTATGTCTTAAAGGTAAGGTGAAGTGAATATTTATTTCTTTTGATTTTTCAGGGTAGTGTATAAATTTGTTGGAGCTAATTTGGATGTGGCTGCTACAGGAAATGGTTTTGATGGTTTTCGAAGTGAATTTAGTGAAGATGATCGAGCGTTCGGCTACATAAGAATACAGGTAGCATCACTATCTTGTTTATTGATAATTTCTAAATAAAACTTTCAGAATTTATCCGCCGTCACGAACAATAATTCAAGAGGATATCTAACCAGGGCTAACGCCATGAAATAAGTATACTCTATTCTCGAGTAAAACTTTCGATTTAATTAAATTCTTCATCAATTATGTATCTATTAATTAGACATTTTTCATGCAAAATATAGTTACTTTATTCAGTTGGTGAAAAAAAATTTCTAGCAAGGTATCTCGTACACGAGAGAGAAAAAGCCATTCAAATATTATTAAACTAGTCAGAAGGAGAATTATATTTTAAATTTATAAATAACCATAAAAAGCCAGATACATATTAAAAAAATCCTTTAAGGAGGTTCTTTCGCAACAATCCACACAAAAAGTTTTAGCCTCGGAACCAGTCTATAAATATGAACGGAACTAAAATTTTAGGTTATGTGTTTTTAACGTGACTGTAGCACTCACACTATATGTATATGTATACACACATACTTGCCGGATCGTTTCCAAGCCATTGTGCTTATATCCCCTCCACTAAAAATAATCCCCCAAATATATTTATATTAGTTTTTCATCAAGATGGTGAAAGTCCTTCAATGAAAAAATAAAATAATGATCATATCCCCACCCTTTCCCTATCTACCCTATGTAAAAAATGTCATTTTTAATTGCAATTATTTCATGTTTGGTGTGATAAATCGTCTTCAAATTTTAACAGTATGTGTATTATGATTTTAATGACTTATATTCCAAGTTTCAAAGACTTCTTGAATTTTTGCATTTGTGAAAGAACTACCTTAAAAGAATATATTAGTGAAATTTTATTTCTGGTTATCAAAGTGCATTGAAAGTATTTTTCACCGATGTCTTAAGTGAATTCACCATTCATTCAAAATTTGTAATTAGTAGATCCATCTCAGTAAAGATTTTAAATGAATCGAAAGCTTTACAAAGGATTTGAATATACTTATTTTATATCCTAATCCATGAATGACCATCCGGTTGAATTAATATTTGTATATATTAAGGGACGAATTTACATATATAAGCTGAAGCTAAAACCCTCGGTATAGTCTATGGAAATCTTTGCGTAAAAAAATTAATTAATTTTTTTCATATTAACAAGAGAAGTTTTCTATATTCATTGAATAGAAACATGTTCTGATTATATTAATTTTAAGATTTTCTGAAGGCCTAGCCCGGGCTATTAGTCCAGTTAATGAATTCAAGATTCACAAAGAGAAACAAAGAGGTTGTCTTCTGCTTGATGCAAATAAACATACACACATATATATCGAAATAAACCTACACGCATATATATCGAAATTATATATCTGTATATATATATTATTTATTTGTTTTAGACTATAGTTTCGAAGAGTTGGTCTTCATCATCAGTCTTTTTTAATTATAAATTTTAACTGGCTCCCAGCTAAGTAAAGATCGAAAATTTTCAATATCCATACGGTACTGACTCCATGAAAAACAATGTTTATAATTAAAAAAAGACTGATGATGAAGACCAAGTCTTCGAAACTATAGTCTCAAACAAATAAATAATGAATATACTGATATATAATTTCGATATATATCTGTGTATGTTTATTTGCATCAAGCAGAGGACAACCTCTTTGTTTCTCTTTGTGAATCAACAACTCTGCTACTATAGTCTCAAAGAAAAACTTTTCAAGAATTCAAGATTATATGAAATTTCAAACGAATTGTTTCCTGAGATGGAACAGTGCGAGCTTAAAGTTTAATCTAAAAATAACGAAATATCTTGGAAACCAGAGAGTTTAAATAGAATGGGAATTCTTAGAGAGCAAAGATTTTTTTCATTTTTTCGTTCTCTTCTTCAACAAAAATAGTGATATTAAAAATATTATATTGGGTATGTTAAAATGTTTATCTTAGTGCTTCCCTGACCTTCCTTAATCGTCAATATACTTATATATTGTAAAAAAATAAAAATTGTAAATAAAAAATATTAAATGAAATAATTAATCTTTCAATGGTTGCTTTTGTTTCAGACTGGAGATGAAATGTCCAAACGAGCCAAATTCATTTTCGTAACTTGGGTTGGACAAAATGTAGGGATTATCAAACGTGCAAAAATGTCCACCGACAAAGCCATTATTAAACAAATTGTCAAGGTAAATAAAATTATAATTGAATTAAATCAAAGAGATTGCTGATGCTTATACATAGTATTAAAAGTGTAACTTATTGAATAAAAAATGTTACACCAAGTACCAACACCAAATTCCTTAAAAACTATAAAAGTGTAACGTCCGATTTCACATGCCAAAATTAAACTAAGGATACCCTTAAATTAATCTTAAGCTTAAATTTAAATCTAAGAGATGCTGATATCATTGATGAAATACCTTTTATTTTTAAAATTAGTTTTAAGTTTAATTTAAATACTATCTTGGTATAAGTTTTGCTGGTGAAATCTGTCGTAATGAAAGACTTAATTTTTAAGAAGTATTAAAACTAAAGGTGGCTACACACTTAACAAACTTGACAAGTATGCATGATCAATCTTTTTCCACAAGTACGGTAAATTTCCCCTCGGCACCACACGCTACAAGTATGCTTGTACAAGCGCCACTTTGCTCTTGGTTGATGATGAGTTCGGATGACAATGTGCTGGCTATGGCTGATTTTTGCCTTGTCCACAAGAGAAAAACGTAATATGTGTGGTAAAGAGTGGTTTATGAAAAGAAAAACGTATTCCCATATTAATTTACTGAGTGAATTGAAGATATATCAGCGTGATTGGCATATTTATCATGATACTCTGATGATTTAATTCGCCAAAGACATGGTTGATTTCTGTATTCAAGAATAAACTCTTCGAGGAATTCTCGGTTGACTTTCTTCAGATTCGCTAGACATGATGATTTGTCTAGACCTCACTCACGAGTATAGCGTTTACATGTACAAATCGGCATGTCCTAGGTACACATGGTTCGTTTCATTTGCGCAAGTGCGGCTTGTACAAGTTTGCACGATTAAAATTCAATCAAGCATCAAGCTACTTGTACAAGTTATATACTTGTGCAAAATTATCCTACAGACGCTAAGCATACTTGTGCAAAAAGATTGATCATGCATACTTGTCAAGTTTGCAGTTAGGTGTGTAGCCATCTTAAGATGTATTAAAGGTAAATTAGATTGGGATGGAATGGCTGTGAAAGTAACACATTTTTAAATTCAAGACATTATTTTCAACATTTTAGAAACCAACATTTCTGAAGATCTTGCCTTCAGGGTTTCAAACACTCAATGAAGAAAGCACTTAACCTTCCACTTTGGTTGAAAATGATATTACAATAAAGTCTTTTATTTGTAAATTTGTTCTTTTCATTATCCTACAAAATTCTATTGATTTAATTTTATTTATTTTCTTAGAAAGACGGACTGGTAAGCGAAATAAGTAGGTTATAATGAAAGGCAGTCCAAATTATTTAAATTTTTATTCAAATACCGACATTTTGGAGACCTTTTCTCTCCTTCTTCAGGGTAATGTATAGTTATTGATGGGTGAGTATAACTCGGCACCGAGAGAAAAGGTCTCCGAAACGTCGGTATTTGAATAAAAAATTTAAATAATTTGGACTGCCTTTCATTATAACCTACTTATTCTAATGATTATTCATCTATCAGCCCGGACCAAGGGATACTTCTAATGCCAAAGATAAATATTAAATATTTCATTATTAGTGTCCATGATTAATAATTAAAGGAATCGTAGGGAGTTGGACATGACTTTAAATTAAATACAAGTTTTTATTTAAATACGCGAAACGTTTCGTTGCTGGTTTGCAACTTCTTCAGTGGCTCATTTATTAAACTTATTTGTCTGGAGTTTTAACTAAGAGAAAAACCATTTTCAAACAGTATCCTTACAATTCACTCAATTTTATCAAATACAATAAAACATAAACTTTTTAAAACAATGTAGTAATTGTTTCCTGTCAAAATAATTAAAAGAATCAAATTGAACAAAGAAATTTTTATTTATTATGTATGTATAATAAATAATAAATATTAAAATTAAAATTGATTAAATATGATTTTTATGCTCATACCCTAATCAACGTCCGGAGCTTTATCAAATTTTAAAAATCTTAATATGTATTTTAAAAATATCATAGACAAAAAAATAAACACGTAATTAATATTACAGTTTTGCAACCTAGATAAAAGTTTGAGTTGGTCTAAAAAGAACTGGTCCCTCGTTTTTCCCCCATAAATTCCTAATAGATTACTAAAATATTTGGTATACAGATAGGTATATCATCTCGATATATATGTCTCTTGATATGTATGTGTGTATGTTTATTTGCATCAAGCAGAGGGCACTATAGTCTCAAACAAATAAATAATATATATATATATGTATATACAGATATATCATCTCGATATATATGTGTGTATGTTTATTTGCATCAAGCAAAGGACAACCTCTTTGTTTCTCTTTGTGAATCAACAACTCTGCTACGATCGGTAAAACAAAAACTTTTCAATTAAAATATTTGGTGGTTTATGATTTCAGAACTTCGCTGTGGAACTGCACATCTCATCACTTAATGAAATCGATATCAATTTCTTCAAAGACGAGTTGGCAAGAGCTGGTGGTGCGAATTACGGGACTGGCGTTCGTGATTTATAAATAAATGTATCGGAAAAACCAATCATTCAAACGAGGAAAGCCATTTTTATTTGAAAATGAGCCACAAAATCGGACTGAAAATTTTTTTCTATTTTCTTATTTATTATCTTTTTAATTTTAATTTGTAAACTCTCTGTTCGATCTATTATTATTAAGGGATTATTGCAATATAGTATATATATAAATAAGCCAATTACTGATTAAAAAAAAAGTAATAATGTTTGTATATCTATAAAAGTAAGAAATTGAAAAAAATATTTTAATATTTTTAGATATTTTGAATCCAATAAAAATGAAAAGTAAAAAAATTTTAAATAAAACAAGAAATTGTTTGAAATTAAATGAAATGAATGAAATAATGTAAAAATTGAACATACAATCTTATATATATATAAATAAAATCATATTTAACACATTAATTAATGTTAATTTACTGTTTGCTCATTTTTTGGTAGGACTAATTTATCTAATGTATATCATTTTGGACATATAGGATACAAATTTTAAATTTAGAAGTTATATGCGTACTGGTATGTTTTCATTTTCCTTCATATCAAAAAGTGTATTAAAATTTTAATCG
The DNA here is from genome assembly GCA_024734495.1 of Forficula auricularia. Lineage (NCBI taxonomy): Eukaryota > Metazoa > Arthropoda > Insecta > Dermaptera > Forficulidae > Forficula > Forficula auricularia. Next base: position 5,610,876 of record JALMQS010000074.1, on the reverse strand, counting down.
AATGATTATTTTTAGAAGGTTTAATTTTAGGGTGGGGTCAAATTTAATATATAGTTATATATAAACATAGAGGGTGTGGGTTCCCAGTAATGATTTCGTTAAGAAGAATTAGGTTTGCTTTTTTTAAATTTATTTTTATTCAAAATGACAATGCTCCAAAATGGAAGTTTAGAAAAGATTTAACTTAAAATAATGAAAAATTTCACAAATTCACTCATTTTCTCTTTATCAACGACAAACAAGAACGTATTTGCTATCTGATGTTTTTTGGAAGTCATTTGGAGACTTCAAAGTATGTGGTCCGATTGACACTTGGCCGGCTTATTTTAAATTATTAGTATTATTCGGCGGATAAACTAAAAAAGCCTGCCAAGCTCGATACGAATTGCATACACAAGGGTTCCGAAATTCAACTATTACCAAAATAATTATTCAATTAAAATTTTAAAAGATTTTTGATTTGTGGGAATATGTATACATATAAGTTGTAAATTTCAAGTTTGTATCTTATTTCGCTTTCGGGCTATAATGCTCTAAAACATGGGAGTCCGCAGAGGGGGAAAGAGGGGCACTTGCCCCCCCACCCTGGGATCGAGTAGAAGATTATGTAACAATCCTGACTTAAGGTCCGGCCTCATCAAACTATGTTTAACGTAGATACCGTATCTGTTTTTGTATTTAAGCACTACTTTATTAGTGTATCCCACCGAAAGCATTCTGTGAAAAAACAGGCCAAGATCTAAAAAGTGTGCAGCCAAATTAAATTCGACAAGAATAATTATTAAATGAATTTAACTTTAAAGGACATCATAGATATTAGAGAAATATTTTTACATTGCATATCAGAGAGGTTCGTCCCCTTAGGAATCGAACCCAAGCGCTAACTAAGCTTGCCGGGCCAGTAGCCAAACCCTTAAGACTAAATCTAGCTATAATAATTATATATGTTGCATGTCAGAGAGAGATTTGTCTTAAGGGTTTGGCTACTGGCCCGGCAAGCTTAGTTAGCGCTTGGGTTCGATTCCTAAGGGGACGAACCTCTCTGATATGCAATGTAAAAATATTTCTCTAATATCTATGATGTCCTTTAAAGTTAAATTCATTTAATAATATTATATACTGGGTTGATTTTTGAAATAATTTCCATCTTTTTTTCAAAAAAAGACACCCAAAAAGATACTTAAATCTTTGTTTTCACTGAAGAATAATTATGTTGAGAAAATAGTACTTTCAATTTAAATGCATTCTTTTCTATTTTGAATGACAATATAAATTTAAGATTTCAAAATTTTTAATTTAAATTATTTTCAGAAAACTTTGCTGTTACGTATTATGTCGTTAGGTAAAATTAAATAAATTCGTGATCAGCCAAGTTTCATGAAAATAATTTAAATTAAAAATTTAGAATCTATAAATTTAGATTATCCTTCAAAATGGAAAGAATGCATTTTAATTATTAATTTGAATTTCAATATAGGGAACATTCTAATAATTAATTCTGCTATTAAAACCGAAAAATAATAGTTTTTCCACAAAGAATTATGAGCATCGACTTTAAAACGTATTCAATCTTTCAAATGATTGATCTAAACCAGTGTTTCTCAACCTTTTGTAGAGCGAGGAATCCTAGAGCACATTTTCTGAGGAACCCCCTTGGACTAAAATATGAGATATTAAATTTTTCGTCAAAATATCAACATTACGCTACTTTTATAGCTTCCAAATATATGTAACAAACCGCCGCCGATGACGGTGTTGCCAAATTTTAAAAATTTGCTAGATTTTGGGGAAATTGGGTACAAAAAATTAAGTATTATAAGAAAGTTAAGGAACTTTAGAACAACAAAAATGGTTTCACTGAGACAATAATAGTGATGTCCACCGCATTCTTAAGTATCAATCTATCAATGGTTTTATTTGACTATAAGGTAATACTTAGAATCTAAATTTAGTATTTTTTTCTTTACATGACACATTTTTTGAGGGATGATACTACTAACTACTATTTTTGTTTTTCAATTTTTTTCTTTTATTGACCTCTAGGCACGGGGAACCGAGGTTGAGAATCACTGATCTAAACATTTATTATAATAATTATTTAATATTATTATAATAATAATGATAACTTTTCTTAAAGGTAATTTAATTCTTAATAATAATTATTTCTATATAAACTTTTCTACTCGAATGATAGGTCTAGCCAATAGAAGTGTTTATTTAAGAATTATTAAAATTTGATATTAAAAACAGAGCCTCGAGGGGGAAATCAGCATCTATGATCGGAAACCCAAATTTATGGACAACGTGGAGAGATAATATGAAGAACATGACCTAAGAGTGTTCTATAAAAGAGTAGAGAAAATAAATTGTTCCAAGTTTTATATAAGCTAGGTTATATAAGCTATAGTTAAGATATATATTTAATCCAAGAGGAGTGAAGTCATTCGAAATACTCAGCTTGTTGGATTCCTAAGAGAATGGTTGAAAGCGAAATCAAGGTAGGAAAGATAATTATTTCCAAGGAGGCAATAAGAATGTCTTCTGCTGGAATTATAAATTTTATTTATTTATAACAAGACTATAGTTTCGAGGGCTTTCTCTTCATCAGTCTATTACAATGTATTCACAGGAATTAATTACATTGTAATAGACTGATGAAGAGGGCAAAGCCCCTCGAAACTAGTTTCGTTATAAATAAATAAAATTTATAATTCCAGCAGAAGACACACTCTTTTATTGTCTCCTTCAATATATAAAAATTCTGCTACTCTCGGCAAAACTTTCAATTTAATAATTATTTCGGTTCTATTAAAAATACAGTGAATAACCTATTTAATTCAATCTGAAACTCTCAGATCATTATTCTAACCACAAAAGACTCAACATCAACATCAATACCACAACAACAACATCAATACCAACAACAACCAAATTGTTTATTTGTTTACTTTCAGATTAACTTATAACTTTAATTACAACAACGACAATATAACACCAACGACAATACCATCAACAATAAAATTGTTTATATGTATTTATTATGTGTATTTGAATAGTTTCGATTGAAAAATCGTTTTCTAAGGTAAGTTTGAGACTATTTAAAAATAAAATGATAGGGATTTTGATAGTAAGTTTAAATAAAAAAATATTATTGTTTAAATTAGACTATTCTATTCACCTTTTGAAGCCAATGTAGATAACTTAGAAATCTCAAAAATAAAAACATTAGTAGGAACTTTCACTTACTGCATACTCAATTATCCAAGAAGCATGTAGTAAATGAAAGTACAATAGCACAACAGTGCGTTACTTTGTCACTAATAAGTATAATATAATCTAGTTAGATAAATGCCCTTATGATGAAAATATGTACTCACTTTATTATAAAGAAAATAAATATGTAGTTGGATGAGAGAGTACCAAAAAGCAACATGAAAGAAAAGAGAATGATATTAAATAAAAAATGATTATTTATATTAAAGAATTGTCAAGTATCAAATATGAATGCCTACCGTAGTACCGATCCGAGAAAGACCTGACGAGAAGCCTCAGCCCCCACAAACCAACCATACCTTCTTCATCTAAAATATAAAAATAAATAAATTAAAAACTATTGTCTTATATAATAAATAAATTGGGACTTGAATAAATACTAACCGAAGAGTCCACTTGTTTGCGCCCTGATGGCTTCATTCGTTCTAACCTACAACATAAATCTAAAATGGCACAGATGGCCAACTATAATCTGGTCTTCTTTCTTCAAGCTGGTCTTCTTTCTTGAGACGACCGCGAACGCGAACACGTAAAACAACACATGGTTGGGCTCAGTATGGCCTAATCGAAATGGATTAATCACGAATTTAAGACCGAAAACTTGAACGAACGGACGAAACGAGAAAACGCGCCCAAACCCGATAGTTTAGTTTTAAGAAGAAAGAAGAGGAAAACACATCACTCATACAAGTTACCTAAGATAAGAATCATTTAAAAGATTTCTTATCTACCAAATTCAAATCTCTCCTCCCACCTAACACACTCCACCTAATTTCGAAACGAACTAAGAAGAGGAGAGTTTGAATTGGTTAAAATTAGGTTGGGAAACCTACTAGTACATCATAGTATATCCGATCATCATTGAAGTACAGCGTAAGATTCAAGGATTAATGTGCCCCTGCTGAAAAAAAGAAACCCTATCGAGCGAACATAGCTAGCCCTACGACACATCTCTCCAAGCGTCTCACCTGTACAGATCAAGAGGCATATGTCCTGTACATTCAGGTTTCCAGGAAAGACTTCAGTAATGGTCTTTCGAAAAATTACACAGTCATTCAGATAGAGGATTAAACCGATCTCTCAAGTATTGGTTGCATAGACAGCTGAGCCCTCTCGATAGCTGGAAAGTAAAAATATGCCTGCCTATGTCCGGGCACCCCAAAAAACCCGGCACATTCGCGTACCTATGGGGCTCTAAGACAACACCCTATGCCAGACTGAGATCTGAGTAGTTCATTGTCATTGCAACCGATACTTAAGTAAATCGGAAAATCCGTAATTAAAAATTAAAAGGCCTAAACCCCACTTATAATTATATCGTTGGCGAAGGCGCAGATATATATTGTTAAAAAATCGCCCCCTAAAGTCTAATTCCTCACCTAGGAGGAGATATATTCGCGGATTATCAGTATTATTAACTGAACCTAACTATAAAGGTATATTTGTGGTTGGTTACTATGTTTAATAAATGTATGTGTCTGTTGTACCTGAAAATAAAACACAGAGACACACTGCACACCAAAGAGAAAGAAAGAGAGATAGAAAGAAATCCCTTCCCTAGTAGGTATTAGAGTAGTAGTTTCTCTATATCTAATGGACACATACATTACTAAACATCGTTAGACCAACCGCACACCTTTCTATTCTATTTATTCCTAATTTCTAAACAGTGAAAACCTTTTTGAAGCCTTCTTGATTATCATTTGGATAATCAAAAAGAGGAGACTGCGATGTCCCTCGGTGGTCGGGTAAGAATGGATGATGGACGAGTGGTTCCTAAATGAAGAGAGAGAGAGAGAGAGAGACATCCTAACAGCTAACTCGACCCGAGAAGACACGAGATCGAGTTTTACTTACACCAACCTATAATATAACCACCCGTCTCATCATCCATTTTACTCAGGACAGCCATCCTTCCTTCCTTCCTGTCTTAGAAGGCGACGACAGCCCTGCATGCATAGGTTGCATGGGCATGCGTTTTTGGTAGCCGAGGGTCACTGAAAATCCTATTCTAACTAATTTAAATAATCCACAATTTTATTTTTCTTATTTTATAGATATGTAGCTCGAATCGTCTTAGTTATATTGTATTTTATAATAATTATGTGTGATTTTAATAAAAATTTAACGTTCAATTTCTTTAATGTGTAAATTAATTTAAAATTTATACTATAAATTGAAAAAAATCTGTGAATTTAAAATGAAAAAATATGAAATGAATTTATTTAATTGCAGTTCGTGTATGTTTTTGAATTTATTTAATTAAAATAAAAATTAATTTTACTTTAGTTTTAATTTAAATTTTATTAAAATTTTTAAACTTATTATTATTCACTATATGCCACTCTATAAGGGATAAAGATGAGAACCTGTGTCTGAAAGAGAAAATAATTAAAAGAATAACATCCTACGTTCTAAGAAAGCATTCTAAAGCCTTTTAGTAATCAAACTGGCTAAGTACCTATATAGTTAAGGGAGTAAAAACTTTTTGTTGTAAATTTAGAATTTTGTGAAAAATTTAAAAAATAATACGATCGACCTAAATCAAACTAATTGAATTGATCTGCGCCCCGCTTGTGAATACATACATTCGTTGTATAATATTGGACGATCAGCAGCTTAGAAATACCGCCTTCCACTTCTCGCAGAACACCTATAAAGAAGAGAAATAGTATTTCAATATAAAAAAACAAAAACAAAAAACAAAGACCATAATTATCTTATACCAGATATGGCCCGATTAAAAGTTATATCCGGCCTGCCATAAAATTTAAATAATAGTAGAAATTTTTAATTTTAATGTTTTAAAAAATTCATTCATGTTCCATATAAGTGAACAAATGTTTTCTACTATGAAGCCTCGAAAGAATTATATTAGAAACAGTTTGATAGATGAGCATTTAAGTCATTTTTCAAAATCAGTAAATCCCGGCTTATGAAGAACTTTTAGAAATGCAGTCACGGCTTTATTCATCACATTAGTATTATAAGAATTTTAAAAATATATTATTTTTTGAGTTTTTATTGAGTTTATAATACTATATATATTCATCTAGATTAATTTGTAACAACGCTTAGAGAAATTTCTCTAAAAAAATTACCCTCTTGCCTAGAATCGAACCGACGAACTCTTGAACCATGGTCATCAGCTTCTAACCACTAGACCAATGTCACATTAATATATGTTACTAAAACTATATATTTTTGATTTAGACTTTGTGTCTAGATAATATTGTATTCATTTGAACTCGAATGAAAATGAAAAAACACCAATAGATTTTAAATTAAGAAACATTAAATATATATTAATTAACGAGGCAAATTTGAAATATAATTCTCAGCTCTGATTTTAAACTGATGGCTCCAATCGATTTTCATTAACCAGGCAAATTTGAAATATATATATTCGAATTTTGAAATGAAAGACTCCAATTCTTTTTAAATTAAGAAACATTAAATATATAGATAATTGTTCCTCCCCCACTCGCCACTCAAAAATTAAAGATGCGAAACTTTTAAGAGACGATGTATTTTCGGTAGTTTACGGGTATACATTTGGAGTGTGGTTTTTTAATAGGAATAAAATTTTTGGACCGAGACGCTGCACGCCAGGGCACCAACTCCGGAGGGCCGAGCTTGAGGGCGTGCCGAAGGCACGCACGAAAAGCTCGTAATTAATATTGACCCGCGAGATTTTTTTTTTTTTTGGCCCGATCCTAAGAAAAATTTGCACATCACTAATACAATTACTTAGATAAGCGGCGTGCCCTAAACGCAAATATAGGCCCGAACTGTACATATTATAACCAAGGAACCGAGCCGAACTCGATCTACCCTAACCAAATGATCGTCAGGTGTGTAGCTGTTAAATCTAGTATTTTTCTATTTAAATTTATTAAGAGTTGAAATTTTGTTTAATGTTTTTAAAATAGCATTTGCCAATTTTCTTTTTTTCTTCTTAATTTAATTAAATAAATTTATGAAATTTAATAATTATTTAGCAAGATGGGGGTGGCTGAAATGTCCGAGTAAATTCTTTTTAGATGGTCACTGTTTCATAAAGTAACCGGATAAAATGTTGCTTAACTTTTGAGATCTAACGACTACTTTCAAAATAGTATACAGCTCAGAAGCTAAAACAAGTCCTGGATCATTCTAGGATCGGTGTCCGTATAGGAACACTATGAGTACAACATACTGTGTTACTGTGTTGCTTGAATATTATATAATTTTCTAAGCAGTAATCTTAGAATCTTGAAAAAAATTATTCAAAGTGAGGCTAAATTTTCAAATAACAAAATCATTTTTTTTTTTTTTTTTAATTTTAAAAAAACTCACATCCTTAAAACCTTAAAATATTAAATTTTCAATAAATTATTATTTTTACTAAAATATGATTTATTCTCTTGTTCGATAGATAGAGTAGGTATTATTCTAAATTTAGGAAGAAAATTTTAAAATAAAATATTTATCAAATAAGAAGTTTTTTAATTTTCCCCTTTAATTTGAAAGAACAAGGATTCATCTTCCCTCCTTCTTCAGGGTTTCAAGGGTTAATTTTTTCTTTCCTCACTACCCCTGTCTTCCATTACATTTATTAATTATTATTATTATTTTTATATAAGATCATTTTTTAGTTAAAGAGTAAGTTGGTTGAAATGGCACAAAAGATTCTAAGACGGTCACTGTTCATAAAATTAACCATATAGCATGTTACTTAATTAACGACATGTATGAAATCGACTACTTATAAAATAACATGAATTAAAAAGAATATATTAATTTTTATTAATTTTATTTTTATCTAAATAGCGAAATCTTGCCTAGTGGCCTAGATATTCGAAATTCAAAGAAAAGCGTATTCTTTAAAATATTTCATTTTTTAATTTATTTAAATAAATATTTTATTAAATTATATAAATAAGAATTTCCAGAAAAAAGCTCTCGGCGAGTGTGATAATGAAATCTCTGAAAGTAGATGCTGATAGAAGCGTCCGAAATAAGACGAAGTAACATTTCTAGCCTCTTTTGACTCCACTAAACAAATTCGCATAGGAAAGAAGGGCTAAACAGGCGGAGTGTGCTAGTCCCCATAAGGGTTAGAGGAAATGAAATAGAAACTCACATCAGAAGAGAAGCCAGCTGAAGCTCCCTCGGAGAGACTCGCTTGCAATCAGGATTAATTAGTCACTGCATTCTTCGACTGGACACTGGAATTTAGAAATAATAAATTATTATTATGAAATATATTTATATATGAGAGAAAGAAAAAAGATGAAGACAAATCAAAGATAAACTCAAATTATAAGACACATTTTCCAAGCCAATAAACATATTATTAGACAAAATAAATACAATTCTTTTTTAAAACAAACGTTTAATTAAATTTAAAACGATTCAAGAGAAATTTTCCCTTTGTAAATTGAAAATTTGAAAAATATGAAAAAATGTTGCCTAATGCTTTGTGAAATTACCTAAACATAGGATTTTGCATGAAAATGCACAAATATTGAAATATTTCAAAATTACAAATTGAAATATCATTACAAATATATCTTTACGTATAAATAATAGATATATTGTAACTCACCTGTATTTGGGATTACAAATCTCGTTCAGATGCAAAAATTTCACAAGATATTAGACGGAGTAATTACGAGTATGATGGGCGCTACCGAACTGGATTCCCGGGGCAAGCAGTGGGCGCCTCGACAAGTCGAGACTCGAATCTCTAGCTATGACGTCATTGTCCAATGCACCTATAAGCGAATAAAATAATATAATATTAGAAATATATTTAATTCACGCATACACACACACACACACACGCTTCTGTACATATATAATGAGAGAGAAAGAGAGCGAGATAGAAGTTCTTATCCTCTCACTCGCTCTTGCGCTGAGATTAGAACTCATGCTCATTATATACCTACTAAGGGCAAGGACGTACTCAGAGGACCTATACATAAAAAAACTATTTGCAGCCCGGCCAGCCCCCCCCCCCCCAGAAACTCTCTGATTGTCATTAGATGTAAAAATATATTAACAAAAATTTAAAATAAAATATGTTTAAAATTTTATTTAAAATAGCTTTGATTCCATTATTTTTATACCAATAAATACCAACATAATTTTATAAAATTATTTTTTTCTCTTTTTTTTTTTAATATCTACTTTGGTGCTCTCTCCCGAAAACAATTTGAGTACATGCCTGGGTTGTGCTTTAATAAAATTATGGCTAAGGACTTAAAAATGAATGTTTAATTTTTCATATAATTAAATAAGCTGACGTGTTCTGATGTGCCCATCCACTTGACTTTACCATACAACCTGATCCCTCACTTATATTTAATATTTAATAAAATTATTTATAATCATGTAGGGGAGGGGGTTAGTTTTTGAATTTTTAGACTTCTGGGGCCCCACTGATTATGTATACAAAATTTGGTTGAGTTTGGTAAAAGGGCCTAGATTTTCATTTTTTGACCCTAAACCCCCCCCCTTTTGGGCCGTTAGTTTTTGCATTTTTAGACTTCTGGGGTCCCACTGACTATGAATAGAGAATTTGGCCTAGATTTTTAATTTTTTAACCCCCCCCCTCTCCACTCCCCTTAATTTTAGGTCGATATGCACCAAAATCTAATCAGCTCTTAATCTGGAGATGTGCGCGGGGCAAAGCCCTCATATAATTTTATGATGCACCCGGACCCGAACTATGTAGACTTAGGTCGGGGTCTCTTCCTTCGGCCGTTAGAACAACTAGGGGAAGGCGGCCGGAGGGTCCACCCATGTGTAGGGCCGGGTGTAGAAAAACTGAGACGACAGGGCATATTCTCCAGTCGTGTGGGAGGACGCACGATGGAAGGCTCAGGAGGCATGATGCGGTGGTGAGACGTCTGGCTGATGAACTAATTAAAAAGGGAATGCGGGTCGAGCTCGAATATTTATATCAGAGCTCGGCCGGGAACAGGAAGCCAGACATCGTGGCGAAGGACGGTTCGGGGACGGTGTGGGCTCTTGATGTTCAGATAGTTTCAGCGCTCCTCGGACTGGGGGTTGCCCACAGAAACAAAATCAATTATTATAAGGGCAACTCCAGTCTGGTGAGCAACATTGCGGCAAGGTTTGGGGTGGGCTCTGGTTCTGTGAGAGTTGAAGCCATCACACTCTCGTGGAAGGGAGTGTGGTGGCATAAAGCGGTGCCTCCCCTTGTCGCCCTGGGAATTTCTCAGAGAACTTTATACGATATGACCTTCTGGGCGATGAGGGGTTCATTAATGAATTTTTACAGCTTCAACAGGGGAACTTATAGGGAAATCGCCATGCGCTAGAAATTGTATATAAAAAAGAAAAAAAGAAAAAAGAATTTTTTTTGTAAATATATTATGTTAATATTCCTATAATTATGTAAATAATCCTGTAATTAAATTCACCCGATTATGTAAATATTTCTTGTTAGTGGAGGCCCCCACCTGCGTGGCCCAATAAACGAAAAATCAATGGATCAAAACTACGTGTGAAATTTGGTTTCGATATTCATACTAGTTTTTGAGCTAGCTCGTCCACAAATATTTGGTAACGCACAGACTAACAGAATAACTAACAGACATTTTGACAAAACAATTATTATCTCGAAAAACATAATTTTTTCGATCTTCACTTATTAGGGCTTTTTTGTAGAGCGAAATGCCATGGTTTTGCTCAATTATTTTAATCAAAATAGTTTCAGCCATTTTTGAGATATTTCCAAAAAAAGAGGGAAAAAACACTTTTTTTCATCCACGATTACAATACTTGACCATACCCTGGTATGGTAAAGTAAAAATAAAATATAATTATATCAGTAACATATTTTATCGCACATAAACAAAATACCCGGAGGGATGTTATTTTTAACAAATCATATTAATATTTATAAAACATTTTCGTTAATATTAACAGACAAGCAAGTAAAATTCGAAATGTAAAATAAAATTAATTTAATCGTTTAATTACTATTAAAACTTTGATAACTTTCATTACCATTTTAATTCACAATTCACAAAGCAAATAGGCTCTCGATCCATTATATTATAAGCTCTCTGTGATGGTTTAGATCTAAAGATGTTCCTTATTTGATGGATATTTAATAAGGCCATTTGTAATTTTTAAAATAAAATTTATTTCAAAATAAGTCCAAATGCCTGGCGAAAATGTGAATTCATTTTAGAAATGGATGCTCTCATTGTTAAAGAGGCGCCACTAGCGCCGGACTATTGTTAATCGATTTCAAATTCAAATTTAAATCTTATTATCAAATATACATAATTAGACACAGGGCAGTGTGTCAGCCAAGTTTGGAAAAACGGGCGACGCACCGGCCATGTGTATATTTACACGAACCTTTTCGAGCTACTTTCGACACCCCCATAACACAAAAACTATTACATCTACGGACTTGAAATTTTGCATGATTAATAAGACCCACTAGAACACCTAGAATCCCAAATTTCATGAATAAATATATTATGGTTCTTGAGTTATTAAGCTTTGAAAAGTGCCATTTTTAACACTGATTGACTCACTCACTGACATCAAAACCTAAAGTACTTCCAATAATCCTAGAATGCTGAAATTTGGCATACTGGTAGAGTTTGGGCTACAATTAAAGGAAAAAATTGAAAAAGTGAAACTTTCTCTTTTTCAAGAGCTAAAATGAAGGGGTGAAATTTATTATAGAGTTAATTAACATAAATTGAAAATACAATCAAGCTAGGATGCTGAAATTTGGCATACTGATAAAGCTTGGCACAATAATAAAGGAGAAAATTGAAAAACCGAAACTTTCCCTTCTTCGGGTTCCGAAATGAAGGGGTGAAATTGATGAAAAACCGACCGGGTCTTTAACATATATTTTTTCTTCTAAAGATTTATTAATTTCCAACTTTTCAATTGAAATAATCCAAAATCACTTATATCATAATTATTTTGATTATTTATGTCCATCGATTAAATTAATAATTTGTTGTAGGGACATAAGGACAATAGCTTATGCAAATAATTTTTATTTTTTGGCAACGTTTCGTCAACTTTGTTGACTTCCTCGGGGCTCAAACAAATTAACTTCTTTGCAATGAGAAATATGCAAAGAAGTTAATTTGTTTGAGCCCTGAGGAAGTCAACCAAAGTTGGCGAAACGTTGCCAAAAAATAAAAATTATTTGCATAAGCCAGCGGTCGGGGAACCGGGGTAAATTACCATGGGGTAACAATGAAACTATCGGGGGTAATAAGGACATTTTTTAAATTTTCTATTTTATAAACTATTATACTATTTTAGCTTGAATTATTTTAATGTTATAATTTTTATTTACTTACACATAGTTTTCATGTAAATTCCAATTAATTCAATAAATAATATACATTTATAAAACTATAGATTTAAGCATCTTTTTTTTGAAAATAGTTTGAATGTTTTTTAAAAAATCAGCTCGGGTACAGATTAACCAATGTTTTTAAAAGAGAAAGAATTCAATCTTTAGGACAAATTCTAAGATTTTAGTAGAAATATTATTAAATTTCGATATCAGAGGGGATTCATCCCCTCAGGAGTCGACCTGAAAACTAATATGCTTTCCGGACAGACAGCCAATCAGCTCACAACCTCGAGACCAAAAACCTCTCGCCTATAGTATTTTTTTTAATTTCAAGTTTTAATCTTATTTAGTTTACGAGTACAATGCTCTGGTAAACTGAATGACATTGTAGTTACACTGTTAAAAAAATGTAAATTTACTATATGTTTTTACAGTGAGCATGTTAGTTCTCAGGTTGACTCCTGAGGGGATGAATCCCTCTGAAATCGCAATTTAATGATATTTCTACTAAAATCATAGAATTTGTCCTAAAGATTGAATTCTTTCTCTTTTAATATACATTTATCTTGCTTTTCAGAAAGTAGGGGTAACAGCGACCTACGCAAAAATATTTTGGGGTAATGCCTAAAAAAGTTCCACGATCTCTGGCATAAGCTATTGTCCTTATGTCCCTACAATATGAGATGAGAGAGAATTCTCAGGAAAATGGATGTTTAGACGGCTAAATGGACAAATTTCAATGTTGCTGATTTTATATATTTCTATATTTTTTAATATAATAAGCTAACCTGTTAATTAACGGTGAAAAAGATGAATAATTCGAAATAATTCACTAATTAAATTGGGCCATGAGAACGCTCGGATGCTTCACTCTGAACTAATTGCAAGTCGATTAGGGCGCCCAGACCTGTCCAAGCTTGCACCACGAAGGTCGGACATGTCAAGACTTGTATGAGGTAGCTGTGACGTCACAGCCCACAGCAATGAATTAAATATTATATAATATAGAAATATATATAATTCGCTAACACGTTGAGAAAGAAAGAGAGAGATGGATTATTCTTTATCTCACTCACTCTCCCGTACTTGATAGAGTATTTGGACTGAAATACACATGATGAGTTATATTTATTTACTAAATTATGCTTATATTATTATTTGGGAAATATTTTATTATTACTTACAATGAATTGATTTGAAGATTTATTAATCACTTAGGTAATTGGGAATATAGTAATTCACAAAGTTAATTATTTTTCAATATTTGATATTTATGTTATAGTTTTTAATATAATAAAAGATGAAATATATAAATATATTATGTGATCATAAAGAAGATAAATATGAAATCATGTTAATTGATGCAAAGAGTATAAACTGATGCATTATTAAAACGAGAAGGCGCTGTTGTGCCCCGTCCACATTGTCGACCTTTTACAAGAATACTAATTCAAATTTGAATAGCTAAAATTCAAATATCTCTCTGATTCCTCTGAAAATTTATCACATACTACTAAAGGGCATTTGTGCCTGCCTCTGTATGTACCTATGTACCTATGTCCGCCCCCCAGGGGGTGGGAGGTGGGGGTTGGCATGTACTAAAGGGTATTTCTTTCTGTGTATATACCTATGTTTGTCCGTCCCTCAGGGGGTGGGGGTTGGGGTCCAGGAGATAGGTTTACTGGGTTGGAGGGTGATAAGAGGCAGGGGAGAAGTTCCAGGGTTGGGGAGAGGGTTGATGGGCTGGAGAGTGGTTGAAGAGGGAGTGTCCAAAAGACGGTGGGTCCAGGGGGCGAAGCTCTATGGCTAGCAAGAGGCCCGCCGAAGGCGGGCCTTCCACCTAGTTATTTAATAAAGAGAACCTCCTTATAACTAAGTCCACTTTTAAAAATCGAAAAATAATGTTTAGTTTTCCCGAAAAAATTCTGAAAATTCAGTTCTATCTTGGAAATCTTATTGATCTGAGCAATTATATATATATTTATTTATTTATTTATAAGATTTCTTTTAGGTAGATAATTTTCCTCCTTCCTAATATTAAGAAAAAACGTGTGAAAAATAAATATAATAAGGACAATCGATGTTAAGACCTTCGGGTTTCGATGTTGAAGCTTTTGAATTATAGTAAAAGATTATTTATAATAAATAGCAAATATAAGTTGGTTTCCTCTGCTAAGTGCAAAGGTGTTAACTCCCCCTCTCCCACTCCTCCGAAAAAATGAAGTTTTACAGGATATAAATAAAACGTTCATTAAAAATTTAATAAAAATAATACCCTGATAAAAAAAGCAATCTGTGCATCAGGGAGATCATGTCCCCTACTCCTAGGAGTATATCCATACTCTCCTAACCCCTTGGTAGATAGCTAGACACCCAGTCCAAAAATTGACTAACCCCCGAAATTATTTTCCGGTTACGCCAATACAATACGTATGATTTAAAGGTGGATAATACATCTCAAAAAAAAAGAATACAAAAAGTTCATATAAACATTATGTCCGTTTCTGCCCTTTCCCTGTACTACAGATACTAACATGGTTTCTGTTCAGTCGAGCTGAAATCAATTATCACCCCTAAAGCCCTCCTTTACGAGAAACTCGCGGTTTTCGAAAGATCAGCACCTCTTCGCTGTCAAATTGGATAAAAATCGAACAAGCGCTTTCGCCAACTCTTTTATCCCCATGACCTCCAGGGACTGGATTCATGCCACCATCTTTTCTGCGACTTATAACCTTCCAGCTGTTTAAGACCCGTATCCAAAGATACCTTTGGCCCCTGCCCAGCCCATACAATTCCCTTTTCTTCTTCTTTTCACGATGGAAGGGGCAACCCAGGCCTTTAGGGGATGCACCTTTTTGGTGTAAATCCTTCTCTCATCATTTTCATTAAAAAAAAAATGAAGATTGAAGAAACGGGAGCAAGTCATCAAGAAACCAAAAACCCATAAGGATTACGGTTATGAACAAATTTTTTTATTCGTATGTATAATATGACTGTGTAGTTAATGTAATTTATATTGTATTTTTTTGTATTAATGAATAAATAAATTTCTGAATAAAATAATAAAAATAACAATTATACCAAATTCCAAGTTCCTAGTCTAGAGAAATCGTGGTTATTAATAATGACTAGTATTTGAATTTTATAAATAAGATATTAATAAATTTTTTGATAAAATTGTAGTTCGAATTCGCCCTTGTGATTTTTGTAATGAAATTTAATTAATATCTTCTTAAGTTTAACAAAAAAATACTTCATATGAATATTTATTAATGTTTTACTTAAAAATAAAACATAGGGTTCTTTCTCTACGTTTTAAAATCTAAAATCGCCTGTAGGGTAGGCATTACAACTGCTAAGAAACCCAATGTATTGCATATGCTACAGGCTATACCATTCATTTGAAATCCGTCGCCTTTGTGAGAGGGTTTACTGTCAAATGCAGACAGATGTATTTCTATAGAAATGTCTGAACTATAGTAATAGTATTGAAAGACTGTTTGGATATTTCTAATTTTTAACCGCATTCTAAATAATATTAAATTATTTAATTATTTATAACTTCGTTAAAGATTTTTAAGTAGATATTTTAATAAAAAACATTCAACTATTATAATTAATAGATCGCTATTAAAATATGTATTAACATGAAGAAATAATAAAATATCGAAAATTTATCTTGAAATTTGAAATATGTACAAAATTAATATTTCTATAGGAAATAATTTTTAGTTATATCTTCAAATATAGGGTGTAATCGACGCGGTGTTAGAATTTACTTCTAGATAATGAATGATCAATGAAATATTATATTTTAATGAATTAGCTAAGTGGCCAGTTATGGGAAAATAAAAAGTTTAAATAAAAGCCAACTTCTATTTAATACTTTATTTTGGGCAGACGTAATCGATATTTTACAACGTGCTACACCGCTGCTCTTCACAGTGCACATGTCAACTGGATAAGTATTATTGCATGTTTTAAATTTTTGTTTAAAATTTTTATAATAGATTTTTAAAGGGTGGAATTGAGGATTATATAGTACACACCCAAGTCACAAAAACAGGCAAAATTTATCTCCAGCAGACGTTTTACATTTGGAATCAATACACTGGTAAACAAGCTATTTCATCTGAACAATTTCAATTACTGTCCTTCGTAGACATATTAAATTAATCAAATAAATTTTAAATGTAAAATTATCTCAATTATCGATCTTGTGTGAGATATGTTGATTTTATAAATAACCTACAGTACATTGATCTTAAATGGAGTGGGGATGATGGGTTCTATATATGTAAAATGAAGGCAGAACGAAGGACTAATTGAAATAGTTCAGTTGAAATAGCTTGTTTACTAGTGTAATGATTCCAAATGTAAAACCACTGCTGGAGATAAATTTTGTGTTTTTGTGACTTAGGTGAGTACTATATAATCCTCAATTCCACCCTTAAAAAATTTATTATAAAAAGTTTAAACAAAAATTTAAAACATGCAATAATCTTCTCTAGTTGACGTGCACTGATGAAGAGCAGCGGTGTAGCCCTCGAAACATTGTAAAATATCGATTACGTCTGCGCAAAATAAAGTACCATATTAAATAGAAGTTGGCTTTTATTTCAATTTTTCGAATCGAAAAAAGTACTTGAAAATTTTAGAATATATCTTATTTATTTAATTATAAGAATAGAGTATTATTAAGATATATTACCTTAACAGCCAAAGTCTCGCGCCTGGTCCTGGATTACTCTGACCCCATAGGTACACATTTACACTCACGCACAAATAAAAATATACTCGCGAAACATTTTGATTTCGAAGGAATAAGCACTTGTGTAAATTGTGGGATTCATTAGGGATAGGAAATGATTCTCTTGATAAAAGAATCAAGAGCTCACGTGGGCAGGGACGCCAGCCCCTGAAGTAGGTCTGTACTTCGTTATCTATAATAACAAAGAAGTACACACCTACCCGTTACCCAAAGATTAAGGATTTGAGTTCCCACAACATTAGAAAATCAAATACTTAATCTAAATGTTACTATTAGTAGGATGAGCACCTACCTGAAAAAAGAAAAAAAAATATTATTAGTAAAAAACATAATGAATTTAAAGTCTTTATTATACAGATATTCGCAATGAAATTATATTCAATATATTATCTATTTTATTTGATATTTTTTTGAAAAAATCGAAAAAAGTACTTGAAAGATTTAGAATATTTATTAGTTATTTAATTATAAGAATAAAGAATATACTACATTAACAACCAACGTCTCGCGCCTGGACCTGGATTACTCTGACCCCATAGATACACATTTACACTCACGCAAACGTAAAAATATACATTTCAATTTCGAAGGTATAAGCACTTGTGAAAAGAGGGATTCATTAGGAATAGGACATAATGTCTTGATAAAGAAATCATGAACTCACATGGGCAGGGACGCCATCCCCTGAAGTAGGTCTCTACTTCGTTATATATAATAACAAAGAAGTAAACACCTACCCGTTACCCAGACATTAATATTTTATTCAAGATCTCAAATTAATTTCAAAAATGGATGTGAAGTCTTGGAATGTATTCATATTTGGAATCTCTAAATTATTTTTCATAATAATTTGTGGGAATTTTTATCCCAACAACCATTTAATTTAGAAAAAAATATGCACTTAGCAAATGTATTTATTATATGTTAAATTATTATACTATTAATTCTTAAAGGCGATTTATTCGAAAAGTTTCACTTGTATATTCAGTCGAATATAAATATTTCAAATTTCATACATAATATACAATTATTTGTATAATTTTTTAATGAATTTTAAACATGAAATTTTTATTATATTTTTGTTAGATCCATACGTTTTAACTATTTCTAAAAAAAGTGTAATTATACATTAATCGGAATGTTTAGTGTTTGTAAAAAAGTATGCAAATATAAATATTATATATATATATGATTATGCCTCTATAGTTAATTTATACAGAGACATAGACAGCTGTTTAGCGAAACAGGGAGAACCACGCGTAGGCAGCTGTCACCCCGCCCCCCACATTGATAGATAAATATATAATGATTAAAGGGAGATTATTAATATAATTTTGATCGCAAATCACATAATATACTCATAGAGTGATAATTTTACAGTTTTAAATATTGCCTTTATTTTCAAATGTATAAAACAGTCAGAAACTCAATTTGAAAGACAAAATAGTGAAAATTTCAAGGCTAGAGGTATTTTGAAACAAATAGCAGACATTATATTTGAAGCAGAACACGCCTACACTTGAGATTAGTATTTGCTAAAAGGCCTTTTCGGAAACAAATACTAGGACAATGTCTCCAATACTGCAATTTGATTCGTATCAAAGTCTTAAACATTCGAAATTGATTGAAATATGCAAGTAATATGAAGAATTCGTTGAAATATGCAAATATATGCAGTAAAAGATGGCAAAATAAATTTTTTTATCCACTAAAAAATTAAAATTTAAGACAAAATGACTATATATTTGAAGGAGTGCTATCAGAAGAAAAGAATTAGTAGTGTCACGATGATTTCAAATAAATGAAAATGTGAAAGTCGTGTGGTGAAGACACCAGTTGATTTTATTTTGGTTTTTATTTTTATTTTTTTATTTAATATCATTGATTTTTATCAGTCCACCTTTTTTCTTTTCTTATTTGGCAATTAGCTTGTTGAGTAATTGTTACTACCCAAGACCAATAGAGGAGAGGTTATAAAGGGATTTTTTTATTAGAAGTGTGACAATTTGGAATTCCTTTTGAACTGGACATCTGCTGGAGGTCTCCTGAGATGAGAGGGAGCAAAAGGTCTCCGGACAAAAGGTGGGGAGACCCTTCTTGGCCATTGGAAATACACAGTATTCAATTTCACTCAATAACACCTCCATTATTTCCACCCCGGCACAATATCAATATACTATTGCCATTCAGACAGAAAGAGTGGCCATCGTGTCACTAAAGTCTATCTAATCTCTTCAAAATGACACTCGAAACAGGAACGCTTGCCCTTCTGGCTGAGTGAAACGAACTAGGTTTTAATACTCAGGGAACACCTATTAATGCATAAAGAGGGTAGAATAATTTAAAAAAAAAACCGACTTCAAAAAAATTAAATGCAACAAATAAAATAATAATAGCTCAAAAATCAAATAAAATACACTAAAAGATATAAAATAATTATGTAATTTAGTTACAACCAAACGACGAAATATTAACATGAAATCACTTTTTGAAGTCGGTGCCAAAAATATACATTTTATGAGTCGCACTTTAGTACGTATGCCGGGTAATCTCGTTTATATAGTTTGTTTAGCACCGACTTCAAAAAGTGATTTCATGTTAATATTTCGTCGTTTAGTTGTAACTAAATTAGATAATTATTTTATACCTTTTAGTGTATTTTATTTTATTTTTGAGTTTTATTATTTTATTTGTTGCATTTATTTTTTTTTGAAGTCGGTTTTATTTTTTTTTATAAAAATTATTTTTATTTTTCTCTTTTTAGTGATGTTATGAATAGTGACTTAATATAATACCATGCATTCATCTCGTAAGAGAAAGCGTGGGGCGAATGAATCAGAAAATGAAAGAATAAAATTCAATTCATAAATATAAAAATTCTCTCGAAACGTTGGCGGGTTTTAAACGAACGTTTTAAGATTGTTTTTTTTTTAAGATTTTATTTATTATAATTTCGATTATTTGCTCATAAGAATTGGAAATTTACGTTATTTCGTCGTTGATCATATCATGAGAACTTGACCAAATTAATATGGGACTACCCCTAAAGTACCCCTTTCCAATAAAAAAAGAATAATCGAAATCGGTCTACGTGGCAAAAAGTTCTCGATGAACATACATAAAATAAATAAATAAATAAATAGGTATCTTGGAACTATACTGATCCAAACGCAGAATCATTAAAATAGGTTCATAAACAAAGAAGTTATGACTGAACAAACATAACAAAAAAGGTCCAATACCAATGAAAAAAAAACGGGACCAATCGGAAACTATACTGAACCAAATGCAAAAAAATCATCAAAATTGGTTCACAATTGGCGAAGAAATCAGATAACATAGATACAAAAAAATCATTCGAATTGATAACCTGCTTTTTTGAAGTCGGTTAAAAATGAATTGTCAACAAATTAACTACAATGAACACGACTTTCAATTAAATTTTGCCCATTTTATTTGAAATAATTAATATAAATATGTGAATATAAAAGACAAATGCCGATAATTGCAGAGTTAAGGCTTTTAGGTAACTCAAGATCGACTACTAAATTCGAAGGGTTATGAATAATTTTTATTATATGAGAAGGGTTCTAATCATCCCTTTATGAATTGAAACCGAATGTCAAAAATGCAATCTGGACACTTGGCTTAGAACCACATTTGACATAATATGAATCACAATCGGCATTTGTCTGGTATATTCAAATTATGGTAGAATTAGTCGAAGAAATGTGATATTTCTAATAAAATCGTCTCATAATTAAAAGGAGATATTATTAATTGATAATTGGCCCAAAATTAAGAGGGGGGGTTCATTCATAAATAATCATAAATTATTTTTTTTAATATTAAATATAAGAGAGAGAGAGCATGGTCAGGCATGGCATGGCAGGTGCATGGTCGTGTGAATGGCCACATCAGCTTATTTATTGTAAAAATCTTCAATTAAAATTGAGTGCAAATTATAAAAAAAATGTAATTTAAACTCCTCCGATTTCAATGAAAATATGTGATGGAAACGGACCCTTATCTTCACCTACCAATTTTTTCAGGAAATCTGGGAATAATTTTTAATTACATATCGTCACCTTAGGGCCGGTTGTATGTCGCAAAGTAAATGCTTTTTACCACCAACCAAGGGTAGATGGTAAATGGAGGGGCTGGGATGGCCAATCAGATGACAGGCACTGAAAGTTCCTGTCATCTGATTGGCCATCCCAGCCCCTCCATTTACCATCTACCCTTGGTTAGTGGTAAAAGCATTTACTTTGCGACATACAACCGGCCCTTAGAGTATAAGCCTGCTAAATCCATTTTTTATCATATATGACATATTAATACCGTTCGAAAAAAGAGATGCAGCATCGACCAAGTAAAATTGCTACTTAAAATTGCGATAGTAAGTTGGAGAAAAAAATGTGAAAAATAGTTTCTTTCGTTAACAACAATATTAAATTTTGTTTGTTTTGTTTTTTCTCTGTCCTGTAAAATTTCCTTGTTATGAGTTAGCAGGTTTACACTCTAAGGGGATGATATTTGAATCCGGCAGCCAATTTCCATTCGAAATAGAATAATAGCGAGGGTAAAAATGGAAGTTGTACCCTAATTTTATCTACTTAAATATTGTCAAAATTTAAACGGCTATAACTCAAAACTACGTTTCTTTACTTCTAAATATTCAAAAATTCATAACTGAGTCAATTTTATGAATTTTGGGGCGGGACAACAAGCGTTTTGTTCAGTTGTTTTTCTAGAAACCGAAGATGCCATTAGCTCGATTTTGACCAGGTGAAGATAAGGGCTCTTTTTTATGACACAATCAAATATTATTAGCGCCTAATCTCAATTTAAATAAACTAAAGATGAAATTTCGACAATTAAATTGAATTGCTATGTTTCAAACTTGTTTCAGTGGGAAATAACAGGGCGGAGTTGGGATCCCTATGTATTTATCTCTATCTCCCTATTTTATTTATTATTTTTATTTATTTCGAACCATATGAGCTTCTGTCAGCATAAAAAATCGAAAATACCCAAAATAAGGACCACCCTAATATAGGTACATTATATAAAATTATTCAGATCAATTTAATTTTCAAGATAGAACTAGATTTTGAGAATATTTTGGAGAAAAATTAAATAGTATTTTTCGAATTTAAAAGTGGATTTAGTTATAAGAAGGTTCCCTTTATTAAAGAACACATTTTTATATCAATCTGAGAAATCGAATTTTCTTGATTTTTACTGTACCATGCAAGGTATGGTCATATTGTAATCGTGCACGAAAAAAGTGTTTTTTCCTTCTTTTTTCGAAATATCTCAAAAACGGTTCAAACTATTTTGATTAAAAAAATTGAACGAAACCATGGCATTTCGGTCTACAAAAAAGCCCTAATAAGTGAACATCAGGTACAGGACGACTTTTTATAGACGGAGGTATGTGGCATTTTATCAACTATTTTTATTTTATGTGATTATTTTAAAGTAACATATCTTTAATTTTTTGCTCACGGTTTCATTTTGTATAAAAATTTTTCAGACTGATGATGACAAGGGTTTCCTGTCGAAACATGTATCTGTTTCTATAAATAAATAAATAATAAAAGAAAAAAGAATTTTACTTTACCATACAGGGTATGGTCAAGTATTGTAATCGTGCATGAAAAAAGTGTTTTTTTGGAATTATTTCAAAAACAGCTGAAACTATTTTGGTTAAAAAAATTGAGCTAAACCATGGCATTTCGCTCTACAAAAAAGCTCTAATAAGTGAAAATCGAAAAATTATATTTTTAGAGATAATAATTGTTTTGTCAAAATGTCTGTTAGTTAGTCTGTCCGGTTGTCTGGTTGTCCGTTAGTAAGTAAACTAGTGGGAATATCGAAACCAAATTTCACACCTAGTTTTGGTCCATTGAAATTAAGAGCTGACTAGATTTTGGTGCATATCGACCAAAAATTAAGGGGGGTGGAGGGGTGGTTAAAAATTAAAAATCTAGGCCGTTTGAGCAAACTCAACCAAATATTGTATACATAATCAGTGGAAACCCAGAAGTCTAAAAATGCAAAAACTAACCACCAAAAATGGGGGGGGGGGTGTAGGGTCAAAAAATTAAAATCTTGGCCATTTACCAAACTCAACCAAATTTTGTATACATAATTAGTGGGACCCCAGAAGTCTAAAAATGCAAAAACTACCCCCCCCCTACATGATTATAAATAATTTTAGGGGCCAGGTTGTATGGTAAAGTCAAGTGGATGGCCACATCAGAACACGTCAGCTTATTTTATTTTATGTTTTTTCACCG
This sequence comes from Forficula auricularia, assembly GCA_024734495.1. Taxonomy (NCBI): domain Eukaryota; kingdom Metazoa; phylum Arthropoda; class Insecta; order Dermaptera; family Forficulidae; genus Forficula; species Forficula auricularia. Next base: position 5,587,172 of record JALMQS010000074.1, on the reverse strand, counting down.
ACAACAACAACTTTTGGAAGGGCTACAATATACTCATTCCATGTCAATCCTGAAACGGATTTTTACCTATTTTTAATCATAATTAAGCCATTTTAAGTATTTTTGTAAAAATTATTTATGTATGTTTATTATACTAAATCTAATTTACTAAAATATATAGTTAGTTCAAAGGTCATTTTCATTTTTCTTTTCGATTTGAAGAAGTTATAGCTTAGAGTAAGGGAGGGGGTAGAAGTGGGGATATAGGGGTTCCTTCCTTCTTCTTTCTTAACTGGGCTATTTGTCTGCAGGCGGTCTCGCTTCGCTTACCTCTGACAAAACCTCCCTGAAGAAATGTCCTCGTCGGCAAAGTTCAAATTGCTACTAAATAGTCCTCTTTTGCTGCTATTTAAGACCCCAGCTCCAGCTGCTGGTCAATTCTAAGACATATTGTTATCATTTGCACCCCTCTCTGCTTCACCAGTGATGATGAATTATTATCAAAGATATTCTTTTCAATGGCTGAACAAGTCAACTTGGAAGAAAATTTGCACTCAATTGAAAGAATATAAGTAACCATATAATAGTAAATTTTATATATATAGAATTCGAAAAACAAAATTTAAAAGTAGTTGGAGAATACAAAAAAACACGAATGAGACTATTTTCGAAATGTCAAATAAAAATTAAATGATAAAATACTATTAGGTATAATAAAGGATTTTTATAGTACATATTATATTATATACATCTGTCTTTAGAGAAACCCTTTGTTAAATTTTATCTGAATATAAGTGTCTTTTTTATACTGATTGTTAAGTGGTTTATTTTTCTGTTAATTTTTCACTTATCAGACAGATGAGCAGAAATCATTTTTGGAGGCACAAATATTTGTTTAGAAAAAATCGTTAATTTTAACCGACTTCAAAAAAGGAGGAGTTTCTCAATTTGACTGATTTTTTTTTTTTTTGTGTCTATGTTACTCGATTTCTTCCCAATTGTGAACCGATTTTGATAAAAAAATTTCATTGTATTCAGTATAGTTTCCGATTGGTAAAAAACTAAATCTCATTGGTATTGGGCCTTTCTTGTTATGTATGTTCACACATAACTTCTTTGTTTATGTTTATTTGTTTTGTTTACATAATTATTTTATGGCTTTTAGTGCATTTTATTTGATTTTTGAGTTCATATTATTTTATTTGTTTCATTTAATTTTTTTTGAAGTCTGTTTTTTTCTAAAAATTATCAAAAGATAAGATACCTACTCAAAATTTTAGATTCATTAAAAATTATAAGTATTTTTAAATTTTTTAATTTGACTTTTGTGACATCATAATTTTTAAGATCACTGGGCTCCTCTGTCAAAAATCTGAGATTCTCCCACCCCCCTTAGTGTGGGACGTAATTTATGGTCGGCGCCTAATGCTAAAATGCAACAATTTTTAAATCCCCCCAAAAATTTCAATGACACACTCTGCTTTTAACCCCTTTCCACCCCTGGTGATTATAGTCAGTCGCTAACGATATTTGTTGTGAGAAGACCACGTGGATCATGGCTCCTTCGTTTTCAGACGCGGATGATGAAATTCTTTTAATTTGTCTTAAAAATTAATTTTTGATACAGTCTTTATTAATTTTTGAGCTCAAATAAACGGTGATTTTCGGGAGTCGGGTAGCTCAGTCAGCTAACGCACTGGCTTCGCTTCGGCATCGATCGATTATGACGATGTTGAGGTGGAGGTCCGGGTTCGATCCTAGCTGGCAAATAAAAATTTCTACCGGCTGAAAACTCGGCTCCCTCACTAACCCTACTAACACTCTACTTATGTGCTGTCTAAATGGGCTTTGTTCCCGGTGACATTAAATAAATTAAAAAAAAAAAACGGTGATTTTTTTGCTTTTGTCATCCCATACATATGAAGAATTATTTCCTCGTCTTCCATCTCCTCAATCAAAAGGCATTTAACTAATAATCTTTTACGTCTACTCAACTTTAAACTCATTATGTTAAACACAAACTTCCTTTAGAACGATCTGACTGCGAATGAAAACACGCGACTATATAGTGAAAAATCAACAAATCGCAGATGCTCCAAACAAAATAGTAACCAACGATTATTGTTAAAAAATAATCGTTGGGCGATCATAGATAGTGATAATCGCTCCGAGGAAAACGTACCTTAAACACTGGCTAAATAAAATCAGATGAAATCGATATATTGCTCGCAAATAGAAGAATGCAAATGTTCTTATAAATTGAGAGTGTTGGGTAAAAAAAATTTTATAAAAAAACGACTTCAAAAAAATTGAATGCAACAAATAAAATAATAAGTCAAAAATCAAATAAAATACACTAAAAGGTATAAAATAATTATCTAATTTAGTTACAACTAAACGACGAAATATTAAAATGAAATCACTTTTTGAAGTCGGTGCTAAACAAACTATATAAGCAAGCGTACCCGCCAAACGTACTAAGTAAGATCCATCGAGTGTGATTCATAAAATGTATATTTTTGGCACCGACTTCAAAAAGTGATTTCATGTTAATATTTCGTCGTTTAGTTGTAACTAAATTAGATAATTATTTATACCTTTTAGTGTATTTTATTTTATTTTTGACTTCTTGTTATTTTATTTGTTGCATTCAATTTTTTTGAAGTCGGTATTATTTTTTTTTATAAAAATTTTTTTTATATATAAATGTGAGGAAACTAATTAATAATGTGAATATTATTTGAATTAGTGGATCGTCCTTAAAAGTTATAATGATTAAAACTCAACAATCACAGCATCAAATCTACAATGTGTTATTTAAAAAGTCTATGGTATATAAACTTGATATTCAGTAAATGCTATATTTATGTATAAATATCTCAACAGGGCCGGATTTGAGCACAGGCTACGCAGGCTGCAGCCTATGGGCCTTCACCACAAAGGGTCTACTTTTTTTTAAATATATTTAACAAGTTAATCAAGTACGTTTGCAGGTATTTGGACAGGAAGGTGTAAATCAAAAAATTATCATTGATTTATGCGACGTTTTGCCAACTTTATTTTGGCTCCATCAGGCGTCTAAAAAATATACAAAAAATAGAGTTTCAGAGAAATCAACAAGTCACATCATTTTTTTCCTTCCTTTCTTTTTTCTCTGACCAAATCAACAAACAATATTACATGTAACATACCTCAATGAATATGTTTAATATTAAGATCATATCATCAGAATTTGAACAAATTGATATGGGAACACCCCTAAGGTACCCACTTTCTAATAAAAAAGAATCATCAAAATCTGTTCACAATTGGCGAAGATAACAGGTAACAGAGACACACACAAAAAAATCGGTCGAAAAGAGAACCTCCTCGTTTTTTGAAGTCGGTTAAAAATACCCTACCATCTTAGTTTATTTGCCTTTATTGGTTGATCTAACTTATTTCATTGAGTATTCATTAATATAAGTCGACACATTTGTATTATAGTTGCAGATTTGTAATCATATGAAATATTAAGATATAACAGATGTGTACATATTTGTGAATAAAATCCTGTCCAAATACCTGCAAACATACTTGATTAATTAAATAATAATATTTAATACGGTTTCAATAAAGAGTTATGCAGGTTTATTTTTAAGTTTTTAATTGTAAAACTGCTGAAAATGCGGTTTTTTTAGGTTAATTTAAGAAAAAAAATTCCCCAGTAGGGCCCGCTCCACAGGTTCAGTCTAGAAGCCCTCACATATTTATTCTCAGACATATTAAAATTTATATAACTTACCAGTATAGGTATTATATTTAAAATTACTTTATTTATTAATAATTTATATAAATGTCAAAAGAGGCCCCAAAATTAAGGATTTTGTGATCTGTTTTAAACTTTGTAAATGGTTTTTATCACATTTGGTTTTTTTTTTTTTAAGTACAGACATAATTTTTAAAGAGTTAGTTGTCGGTTCAAGGTGAAACATTGTTTAATAAAAAGTAAGTAAAATTTCAAGGGAGATTTCACAAAATAAAACACACATAGTATGTTTTGAGTTTTTATCTCGATATTTCGGAATTTGAGCCCATCATCAGGAGTTAACATAGAAAACTCAAAACATATAAGTATTTGTTTTATTTTGTCAAACCTACCTTGAAATTTTACTTACTTTATATTAAGGACGTTCCCTAATATAGCTCAGATGCAGGTTGCTCTTTCCCCTACTCTCACGTGCTCAGAAAGGCAATTTCTTGGATCTGGTAACATTGCATTCTTACTGAGGCTAAAAGACAAAGAATAAAAAAATCACTTCATGAAACAGCTCAATGTAAAATTCCAGATGAGAACAGTACCTATAGTTAGGTTGAGAGAATTAGATAAAAATCTCAAATGCACCAGCTGCAGAAGTTTTTTAGATATGGAAAAATTGAGTGATTTTAGTGCGACGTTGCCAAGTCGCCATCTCTCACTTGCCATGCCATGAGAGAAGAAATGAAAAGTACCTAACTTTTAACATTTTTCATTCAAACGAATACCGCTTGATACAATTATTTTAACAGGAAAATATTTGTTATATCTTCAGTTAATGATTCTCAGTTTTTCAAAATAATATCAAGAAAATTACTATTGTTATTTAATGAAACAGTCGCTTTAACATCAATCGGGATAGAGTTCGTGTATTAAATATGCGAATTTCAATGGTCAATATTTTTAAATTTAGTGCCGCAAGGACTATTGAAAAAAATTTCTACGTATAAAGGACACTTATAAATATGTGTATTCAAAGTTTTAAAAAGATTGCAAGAAACTCGATTTATTAGGGAACCTCCTTAAGTACAGAAATCTAAAAGATAGTTATCTACCTGATACAATGGGGGTTTTCTGAAATAGAATTGAGATTTCTGAATAAAATTGTGATTTTCTATTATTCAATTGAGAATTACCATAATACAATAGGGGTTTTCTGAAAAACACAAGGATAAAGTGTAATTCTCCAAAAGTGATGAGTGTCCATCCTGGATAATAGCCATAGATAATAAATAAATACTAGCCTGAGAAATGAATATCGAATGAAATCTTGAAATTTGGAAGAATGTGAATGGGATGATACACAAATTAAATGTTCCTAGATATCAATTTCTCATATATTATTTTCCATCAAATATTCTTAGGTTTTTCATTTAGCTTATAATCGTTTTCCTATTCCATGGTTATTCTCAATAGTTACCAAACAATGCATTTTTGTCAAGCTCTAAGAATAGTTATTTGTAAATATTTTTATTATTTTTTATCATGCGATTTGGATATCAACGATTGTACTAAATTTAACAACCCTTCTCCTAAGCGGATCCATGATCTTAGTACACTGTGGGGTCATCAGATCGCATTGGCCTCGTCTCAAATCGGCTGTGCGTTGATGCATCTAAACTTTCGGTTGTAAATATAAACAAAATGCAATGGAAATATATTGGAGGCGCTTGCTTTCTACTTCAAAATTTATGGCTATGGAGAGATTATTTAAGTACTTTTAGAATATTTGTGATCCTATTGATGAGCTCTGTCATTTTCTTTCTGAATTCTAACTTTTTTAATCGAAATATTGAAGAATATAAACGGGAACTTGAACAACTGCTTGGGTTCTATCTTGAAATTCCAGCCAATGTAGAAGAGGACACATCAAAAAATGTCGTCGATGAAGCTTTAACGGCTATGAAGCTTCAGCTGGAGGCAGCAAAACGAGAGAGAGATTCTCTTCATCACCAATTAATAGATGTGAGTATTTGAATTTTCCTATGAAAATTACCTGAAGATAAAGTACGGAATTGAACAATTAAGGTGATATTTTTCAACAAAAACAATACTTACTCAACATTTTCATAACTTTTACAGTTAGAAAATATAAATTCAAATAAATAAATTGTTAATGTGTTCTTAGTTTGCTACACTGATTTCAGCCGACCCGAATTTAATAGTCCATTATATAAAATTTATTAGTACCTAGCCACCGAGCGATGCTCGGTAACTTTTTGATTCAGTTAAAAGCTATTTATTAATCTCCGATACCCCTCTACCCCTACCCCCGGACCCCCCACCGACCCCGCACTCAGTTTTTGAATTTCTAGCCTTCTAGTGTCCCACAGATTATGTGTATAATTATATAACAATTTTTGAGTTCATCAATTAAATTGCCAAATTCTAATATAAAATAATATGTTTGTGAGAATTAAGACTCGATTTTAAAATCAATCAAATTTCCTACTTGTAGCATACATATAATAATATTTGCAATGATTTATTAGTGGGATTTAAAATTTAAAAATCAATTATTTATTAAAAGGAAATTGAATTATATATTTTTATCGAGACAACCACCTCTGAATAATTATTTCAATTAACAAAAAAACCCATCAAAAACAACTTAGCCGAAGATGAGACCATGACAGATCGAATTGTTAGCGCAAAAGCCACCTAACCCGTGAATTTCATCCAAATCGTTAGAGCCATTTTCGAGAAATCGGTTCTATATATACAAGAATTGATCGTTTAATAAAATAAGATAAGATAAGATAAGATTTCACAGTGAAAATCTATTTACACAACACACGAGCCTTCATTCCTCTTTTCAGCCATAATAATTGGGCATTTGGCTAAAATCTGATCCCTGAGGGTAGAGACAAATTTAAAAAAATAATAATAATTATATCGTAAATTAGCTAGGAAGGTCGAAAAGCCAAAAAAAGGATTGAGAAAATGAATTTTATGATAAATGTGTTTCTTTAACTCCTTCGTATATCAATAACAAAATAAATAGAAAACTAAAAATTTAAGACATTTTTATATTAAAATTTTTATTTCATAACTAGTTTCGCCAATATTTGGCTCATCAGACTTTTATTAAAAAAAATTTTGGTCAACAATATACCTATTATATAAAAATATCTTAAATTTTATTTATCTATTTATTTTGTTCTTGTTATACGAAGGAGTTAAACCAAAAACATTATAATAAATTGTTTTAGATAAATTATAGTTAGTTTATTTTTTGGAGGAGGGAGAAACCGCAATTTTTAATGATGGGGTGTCATTTTACCGTCTGACCTCCTATTTGAAGTTACCATAATTTATTATATTCCGCTTGAAATTAAGAAAACTTGAATATCAAGTTATTTACCACATATTTAACTTCTCAGATTGAATCAGGGCTACTTCATTTCTGATTTTAATTCAAGAGAACTTGTGAGAGGGAGGGGCTCCAAAACTAAAAGAATTTGGGCTGAGAATATAGTCAGACGAGGGGTGAACTTCGATTGGAATTAGGTGCACACCGTCTTTGGAATTACTTTGGAATTCATTAGATAATCTATTGTCATCTATTGTCTTCTACTTGGAAATGAAAGTGGAAGTGGGTGTACACGATTTTAGGTCGCGGTTCACCCCTCGTAGTCAGATGAAAAAAAGTATTTACATTGAACCAGCCTTGATTGATGACCTTATAATAATGACAATTTTTCTAATTTCTTAAGACCCGCCAAGAGATTCGAAAAGGAGAAACAAAAATAACGAACATTACAGAAAAAGAAAATATAATTGAAGACAACGTGATACACCCGTCCTCCAGTAGTACCTGCATGTTCAATGCCAGAAATAAACAATTGGAGAAACAATTACAAGCTGCTGAACTACAAATGCGGCAACAAGGTGGCTATTCATTAAATTGCCAAATTATTCTATTTTCGTGTTTTTATTATTCTTAGTTCGGTTTGACTTGATGTTCATACCAATAATGGAATTCATTAAAACTTACAATAAATATTAAATTTAAAAAATAAATCACATTAGAAACATTATTATAAACGTGGAATAAAATTAATATAAAATATAAAAAATAATAATATATATATTTATATATCAGTGGCGATTGGTGATTTTTCAAACAGGAGATTCTATCCAAAAAAAGTACCCTTCATTTTTTGAAATTTTATTTTAATTTTCGCTTTTTTTGCAAATTTCATCTAATACTGCATCATTTTCGTTATTTTTCAAATTTAACATTATATTTTTTTAAATATATTTTGGGACCTGCTTTGGGTGAGTGAGGGTAGGGTTCAGGAATTAAATCTTATAATTTAAACTCCATTGACCCTGAGATGGAAATCGACCATCTTTCAAAAGCAAGTTATGACTTGTCTATAACACTCTTTGTGAACCACTATAACCAGTCAAAAAACATGTTTAATATGTTTTACTATAAACCAACACCGCTTTCCCTAAATGTTATAACACTTTTAGTTATTTATAATCTTATATATTGAGAATTCTTAGAAATGGATTAGTCCAAAGATTCTCGAATCATTTTTATTTATTCCTTTTTTGTATTATTATTATTTTAATAATTCCTCAGTGAGAACAATTTTCATTCGACTAAAACTCGTCAGGACTTGTCTTTGACATCTTTGAAATGGAATATGGTTTGAATATACCAGACAGAGACTTCAAACCTTTTATTCGCAACGTTTTCAGAAAAATTATTCATTTTAATTACCCGTTCAAACTATGCAACAATTTTATTTCATTTCTCCAACCAATATACTTTTCAAAACAAAAAATGTTTTCTATAGAAATATTTGAAATAACGGATAATAATTTGAAAATTTAGTTAAGTCGACCTTATATATTTATGAAAATTCTCTAAATTTTTGAAATTTTAGGGATTCACCGCATCCACAGCATCCATGGACTGCATGCCACTGATATATATATATATATATATATATATATATATATATATATATATTTAATATTTGAGAAATTGAAACCAAATTATCTTATCTGGCATTTTCAAATAAATAGATGAATTTTCGGATCAGACCTTCTCAAATGTTGATTAATTAATGAAAACCTATCAACCAGTTTTCTTAATAAATTCGAAAGAGATTTCTCATCTGTTTCTATTTCTAAAATATACATAAAAATATATAAATATTTACTAACAATTTCTGAGTAAATGTGTGGGTGAGAACTTCGAAATATAGCCCAAGCGTTAGCTGATGCAGATCTTCGGGTCCAGAGGGCAGCTGAGGCCGAGAAAAAATTGGACCAGGTCCTTAAACATGTCATATTTCTTGAGAAGGAGAAAAAGAATGCCCAACGACGATTCGATCATATTCAGGTACACCTCTATATACTATAAATAGTTGCACTTCTCACTAATAAAATTAATGAGAGTACCCATGTGGAAATTTTAGAACGGTCGGAGAAAATTCCTGCCATCATCCAATAAGGGATTGATATCCGGGGCCAGTATCTGTCGGGTAGACAAAATGATCAGATCATGCCGACATCAGATTCATTCGTCCGAGACAATAATCCGTTATCGAATAGACACTGTCTACCAGAGTCGTTCTGAAACAATTTTCTGATGTCAAACTGATCCTGTTTTCAAGTATCGTTAGGACACATTCTTATCATAAATAAATAAATAATAATCAAAAAATTATTAAATAAATTTTTATTATATAAATAAAAAAAACTTAATAAAATATTTTATTAAACAAAAAAACAATTAATTATTATATGAGAAAAATAGTTAGCAGCATTATTTTTGCATACGCTCGTTCCGAAGCCCCGGCCAGCCACTTACTATCTTTGGGTAAAAGTTCTCCAGTTGGTACCCCCGTAATTTCTCTAATGATTCTGAAAAACAATAAAATTATTTCAAACATAATTCTAAGAGCCTGGACCACCTAGCGATGCTCAGTAACTTTTTGCCTCTAAATAGCTTAAGTTTCAAATTTCAAGTCTCTGCGACATACCAAAGACGATATATGAATGATTAAAATATTTATATTACGACACTCCTAATTTACACCCACTTCCTTTATTTCAATCGGATTAAAATTTATACACGACTAATAACATATGAGACTTGATAAGTACACCAATTTGAAAAAAAATTGTTAGTTCCCTTTTTGAGAAAATAAAAAAAAACGAAGTCTTTCATGTAAATGCCAAATTCCAATGTTCCGATTTCAAGTAAAAGCTTGCTGTACTGCTTTTAGCCTATATCGAGCTTAAGTTTGGAATTTTGTAGCTCTGGGACTTATGGTTGCGAAACGCAGGGGGGTACATACTTACGTGCGTAAATATCAACTTCCGGTATTCTATTTTATCCAGAATCTTGTGATACTTCTTGAAGCCTTTAGATAGCTTAAGTTTCAAATTTCAAGGCTCTGCGACTTAGAAGACGAGATATGAACGATCAAAATATTTATTTTGCGACATGACTAATTTACACCCTTTTATTTCAATCGGATTAAAATTTATACACCACTAACAACTCATGAGACTTGATAAGTTCACCAATTCTTAGCGAAATCGTTAGTTCTGTTTTTGAGAAACAGATTCTATAAATATATAGAAGAATTGCTCGTTTAATATAATAAGATAAGATATTTTTTCAATTTTTAATAATATTCTTATATTACCTGCTATATGTTTAAATAATTACGTTTTATTAAACGGAAATTTTCTTCCTCGGTTTGGCTGATGCCTCCTTATCCACTATAGGCAACTTGCACTTTGGGATGAATCAAAGCTTTGATCAAGTTAGTACACTTTGATTTATACACCTCTCTTGTGCAAGTTATCAATTTTACATTTATAAATGTAACCTAAAAAAATAATTATTGTATTCATAAAAAAACATTTAAAAAAAATAATTTTCGAACTTACAAGTTTCTCCTCTTTGATAATGGCGATCTATTTATTGAACTTGAGCTTTCACTGGACATAACAAACTTTATTGGAATATCTTCGTCTCGTTTCTGTTTGAAATTCTGATACTTTTTGTACATTTTTAAACTATAACGAAATTTAAATTTCACTTACGAAAATTATTATTCGATGCAAAAAATTATATATTTGTACATGGAGATATTATAGTAAGGGATAGAACATACTCAGTAATCTTTGCTGACTATTTGTAAAATGACACCTGTCATCAAACTTGGAGGTTATGTCTGACCCAATTTGAGTAACAAAGAGAAGTCACTTGTTTGAAAAATGCATTTTGAAACTGGGCTAGTCTCCGTCCGATTGAATGTCCTTCGAAATACCGAGACCCTGTTAGCAGACCATTCCGATACCAACCTGATATTAATGCCAGTCTCCGTCCGATTAAATCCCTATCGAAACACCGAGACTCTGTTAGCAGACCATTCCGACCCAACCTGATATTAATGCCAGTCTCCGTCCGATTAAATCCCTGTCGAAATAGAGAGACTCGGTTAGGAGACCATTCCGACACCAATCTGATATCAATGCCAGTCTCCGACTGATCTTAAATCCCATGTATCACAGATACCTTCGACTCCCGCCCAACCCATAAAATTCTTTCTTCTTCTTTTCACGATGGAGGGGCCAACCCGGCCTTTAGGGGTTGCATTCCGTTTTCTGATGTCAACTGCCAGTCTCTCGATCATGATCTTAAAAACCCATGTGTCTCATAATTGGTAACAGTCGGAAATCGGATCGATTCGCTCATGACGGTTAAGTCTCAGTCTTGCCACATGGGTAAATATCTTTATTTCTTTATATTATTTTTATTTTATGAATCCATATTCACTTATCGTTATTTTATTCTTTCAAATTCGTTATAATAAAGGTGTTCTCAACCGGGGCGGGTTTCAATTCCTCAAGGGATAATTTTAGTATATTTTTGATTTTACAATAAATTTATATTAAATCTAAAAACCAGATGTTTTTTTTTAAGTTGGAAACTCACTCTTTAAAATATATCTAAATTTATACTTGTTAAATAAAAACAAAAGCTTCTTTTTCAGCAATTTTTATTTCAAATGGTGGTTTAAATTAATCTAAATATTTCGTAAACTTTACAGTATTCCTTCTTCATTGGACCTCCACCATATCTGCTCCGTCTCCAAAATTTGAATACAGAGCCAAATAGATATCTCACAGTGTGTTATTTTAATCTGACCTTAAAAAATTCTACCAATAATAAATATATTTCTTTATGTATGTTTTAATAGAATCAATCAATTAAGCACTGAAGAAGGAAAACTGTAAAGTTTTCAAAATATTTGAATTAATTTAAACGACCATTTGAATTAAAAATTTCTGAAAAAGAAGCTTTTGTGCTTATTGAGTTAGTTGATTAAAACATCCATTAAGAAATATATTTATTATTGGTAGAATTTTTACGGTCAAAATAAAATAACGCACTGTGAGATGTCTATTTGCTACTGTATTCAAATTTTGGAGACGGAGCAGTTACAGTGATTTGGGTGGAGTCCACTGAAGAAGGAATACTATAAAGTTTCCGAAATACAATCGACTCTCGATAATTCGAAATCTAAGGGACTACAAGAAAAATTCGAATTATCATGAAATTTAGATTATCAAGAGGAAAGAAAAAATTCGAATTATTAAGAGTTTTTATTATATTTTTGAAAATATGTATGATCTTACATAGATTTTATATGTGGCCTCAAGTTAAAAAGTAAAAATAATGAAAACGACAAAAAAGAACAAAAAAGTTACATATGTATTAACATAGAAATAGGTAATAACATACCTAATTAAAAACATTTAGAATATTTTTTTGCTAGGAAAAATTCGAATTATAAAGAGGGGAAATGGCCTAGGTCGAATTATAGAACGTTCTCTCCCCCTCTTGTTACGAAAAAGATTTCGAGTTATCGATCGAATCAAAATACACATCATTTTTTCGATTTACCAAAGTTAACAGCTGAAGAGTTCGAATTATCGAAAAATTAGAATTATCGAGAGTAGACTGTATTTGGATTAATTTAAACCACCATTTGAATTAAAAATTGCTGAAAAAGAAGCTTTTGTTTTTATTTAACACCTATGAGAATCCTCAACACCACCGTGACTTAAGATACATTTATACTTTAAAGTTGTAAGATTAAACACTCTACCTTCAAGAACCCCTTTTTAAAGAAAATCTCTAAATACTTCAATAATTGCTACAAAAATAATGTTATAATAGGTATCAAAAAATAAATATACAGTATAAATCATTCCGGAAAGAGATTGTTTGGTACATTTTTGTTTATAATTTATTTTCCGTTCACAAAAGAAAATTTCTTTTAGAGAATGACAAATAATCTTTCTTCGCGATTGAACGAAATGGAATCAAATTATGCAGAGAGACAACTCGGCATGCAATGAAAATCCAAGAATCGATGATTAAAAAACGAAATGTGACAGCTCATATGTTAAACGAAGCGCAAAGAGAAGCTCGCGAAGCTAAGCAGGAGTTGGAGTATCTACGAAGAAATACAAGCCTTGTTCCTTATCCAACACATGGCCACCAGAAGAAAAGCTCCGAGGAAAGTACAACTTCACAGGTAAACAAGTTTAATAATAAAAGTAAGGAAAATTTTAGAAACTTTTTAAAATTCTAAAAAATAAAATACTAGGTAGGTTTCACTAAAAATATTTTAAGGTAGTTTTTTCACAAATGCAAAAATTCAAGAAGTCTTCGAAACTTGGAATATAAGTCATTAAAAGCATGATAAACACTGTTAAAATTTAAAAACGATTTACCACAACAAACATGAAATAATTGCAATAAAAAATGAAATTTTTTACCTATGGTAGATTGGGAAAGGGTGGGAAAATGATCATTATTTTATTTTCTTTCATTGAAGAACTTTCACCATCTTGATGAAAAACTAATATTTGTTAGAATAATATATTCGGAGTAACTTAAAAAAAATTGAAATTATTTACCTCGTATAGTTTTGATAAAAAAAAACATATTTGGGCGATTATTTTTAGTGGAGGAGATATAATATCAATGGCTTGGAAACGATTAATTCATAAACAGGATATAGTAGTGTGAGAAGTACAGTCACGTTAAAAAACATAACTAAAATTTTAGCACCGTTCATTTGTATAGAGTGGTTACGAGGCTAAAACATTTTTTTGTGGATTGTCGCGAAAAGAACTACCTTAAATTTTAAAAAGTTTCTAAAATTTTTTCAAAATTTTCCTTACTTTATTTAAAATGTTTCACCAAAGAACCCACAACATTCTCCCTTAACAAAAAAGTTTAATAATATAATATGAATGAACGAAATCGATTGTTTAATTAAAAAATTTTGAAAACATATTTATTTGTCCTGAGAAATAGTGAAAAATAAAAAAGTTATTGCCGAAAGCTGAAAAAAGACCTTTGATGTCAAGATTGACCTCTCGAATTCTGGAATTCTTTCTGGTTTTACTATTTACTAAAACTAAAAATAAAGACGAATGTTACATCACTCGTATCCATATTAAATTTCATTTAAGGAATCGGAGGGAATTCGATAAATTAAATCACATTCTTAGTTAAAATTTGTCGTCGTTTCATATAAAAATAGCATTCACGCTCACTTAATAAAAACTACTATTAGTCAAGAGCTGGTGACACATTTTGACTACGGATTTGACCCAACTAGAAATAATGCGTAATAGTACCGTCTATGATAGTTGTACAGGGAATGGCCAGTCTGGCTGGCTGTAGCAGGTGGACCAGGTACTGCGCATGGTGTGAGTGCGGTAAAAAATACATATGTGTTAAAAAATATTTTGACCCACAATGAAATTATAAAAATTATAATTTATAGTCAATTATAAACATAATATATTCACTCTAGACCATTTGAGTGGTGGAATGTGGAACCAGACCACCCCAAAGTGTATTTTTACAACATGAAAAATAATATTTGATGCTATTTTTTTTCATGTTGTAAAAATACACTTTGGGGTGGTCTGGTTCCACGTTCCACCACTCAAATGGTCTGGAGTGAATATATTATGTTTATAATTGACTATAAATTATAATTTTTATAATTTCATTGTGGGTCAAAAATATTTTTTAACACATATGTATTTTTTACCGCACTCACACCATGCGCAGTACCTGGTCCACCTGCTACAGCCAGCCAGACTGGCCATTCCCTGTACAACTATCATAGACGGTACTATTACGCATTATTTCTAGTTGGGTCAAATCCGTAGTCAAAATGTGTCACCAGCTCTTGGACTATATGTGTTTTAATTTATCCAATTCCCTGTGATTTCTTATAAAAAGACGAATTTTCAAATTTTTTATTTAGTAATTGATTACTATCTATTGAAATTTTTAAATTAATTTTTTTTTTGAATACACATAGTTTAGATATAATTTTTAAAAATAAAAAAATATTAAAAAATTGTGAAATTTTAACAGTTAATTAAAAATATTTTATTTTGAAATAAAATAAATGGTAATTTTTAATATATGTCATATTTTCTGATTGTAGGTGTCTCATCAACAAAAAACTAAAGAGACTAAAGAGTTAACTACTATATATTCTAATCGTAGTGATCTAAATAGTAATAATAAAAAACAAATAAAAGAATCGAATAAAAGTTTGCCATCGATCAAACCAACTGAAAATTGTCAGAGAAAGATTTCAGAGGTAATCAATTTAATTATGTGTTTTTTTTTATCTAGTACAAATATATTCACATATTTATTTAAAAGCAAAAAGATTGGATTTGAAAGTTCCTTCTTGTACTTTTTAATAAATGTCTGGTTGCATTTAATTTTTGAAAAAATCTCTTCTAAATTTATTAATTATGAAAATTAAGAAAATCAATTATAAAAAGAAAATAGAGTAGATAAATTAAAATTGAATTAGCGATTATTTTCCCTCCCGCTCAGTAGAAATATAAGTTATCAAATATTTTTTAGATACAGTACACTCAGTTTATCCGTGGAATTGGGTGTGCTGCAACCCCGGATAAGACAATTCTGCGGATAACCCGAAAAATAGTCAAAAAATACACAAATAAACACAAGAATCCTTTTAAAATAAGCTGACGTGTTCTGATGTGGCCATCCACTTGACTTTACCATACAACCTGGCCCCTCACTTGTATTTAATATTTAATAAAATTATTTATAATCATGTGGGGGGGGGGTTAGTTTTTGCATTTTTAGACTCCTGGGACCCACTGATTATGTATACAAAATTTGGTTGAGTTTGGTAAATGGCCAAGATTTTCATTTTTTGACCCTGCCCCCATTTCAGGCGGCTAGTTTTTGCATTTTTAGACTTCTTAGGTCCCACTGATTATGTATACAAAATTTGGTTGAGTTTGGTAAATGGCCAAGATTTTCATTTTTTGACCCTCCGCCCCCCCCCCCCATTTTGGGCGATTAGATTTTGCATTTTTAGACTTCTGAGGATCCACTGATTATGTATACAAAATTTGGTTGAGTTTGCTCAAACGACCTAGATTTTTAATTTTTAACCCCCCCCCTCGACCCCCTTAATTTTGGGTCGATATGCACCAAAATCTAATCATCTCTTAATCTCAATGGACCAAAACTACGTGTGAAATTTGGTTTTGATATTCACACTAGTTTTTGAGCTAGCTCGTACACAAATTTGGTAACGCACAGACATTTTGACACAACAATTATTATCTCAAAAAATATAATTTTTGAATGTTCACTTATTAGAGCTTTTTTGTAGACCTAAATGCCATGGTTTCGCTCAATTTTTTTAATCGAAATAGTTTCACCCGTTTTTTAGATATTTTGAAAAAAAGAAGGAAAAAAAACACTTTTTTCATGCACGATTACAATACATAACCATACCCTGTATGGTAAAGTAAAATGTTTATTCACAATAGAAGAAGGTTTAAAAAATTATTATTTTACAATTTAAACAGTTTTTAAAGTTTAACTTTGCATAAAATAATCCGTCAGGAGAGGATTTGTTGTTTCGAGATAAAACACCCCTTCTTCACTTGCGATTGACCAAAGATTAGCCGCAAAGCGGATAATCCGCCCGCGAATAAACAGAGTTTACTATATTTATATAAAGACTTTCCTACGATTGGCTGTTTTAAATAATTAAATGAATTTTACATTTTTGGAAAAATTCTCCATTTTTGGGGTTCAAATGTTAATTCTATATTTAATTCCTATTCCTATATTTATATTTATATATAAGTGTATTTAGGTATATTAAACTTTAGGACCCAAAAAATATATCGAATTAAAAATATTGTTACACTTTTGTATATGAAAGTTTAATTTCCCGAAGAATTACAGCTCCCTAAGTCTTATTGGCTTTGAGATACCTAATAAAATTTATTTTTTATGAAAGCTTCAATTTTTGAGATCTCTTATAGGAATTCTGTTTGAAAAAATATTTGAACAACCTTATGGGCTAAGACTAAAGATAGATTCGAGTAGAAAACAATGAGCAAAGAGATAAAAAGAAACTCCCCCCCCCCCCCCCAAAAAAAAAAAACTAATTTTTTTTAACTCAAACTCAACTAAGGGGCCGTTCATAAATTACGTCACACGAATTTCACATTTTCATTGAGCCTCCTGTATTGTGACCTCACAATATCACTTTTTTTATTTATTTTTTGTCACCGTGAACAATGCCCATTTAGACAGCACATCAGTAAAGGGTTAGTAGGGTTAGTGAGGGAGCCGAGTTTTAGTCGGTCGAAATTTTATATGGTAGCCAGCGAGGGGTGAACCGCGATTGGAATTAGGTGTACACCGTCTTTGGAATTATTTGGAATTCATTATATAATCTATTGTATTCTATTGTCTTCTACTTGGAAATGAAAGTGGAAGTGGGTGTACACGATTTTAGGTCGCGGTCCACCCCTCGGTAGCCAGGCTCGAACCCGGGTCTCCCGCTTGAACATCATCATCAATCATGATGAAGCTGGCTCAGCGCCCTAGCCAGCTCGGACAACCCGACTCCCCCACTATCACTTTTATACCCTAAAATTTAATAATTGAATAAATTTGTTTTATAAATTAATCTCAACTAAAGGGATTTAATATATTTTAAGTTTAATTTTTTTTATTTTGACTATTATGACATCACAATTTTCAAGATCTCAGGGCCCCCTGTCACATTTTGTCACAAATCTGAGATTCCCTCTCTCCTTTTACTGTGTGACTAAAATTCAGAGAGTTTGATTTTGCTGCTTTGCTCTCTTCTTTCTACTGTGATTCAATCTGTTTTTTAAGAGCAAAATTTTCCCTTTCTAGTTCTTTTAGTTTTTAAAATCTTATTATATTAAACGAGCAATAGGTATATATATAGAGAGAATTGGTTTCTCGAAAACGGCTATAACGATTTCGCTAAAAATTGGTGTACTTATCAAGTCTCATGAGTTATTAGTCGTGTATAAATTTTAATTCGATTGAAATAAAGGAAGGGATTGTAAATTAGTCATGTCGCAAAATAAATATTTTAATCGTTCATATCTCGTCTTCAGAAAGTCGCAGAACCTTAAAATTTAAGCTATTTAGAAGCAAAAAGTTACCGAGATCGCTCGGTGCTCCAGGCACTATTTTTAAATAGAGTACGGATATCAAAAATATGTTATTTATAAATAAGAAAATGTTTATTGTAGGATGGGAAATTCGAGGGAGCCGGAGACCGGTCTCTCCTTGGTTGCGAGAACTCGACAGTCTCCAATAAGTCAACAGGTCCCCAGCTCTGTTCAGTAGACGCTGCTTCGATGGTTTCTTTATTTTCTACATCTAGTCTGGATAAACGGGACAAGGAAATGGATTTAATTTGGCATCCGATCAACCGATGTGTACTGGAAGAGAGTCAGAGATACCTGGACCCGTCCCCGGAATTCAAACACCTTCTCGCTCGGCTTGAAGACGATGGTGAACTTTGAATATCAATCATTAACATTGTATACAAATTAGACCCAACCACCCAAATAATAAATTATTTCCATTGATTCATATAAATTTTTATTTTATTATTTACATTATTCTTTCAACTTAGCCATTCTATTTTTTTTAAAGTCGTGTAAAACCTACTTCACAACTTTTTTCCTTTTTAGATAATTATTATAGATCATCATCATTGGGATTCAGTTCCATAATTTATTAATGTAATTTTGTTTTTAAGAGGATGAGGAACAAAATAAGTGTTTGTTTATGACTTATCAAATGCAACGTTTCGCCACTTTTATTGCAGCTGATAAGTCGTAAACAAACACTTATTTTGTTCCTCATCCTCTGAAAAACAAAAATTACATTATTATAGATATTTTTATATTAGTATCAGTGGCCTGCGGTCCATGCATTCTGTGGATGCCGCGCATCTCAAAAATTTCAAACATTTAGAGTATTTTTATAAATATATAAGGTCGATTTCAAAATTTCAGGAGGATCTTTAAATTTTCAAATTATTATCCGTCAACAAGTTAGCGTTCGGATTCGACTCCTGAGGGAGCGAAACTTTTGTCCTTATTCAAATTCTCATTTGATCCGTTATATCAAATATTTCTATAAAATAAACTTTTTGTTGTATATTGGTTCTCGATATGAAATAAAATTGTTAAATAGTTTCAAGAGAATTATGGATGATTTTTCCGAAAAGGGTGCTGATAGAAGGTTTGAAATCCCTGCCTGGAATATCTTCCAGCATGTCAAAGACAAGTTCTGACGAGTTTTAGTCGAATAAAAATTGTTCTCGCTGTTACACTATTATAATAGTAACGAGCTTCGAGGGCGGGCAGCGTCTCGATCAAAAAATGTTATTCCTCTTAAAAAACCACACTCCAAATGTATACCCGTAAACTACCGAAAATACATCGTCTCATATAAAAGTTTTGCCTCTTTAATTTTTGAGTGGCGGGGGGGGGGGAATAATTATGAGTATATTTTAGAATATTTAAAATTTAAAATTTAAATTTCATTTTTCCTTTTCAAAACAAAAACAATGAAATTCGATTTATGAACTGCAAAAAAAAATTCTGCAGGCTGAATCATGGAAATTATTTCAAAATTTACGCGGTTCAATTAGTTTAGTCAATTACTAAAAAATATATTTAATGTTTCTTAATTTAAAATGAATCGGAGTAACTTTCCTTTCAAAATTACAATTATATTTCAAATTTGCCTGGTAAATGAAAGATATCGATTGGAGCCATCGGATTTAAAATCCGAGCTGACAGTTATATTTCAAATTTGCCTCGTTAATTCAATATATATTTAATGTTTCGCAAAATTTAAAATCTATTGGTGTTTTTCATTTTTTCATTCGAGTTCAAAATGAACACAATATTATCTCGACACAAAGTCTAAATCAAAACGTGTCTATATGTTTTGGTAACTGAAATTTCATGGTATAAATATTAATGGTTAGATTGGTCTGAAAAGGGTGGTTAGAAGACTTGAAATGACCCTAGTCTCGAAGAGTCTTGTAGGTTCGATTCATAGGCAAGAGGGACAAGTTCAGACGAAATTTCTCTTAGCGTTGTTACAAATTAATCTGGACAAATATATATAGTATAATAATACAAAAAAACGAATAAATAAAGATAATTCGGGAATTTCTGGACTAATCCATTTCTAAAAACTCTCAATATATAAGAGTGGAAATACCTAAGACAAGTCATAGGTTGCTTATAGCAATAGAATTAGGAGAAATATAAGATTTTCTTATAGGAGAGGCTGATGGAAGATGGTCGATTTCCATCCCAAGGACTGTGGAGTATAAGTCACAAGATTGAATTTCTGACTCTTGTATCTCAGAGATGAAAAAAGTTAATTTCATTTTTTAACTTCAAGGTGGAAGGAATCGATTCGATGCCCTTAATAGTTGGAAAACGGATTAATTATATTAAGAAACTTTTCTTATTGACGTATACAAATAATAAACTAATAAAATAATGCAAATATTTGTCCGGCCATAATCTGATCACTACACTAATTTACATACACACAAGAACACTCAATGGCCAAAATGGGCTATAGTTACCTAAGGCCATTAAAAAAAAATAATAATAATAATAATAAGAAATAATTAACAAAGGATCTCAAAAATAATTAAAATTTGATTGTAATTGTGAATAATTTATGTTTACAAGTATTTGTCTAAATCATATTCAGGTTATTATGTCTACGGTCACTTAAAATGTAATGGAGGGCAAATTTAAAGGAACTTTAGGTATATATATTTTTCTTCATTCTTTCTTCGAAAATTTACTTTTAAAAAATCTGTATTTGGCTCGAAATAGCAATATTTGACAAAAAAATCCTTCAAATATGCAATTTTATGCAATATTCTTAGATATGAAATTTTATGCAATATTACTCAAATATGCAAAAATATTCAGTATAAAATTTAACCCACAGATGCATGATTCGAATATATAATTGACCCCCTGAGTCGTATGTGGCGGCAAACAAAATATACAATTTCATAGGAATTCGGTCTCTACTTATCATTTAGGTAGGTATGTACTATGTATATATTAAATTATGTAAGATTATATTTATTAGTCTGTTGATAAAAATGTGAAAGTATTCCCTTTCATTTTCTTTCCGGAGCATCGATCTGCACGTGAGATCGAAATGATTTTTCATGATAGATTCAAAGGAGATGATTTCTTTTTCCAACCTGTGCAGAGAAAACGGTTTCACCCCAATGGAAATCCGTTCCCAAACGTTTGCATTCGATTCATTGTCATTCGTTAAGGTTTCTTCACTCTCTCAGAACAACACCGCTAGTGTTTTCGGTTTTCAGTTAACGGCCGATTTCTTCATGCAGAAGGGACCTGTTGCCGGTCTCGAGTGCAGGAAGTGGAGCGGAATCCTCAACCCTTGCATTGGAGATCCCAGAAGACAGGTCGAGAATCCTCTCGTCATCTTAAGATTTCTCATGAGTTTATTCATTGGGTGTCTTGTTTCGTTAACTGTCGTAAAGTATGAATCGAGAAGAGCGGAAAGACTTTTACTTTCTAGGTCAATTTACAAAAAAAAAAAAAAAGGATTTAAATTAAAAATGTAAATTGAAATCATAACCGAACCGTAAATCAAAATTTTTTAAAGGAAATCTTAAAAAAAAATATTTTTCAATTGTGATCCGAAACTTCGCTCTGGGTGTCATCTGCGCTGCTTTTAGACTTGTTTTCCGTACAAGAGAGAAGAATATAAAAAGTTTCATGATAGTAACGAAATTCAATCATGTCATGCTCCTCTATATACGGAATAGGCAAATTGGAAGAATAAAGTACCTAAAGAAAATTTTGAAAAATTTAAGAAACTTTTTAAAATTTAGAATATAATACTAGGTAGGTTTTTTTATATTTTAAATTTAAAAAGTTTCTTAGATTTTTCAAAATTTTCTTTACCTTATTTAAAATGTTTCACCACGAACCCACATCATTTTCCCTTAACAAAATTGGAAGGAGATACTTGTTCTCTGTAAATTCTCAGCAAATGATTTGAACTATAAAACTGAAACTTGGAACAAAAGTGGAGTATATTAATACAAACTTTTGTGCTGAATTTCAGTTCATTAGCTTACAACATTACGATAGTTTTCTGTTTGACAAATGATTTTTTTTATTTTCTGAATTTTGAACAAACATTTTGGCACAAGAACAAACTTTCTAAAACTTAGGAAGCTTTTAGTGTGGATATCTTGGATGTAAACAATATGCTTGAAAATGATTTTTGTCCACATTTCAGATATTTATAAACACGATAAGAAAAGAAAAATCGAATGAATTTAATAAATACTTAAGCACGAAGGGCTGAAAAAGCCTGAGAAAAACCGAAAACGTTAATTTTAGTTGATTCAACGTTTATATTTTAATTTAAATGTTTTTATTTTGCCAAGAGTAGCTAGTAGTTATTGGTACATAAAAAGAAACAAAGAGGTTGTCCTCTGCTTGATGCAAATAAACATACACACCTATATATATGGTATATCAAATATATATATAGGTATATAAGTATATATATTATTTATTGTTTGAGACTATACTTTCGAAGGCTTGGCCCTCATCATCAGTCTTTTTAATTATAAACGTAATTTTTCATAGAGGTCAGTATCGCGAGGATATTGAAAATTTTTTGCTCTTGACTGGAAAGCCAGTTAGAATTAAAAAAACTATTTCTGGGACACATTCTTTTTAAAATATATTTATCATTTTTCTAACAAAGGACGTTTTTATTTTATTTTGTGCTTATACTCAGGCCAACTCAAAGTCGTAGAAAGTTTGCTACAATGTCCAAAGGTTTTTATTTCACTGGACTTGTTTTAGTATACATTTTTTGTTTAATTATTAAAATGAAAATTAAATTATTACAATTGAAATATTCTGTGATTGCGTTAATATCAGAAAACGTGAAAAAATAGCAGTAAATGATTACGCTATTATATGTTGCACTGTTTGCTGTAAAGTGTGCCGTACTGTATATAAAATACTGTCCATAAAAGACTAAAAAGAAAAAGGTTCATTTTAATTAACTCTGAGATACTTAAAAGGTTTTTACCGAAATTCTCCCACCGAGAATGAATGATTTTTCTCAAGTGCACATACTCCCATAGCTACTCTATAGCAAGTGTATTCGTAAAATTGTAAAGAACCTTGACCAAAGAGACTGGCGTGTGTCCGAGAGAGGCCTTGTTACGAAGATTTTTGTTCCTTTTGCTGGCCACTTCCGGGCAGAATTCATTGACTAGTGGGCCCATTCAACTCGAAAGGTATTTGGCTGAAAAAAGGGCAAAAAATCGGGCAAACAATGAATGATACTTTGGAGGAGGTCCATTGAGAAAGCGAGACACCTTTGAAGGCATTCTTACGATGGAGTGGAAATGAACATTGAATAAACTATTCATTTCACGATACCGGACAATAGTATGCCAAGTGTATGAATTAACCGAATGGGAGAAAGGTAGGTAAGTTCACAGATCCCAATTGATGTTCAAGGACCTGATCATTGAATGAACCTGCACACACCCGCTAGAGTTGTTTAAGATCAATTTTTTTATGAGAACACTGATTCTAAAGAACGGTGATTCATTCATTTTCTACTCGGTACGCTAGAAAGACAAAAGTCCACCGAACGGCCCAACTAATGAATTCACTTGAAGATTTTTTTTTGGTTTTTGTTCTTAGAATTTTATTTCATTTTTCTTGTTTTTAGATAGATTTCGAACACCAAATCCACACTCCATTCAAAAGTTTATATACAGGGTGTCCCAAAAGTCAATGATCAAACGTGAACACGAGATAGGTGAGTTCAGGATTGTCCAAAATAAAAAAAAATTAATAAAACTCTCTTAGTTTTCGAGTTATGGGCATTTTTTTGAAAACCGTGATGAAAATCGCTACCCTGCTCTAAATATTTGAATGCTGTGGCTACGAATTTTCATATTTTATAATTCTAATTTTTGTTACGGAATCCTGAATAATACTTCTATCGATCACAAAACAGAAAATAACTAAGAGTATTATACTTTTTGAGAAAAAAAATATTTTTGTTAAATTCATGTGTCAAAAAATTTTAATTTTTTTTTGCTTTGATTTTTACAATGACCTTTGTAATGCAAGAGTTTAAAATCAGCAGGATCTGACTTGTGTGACATAAAAGAAATTTTTCAAAAAAAAATCAAAGGTTTCATTTTGTTTTGAAAGACTTCCCAGACAGCCTGGCGCCCATTGAAAAAGCAAGAGGCTCGAAAGAACCTTTTCAGGTAAACAAGATTCGGACATTAATTATAGCTTTTAAATAACATTGTGCTTTAGTAAAAGTGGGTGTTCAAATAATTAAATTTGAAATAAAATGACAAAAAATAATTTTTAAGAAAAAAATAAAACCGACTTATTTAAATTAAAATTAAATTAAATTAAATTAAATTAATTAAATTAATTAAATTAAAATTAAATGCAACAAATAAAATACACTAAAAGGTATAAAATAATTATTATCTTATTTAGTTACAGCTAAACGACGAAATATTAACATGAAATTACTTTTTGAAGTCGGTGCCAAACATATACCTTTTATGAATCGCACTCGACGGATCTTACTTAGTACGTTTGGAAGGTATCCTTGCTGTGCATGCGCAGGGGGGGGGCGATGGGGGCGACGGGCCGCCCCCCCAAAGCATTGAGAGATCAACATTTTTTATATGTTTATTTAATTTTTTTTATAACATTAAATTTTAAAATTGAAGAAAATAAAGTTCTATGTGGGGGGGGGGGGCGGCGTCTCTGACCCCCCCCCCCCCCGCTTGGACAATTCGATCGCGACACACTTCCGAGATCAAAAGTAGATCTTATATACCGGCGACCGCCCCCCCCCCCCCCAAAAAAAAAAAAACAGAGTTCTGGATCCGCGCCTGCTCGCTTATAGGTATAGTTTGTTTGGTACCGACATCAAAAAGTAATTTCATGTTAATATTTCGTCGTTTAGTTGTAACTAAATAAGATAATAATTATTTTATACCTTTTAGTGTATTTTATTTGTTGCATTTAATTTTTTGAAGTCGGTTTTATTTTTTCTTAAAAATTATTTTTATTTTTCTCTTTTTAGTGATGTTATTAATAGTAATCATATCATCAGAACTTGACCAAATTAATATGATACCATCCCTAAGATACCCTCTTTCGAATAAAAAAAGAATCATCGAAATCGGTTCATAAACAAAGAAGTTAGGCCTAAACAAACCTAACAAAAAGGTCTAATACCTATGAAAAAAATGGGACCAATCGGAAGGTAGACTGAACCCAATGCAAAAAAAATTTTCAAAATCGGTTCACAATTGGCGGAGATATGAGGTAACATAGGCACAAAAAAAAAAAATCAGTCGAATAGATAACCTCCTCCTTTTTTGAAGTCGGTTAAAAATTGGATTTTTAAATTATAAATACATAAAAGAAAACATAGTCTGGCGAAAAACGAAAAAGTTTTCAGACTTGGTTCACACTGCGTAAATTTTGCTAATGAGATGAGAGTTGAGCTTATTTAAATATTGTGTTAAATATGAGTTTTCTAGTTTAAATGTTAGTCGTTCGCCGTTGTATTTTTTGTTCTTTTGTAAGATCTAGTTTAACGGTGAACAAAAATATTTTTATCAATAAGAATATGTTAACCCAGTCAAATTAGACAAATCTGTGGAAAAATCCCAGAGTTTTAGAAATGGTCTTAAACTCTTCCCTTAGACTTGGGTTAATGTGTGTCAAAAGTCACCGAGGGTGGGGGTTGAGCACAAGAGTGGGGGGGGGGGGTTATAGTTCCCTTTTTTCAGTTTTTCGCTTATAACACGAAAACGGTCCATATTTTATAAATAACCGTCCTATAGTAAATTAAAGAGGGGAAACTTTTGAGTCGATTAAACAAAATGCAAAATTGGTACAGTGGTTCGATTTTTTATGGGAATCCAAAAAACACCCCCCCCCCCCCCCCGGGTTGAATATCCAAATTTTTCGATTTTCTCCCATTTTGGCCATGAAGGAGCCCGTTTTCTACAAAGACCACTCTATACATTTTTAAACTAGATTAAATGTGTTACAATTCAAAGTTTCATCTTAATTGAATAATGGTAACACGTTCCGCAATGAAGTTGATATTTTGAAAAACTCCAATTTTTTTTGCAAAAAAACTCACAATTTTTTCTTCATAAAATGAAATGGATCCACATAAAAAAAATCTAACTACTTGACCAATTTTGCATTTTTTTAATAAACGCAAAATTTTGACCTCTTTAATTTATGCCACTATAGGACGGTTATTTACAAAATATGGACCGTTTTCGAGTTATAATCGAAAAACTGAAAAAAGGGAACTTTAAACCTCCCACCCTCCTCTCTTCAAGCTCAACCCCCACCCTCGGGGACTTTTGACACACATTAACGCAAGTCTACTGCTGAATTCATTAAAAAATGTTATATCACTGCTGAATTAAGAATATATGGTGCGAAGGGTAGACACTTTTATTTTAGGCCTAAGCTGACCTTGTACTATTTTTTTCCAAAATGACATTTTTATTTTTCTCCTTTTAGTGATGTTATTAATAGTGACTTAAGATATAACCTTCCATGCATGTAGTAAGAGAAAGCGTCAGGAGAATTAATAATAAAATGATAATAAAATTCAATTCATGAAAATAGAAATTCTCTTGAAACGTTTGCGGGTTTTAAATGAACATTTTAAGATTGTTTTTTATAAAAGATTTTATTTATTTTAATTTCAATTATTTGCTCATAAGAATTGGAGATTTACGTTATTTCGTCATTGATCATATCATCAGAACTTGACCAAATTAATATGGGACCACCCCTAAGGTACCCCCTTTCAAATAAAAGAATCATCGAAATCGGTCAACGAGGCAAAAAGTTCTAGCTGAACATACATAAAATAAATAAATAAATAAATAGTTAGATATCTTGACTACCTTGGAGCTATACTGATCAAAACGCAGAAAGAATCATTAAATCGGTTCATAAACAAAGAAGTTAGGCATGAACATACATAATAAAACAGGTCCAATACCAATGAAATTTATATGGTACCAATCGAAAACTATACTAAACCCAATTCAAAAAAATAATCATCAAAATTGGTTCACAATTGGCAAAGAAATCAGGCAACATAGACACAAAAAAAAAAAAAAAAATCAGTCGAATTGAGAACCTCCTCCTTTTTTGAAGTCGGTTAAAAAGAATGTGTTATTTATATAAGAATATAATATATAGGGGTAGATATTAAGGGTTGATTACCTTTTGATTGTCTGCATGGAAGCTTCGATGTTGTCTTGAGCATTTCTCGACACCAAATGAAGCGAGAATTAGAAATGAAAGAAACCCGCTACTTGATAAGATAATTCAACCTGCCAATATTCTCCGAAATATTTCGATAAACAATCATTGAATAAATTCCCTAGTCTATTTTTTATACAATTTATTATAATAATCTATTATACGAGAGTAATTAAAAATATATAGGGTATGATTTATAAAGAATATTTCTGTCTATATTTAGATGGAATCAAAGATATTTTAAACTAAAAATTTCCTAAATTTTAATAAAAATACTAAACATTTTCTAAAATTATTTGTTTTAATTATACATTAGTACCTGGCCACCAAGCGATGCTCGGTAACTTTTTGCTTCAAGTTAAAAGCTATATATATATATATATATAATACACGCTCCCTGGACCCCCGAACCCCACACCCCGCCCGCCACCTCCATCCCCCGGACCCTCCCTTCGTTCCCACACCAAACCAAACTCCACCCCCAACCCTACCGTAACCTCTACCCCCACCCCACACCGGCCCCCAGTTTTTGAATTTCTAGTCTTCTAGTGACCCACAGATTATGTATATTTATGTATATAAATAAATACCGTATAATTATTTGTTTTAATTAAATAACAATTTGTCGAGTTTTAAAATTAATTAACTTGTCAAATTCGAATATTTAATATTTGTGGGATTTAAAACTCGATTTTTAATCAATTAAATAATAATAATAAATTTTTTTATTGAACTAATTATTTTAGATGCATTAGCGTATACATTTTATTTGAGCTTCGACTTCGGAGATTACATCCCCACCATCGACTGTTCTTGATCTTCTCGTGCTTGCGATAATGTTTTTAGTCCGTGTTTGTAGTTAGAGGAAAAATTTACGAAATAAAAAACCTCTTTGCCGTTATTTATAAAAGAAAGGAAAGAATCAGAGGAAAATGATGATGCTATGATGAAAGATGAGCGTTAGGTCCTGTAGAGTCGACAAAGATCGCTGATATATTGCTCTCTCTTTCTTTAGAGCTATAAGATGTATTGCAACGATGCCCAATACACGTTTAAACCTGACTAATACAAGTTCAAACCTGTTCCAGACTATTAGAGATGGATTTCTTAATTTTTATTATTCTAGGAATGACCTTTTGCACTCGGACACTACTCGTTATAGAGAGAGGGAATATTCAATTGGACTTCATTAAAGCAAACACTTTTGTCCAAACATCTTTTTTAGTTCATCTTTCGATTAATTTTTTCATTATTTTATAGATTTTAAATGAAAGTCATGGATCTAGTAGATATAAATTAATTCACTTTTTAATCTCATAAAATTAAAGTATTTTCCACAAAATAGCTGAAGTGATTAAAATAGGAAATCTGGAATAAATTTCCTAACGTTAAAAATCTCCGTAAATTTTAAATTTTATATATCTTTAAATGAATTAGTTATATAGTATATATTTATTGAAAGATTTTTAAAAATTTACAAATTTCCAAATATAACACGGATGAAATTACTTTATTATTTTAGATATTTTGGAATTTGGGGGAAGCGCATTGGGGGTGCAGATGCACCCGTGGGGCCCGGAGCCGGTCATGTATTTTTTTTATTATTCCACTTCATAAAAAACACATACTTATTCCATAATAAGGGGCCCGCTTCAGATTTTGGGCCCGGGCCCGAAATTTCATGCGGGGGTTATGATGTAAGTACATGTTTAGGGTGTGTCATGTCATTTTCTATTATACTTAGATTGTTAATAGTCATCTTGATCTTTTTAAGTAATAAAATTTACTAATCACCAAAAGTTGTATAATATATAGGCATATATGTGAAAGGATGTGTTAGTATAATATATTACAGAAGTATGGAATAGAGAAGAAAAGGTTAAAAAAATTTTTTTTTTAATTTCCAAATCGAAAAATAACATGTTTTAAATTTAACATAAGTAAGATAATAAATATTTATTTTTATTATTAATATATATAAGTACATAATTTCAAAATTTCAGATTTTTTTTTCAAAAAAATGTTGATGCCCCCACCCAAAAAAATTTCTGTGCCTGAATTGAGGCCATATAGAACAGGGCTGGCCCAAGGCAAGCAATTGGCCAAGGGGCGGAGCAAGCCCTTTTCTTTGACAAAGAAGCACCCTTCAATTGGTGAACAGTCAAGGTAGAGGGAGAATTTCGCCAAAGCAGGTTCTTCAGGACCTATTTCAGATTCAGTCATAGGTGAGCATTCTCAAGTGATAGTTATTCCCTTCAATCCCGAAAATATCACTATGACATCTTCACCTAGAGAGGAGAACTTGCCCAAGAAGTTACCCAGAAAAGTGAGTACCACATTAATCACCTATTTTAGATTTTTATATTAAGAATAAATAAATTGATTTAAATAAAATACTCTCTTTGATTTATTCTTATATACTATACAACTGCTATTTATTTATTTGTTAAGGCTCTGGTCGTTAGGTTGATAATTTGAAGAATTGTCTAGTGTTGGATTATCCTTAATCAAATTTCGAAAATAGGTTATTCAAACTCCTGGCTCTGGGTTTCATCAGTAGAGCCTTCTTTTTATTTCTTCTGAAATTGTTTTCTAATGAATTTGGGATTTAAAAAATATAAATTTTTTGGTTTATAGAGTTAGTTCGATTGGCCTCTGAACGGTTCATACATAGATGTATAGATATATTATACCTATACTTAAATTTGAATAGGTTATTCCCAAGCAATATTTTAAAACATTTTGATTATTACTAAAGAAAATGTTAGCCTTGTACACACCAAACGCCTTGAATATAGGCAATCCATTTGTCAGCTCTGCTTAAAGGCTGCGTAAAATTAAGGCTCTACTCTATTCTATTCTAATTTTGAAGTAGTGGAACGACGCGACGGTCATATTCACAACATCATTTTGAATCGATTAATGTTGACCTATCGTAGATACCATCTTTTATAAGAATATCTTTTGAATATAGTTTCAGAATTATAAAACCAAAAATCGTAGAGAAAACAAAATAAAAAATTTTACAACTTTTTTCATGGTTGATTCAACCAAGGCTAAAAAATTCTCTAGTTCACTAGTTAAATTTTTTGCATTGGTTATTTTTTATTTAAGTTTAGAGTTAATTTTTAGTTTTGTTTTTACCCACAATTATTTAAGTTGGTTCGTCAGTTTCTCTGCTTTTGTCTTGGCCTAAAATCTTAGTAATCGAGCCGATTTTCTTGAAAATCAGCAATGTACCATTCTTAAAGAAGAATAAATTTCTATATTAAAACTTTTAAAAACAAGTTTAAACAACTTTCTTTAGTACGCGAAAAATTTCCATAATCGCATGACTAAAAATAAAATCGAGTGTTTAATTAAATTTCGAGTTAAAAGCTTGAATAAAAGTACTGAATGACAGGTAGGTTTCTTGATTTACAGATTATTAAAAAGAGGATTTCGCAAATGCAAAACTGTAATTTTGTGTAATTAGAAAGAGATTAGTTTGGTAAATATTGGAAAACCTTTCCACACAAGAGAGGTGCTTATAATGAGGAGAGAGAAAAGTTCTCCAGTAAATAAAGCTAATTAAAATAATTATTATATTAAAGTTCAATTCTTCAACGGCCTTCTTTAGTAATTAGTAAACATTCTGATAATATAATAGATTACTAAGTTTGATAATTATTAATAAAACATATTTTAACTGCTAAAAAAATATTTTTTGAAATAATTTTTAACTTAAAATTAAAGATCGTTGTCAGGAACAAACAGACAAAAGTTAAAATTATTGGTACTTGGTGGGATGTTTAAATTAAACAAAAAAAAATCTTTGAAATTTTAACATTATTTAATAAAATTATTAATTTAAAAATTTTGAAGAATATTTTTTTTTCAAAATAAATATGAAATATACGTAAGCATAATCTCATTGAGTTCTACTTATGAATTAACAACTCTCCTACTCTCGACAAACTAAATCTTGTTTCGATATTCTAAAATTGGTATTTGAGATAAAACACAAATAAAACTTGAGCACTCAGGAATTCTATACAAAAACAAAAGTACGAGCACATTTTGTAAACATAAATAATACCTCTTTAAGGAACTTAAGAGCGTTCGGAACTGTTTTATCATTTTTATAAGAAAATTCTCAAATTTTTACCTTTGAATCATTGATGTATAAAATATTTATTCGCGAAATTTGTAGTTGATCGTCTGTCTCATTACCGATAAATAAATGATTGAAAATTGTCCTTTTAACATGGAAGTAAATGGACCTAGATTTTAAAAGGGCTATAACTTCTATACAAATTATACCATTTTCAATATACATATCAATAATTCAACTTTTATTAATCAAATGATACATTTTTCAATAGATTTGACAGTCTAGTTAATTAGTTATTCATAAATCTAAAAATAAAAAGTTATTTGCAGCCAACATAATATAACAAAAGCACTAGTGTTGAATTCCAACTCTATTTCTTGAAATAGTTTTTGTGTTAAGTAAATGTTTTTATAATGAGAAAAAAATTATCTCAATATTCATTTTATTAATATTATCAAAACAAAGATTTTTATTCGAAATTAACCTCATTATTAACAATTTTTTTTATTAAAAAATTTAGTAGGAAGAAGTTGTCACTCTGCAGAAATACAAAAGATTTTTTCTAAGATCAACCAAATAGATAAGCTGTCCCGAACTCCCTTAAGGAACACGGTGTGGGTTTATAGTGAAACATTTTTAAATTATAATATATTATTTCACTGTGAAACACCACCACATCTAACCTATTATAAAATCTCTTAAAAATGATTGATTCTTTTTTTGTTAGGCGCATTAACGCCATGATTCTGCTTAGTTTTGCAATTACGAAAAACTTATTTCTACTTTATGACTCATATTATATATATAACCCAAACCAGATTGAGAGGGAAATTAAGATATCATCAATTAATTTTGTATTTTTTTTTCTTCAGATAAGAAAACCACTGATGGAGAAACGACGTCGGGCGAGGATCAATCATAGCCTTGATACGTTGAAACTACTGTTAACAGAACTGTTCCCTGAATCAAAAACTATTGATAGATGGGAAAAGGCGGACATTCTAGAGATGACAGTCAACTTCTTGAAAACACTTCGCCACGGATCAACACGAGTTCCAGAAAGAGCAAACTCCCCAAGGCATGAAGTTTCAAGCACTATGTCTAGCTCTGAGTCCCCGATATCTGTGAACTCCGAGTCAACAAGAAATTCAGTGACGCCGGGTCTTTTAAGCTTAGGGTCTGAGTCAACAAGAAATTCAGAAACCTCGAGTCTTTCAAACCCCGAAGAGGTCAGAAATGAGGATAGTTTAGATATGCCACATTGTTACATGTATAAACAAGAACCTGCGTCAATTAGGAATCCTGATACTTCGAGCCCTTTAAGACTCGAAAGAGGTTACGAAGTTGTCACAAATAGGGACAGCTCAGTAGTTCCGCTCAGATATATGTATAAAACAGGATTTGATTCGATAAATCCGGATATTTCAAAGTTTTCAAGTCCCGAAATTGTCAGAAATCCGAATAATTTCATTATGGCACATAGCTATATGCACAGTCATGGCGGACGACCGGCTAATTTGGAAACTCCAGAACCTGTAAGACTTGAACAAGTTCAAGAAATACACATTGAAGTTAATAATTCTCTTTGGAGACCATTTGAACTTTAATATTTCTCTCTCTTCAACTCTAGAATTTATTATCTTAAAATTAGTTAACTTTAAAATAATTAATATATATGGCTAAATGTCTCTTCTTTTTATATATGGTAAATGGGCGTAGACTGAAATTAATTTAAAGACGAGGAGGGCAAATATCATATATTTATCCTTATGCCAAGTCGCGAAAGTGTAAATTTTCAGATTTTTCTCTAATGTCATTTTTTAATCTAATTTTTAAAAAACTTTCTATACCAGAGTCAAAAACGTGATTGAATAATTAAATGAATCTCGAACAAGAGATGTAATTTTCACGAATATATTTAATATTCTTATTTAGAAAATTTTCAAATAACAATAACTTAAGGTTGATCGGACATTAAGGCAATGTTGGATTAAAAATCTGAATTTTTAATGTTATTAATCGATAACAAATACGTATGAAATAATTTTTTTAAAAAGATCTGACCAAGGGTTTTTGCGTGATTAATTATTAAAAAGCGGACTTTTAACACGTAGTGAATAGAGAATGTTGGCTGAAAGCATATATTTCGATTAATCTAGCCAAATCGTATGATGAGAAAAAAACAAAAATAAATAATTATTTATATAGATAAATTATCGTACGTAATGTTAAAAAAAAACTTTCTGACCCAGGGTTTTGTAAATATTCAAATCTAAATGATCGAAAATATCAGTCCGCTTTACTTAAAAATAAAATAAATCACGTGACTCGAGTCAAAAGACATTTATTATATTTATTAATTAAATTATTTCATATTTCCGATTAAAAATGATGTTAGCTAACATCTAAATTAAAATAATTAATTTATGTGTTAAAATTTTTAATTTTATTCGAATTTATAGATTTTATTTTGACTTGCGGGGTACTGTCCGAGCAACCTTAAAATAACATTTTCATACATTCTGTCTTTGACATAAGGGTGAGGATATCAATCATTGAAAAAAAAAAATCGGCTTAAATCATCATGGCGTATAGAAAATTTTGGATCTTTTAATTCCTTCAATTTTAAACTTGCATATCCTAAGATGAGAGGCGCCCCGCCCCCTCCGCAAAAAAAACTATTTCTAGATCCTTACTGGATAGAATTTCACAAACTTAATTACATTTTAGCAATAATTTTATTAACTATGTTATGAAATTATGAACAACCCTTAAAATACATTTCTTATCTGACCCCCTTAATCTCCCTTTTGACGCCCATACTTATAAACATATATCTTCTTATCTTCTTGTATATATATCTTCTTAGCTAATTAATCAGTGAAGCTGTTAAAAAATAAATTCACACGTCTAAATATATGTAAATATAAATATTTAGGAGTTCCCTGAGAGATAAATATTATTTTTAAAGTTCACAATTTGTCGGCAATCTGATCAAGCCAAAATTATTGAAAAGTTTTTTCTAGTCTAAATGAATCTTTGTGATTTTTCGTTCATTTAAAAAAAATTGCATCTATAATTTTAATATATAAACAAATTTAATTTAAATTTGCCTTGATCAATTTTTGAATTTGTTACTTATATTTATTTTTATAGAATATTTATGAATGTTGATATTTTTAGAGTATAATAGAGTCTATGTATAAAAATTGCCTGTGATAAATAATAAAACATAACAATAAATAAATTATAAAATGTAATTTTTTTATTAATTTCTATCCTAAAAATAATCCATTCTAAAACTTCAATCTAAAGGTTTTTCTAGATCTTCTTACAAATCGTGAGTATAAAATAAAATAAAAAATCTGGCTAACTTTTGCTCACTATATGACTTTCTCTTAACCTGTCTTAAGGGGGTTCGAGACTGTTTATCATTTTTATAAGAAAATTCTCAAATTTTTACCATCGAATCATTGATGTATTAAATATTTATTCCCGAAAATTGTAGTTGATCGTCTGTCCCATTACCGAGAAATAAATTATTGAATATTGTCATTTTAACATTGAAGTAAATGGACCGAGCTTTTAAAAGGGCTATAACTTCTATACAAATTATACCATTTTGAACAAATTTATACAGATCAATAATTCAACTTTTATGAATCGAATGATACATTTTTCAATAGATTTGACAGTCTAGTTAATTAGTTATTCATAAATGTAAAAATAAAAAGCTATTTGCAGTCAACAGAATATAACAAAAGCACTAGTGTAGAATTCCAACTCTTATTTTTTGAAATCGTTTTTGTGTTAAATAAATGTTTTTATAATGAGAAAAAATTTATCTCAATATTCTTTTTATTAATATTATCAAAACAAAGATTTGTATTCGAAAATAACCTCATTTTTAACAATTTTTTTATTAAAAAATTTAGTATGCAGCAGTTGTCACTCTGCAGAAATATAAAAGATTTTTTCGTAGATCAACCAAATAAGAGCTGCTGTCCAGAACATCTTTAATTACAAACCAACATTACTATTAAATAATAATAAGCAATATTAGATTAATGAAAAAATATTTAATTTTAAAGTTTGATTGAAAAAAATAATTAGAATTAGCTCATACAAGATTAAGAATAAGTGTTAAAGAGTTTGTAGGCTAATTTACGAGTATTTATATTCATTTTATTTCGAAAGATGGATTTGAGAAACAAAAATAGAGAAAACTAAAATTTCGGTTTAAAACAAATAAAAATGAAAAAAAAAATAGAAACACTGGTAGGGAATTTGTTGAGTATATTGTTGTATACATTTCTGAAAAATAAATTAAGATGAACTGGAAGGTTCCTTCAGAGTGTGCCACCCATGGAAAAATTAGATTAAATTTACTGTATTTTCGTTTGGTTCTCAGCAAACTTTTCTTCACGAATCTCGTCCTCATGAAAATAATGCGCTCAAATGCATAAAATTATGAAAGAAATGTTTGAATCAGTTCCTTTTAAAATGAGTTTGATCAATTTATGTCAAAAAACATATTTTCTTTGAATATTTTTTAATTGTTTGTTCAGTAACCGTATTTCAAAAGTAAATTAGATTAGGAAGAGGAATTTTCGATAAAATTAGTAAAACATTATTTAAAATAATAAGAATTTGTTTGTTAATTATATATAGGTAAATAAATAAATGAAAATAAAACAATGAATAAATTATATACTCGTATTATTAGTAGTCATTGAACATTGATTTGTATAA
The DNA here is from genome assembly GCA_024734495.1 of Forficula auricularia. Classification (NCBI taxonomy): domain Eukaryota; kingdom Metazoa; phylum Arthropoda; class Insecta; order Dermaptera; family Forficulidae; genus Forficula; species Forficula auricularia. The sequence goes on along the minus strand of JALMQS010000074.1, from coordinate 5,550,720 downwards.
TTATATTTATAGGAGGTATATATTAAAGATAATAAAAATAATGTAGTTCTATAATTAATAACTTATAGTCTAAACATTTAGAATTTATACATGGGTATATATATTTATATAAATAAGGGGATGATACATACATATATTTTATACCTATATATAATATTTATATACCAAGTCTCTCACCAAAATTGTTCCAATGCAGTCTTCTTCATTAGTAAATATATCAATATAAAAATCTTTAGATATTTATTAAAATAAATTCAGCTGCAAATCTTTATTATGAGTATTATGACGAATATTAATTATAAATAAAAAAAAAAATCACAATGGTTTTCTTTTAAAATTTTGATTTCAATTCTCTATTATTGAAAAGAAAAAAGTGAGATCTTTAATTATTTTGATAAAAAATTGGAAAATTGCACACCAACCATATGGTTTTCGCTTAGTCCTAATAATAACCCAGAATTAAAATAAAATAATCAACAGCAATATTGAAATTAATTCAATTTATATCAATCAAATTATAAGGAATATTATTTATTCTCATTTTTTTGAAAGACCGATTAAACTACGAACGGCAAACAGGCCAATGTATTTTGGGGGAACTTTTTCGGTTCTCAGGATTAAATAATGTATAATTTTATTGGAAATTTGCACTCATCTATAAAAGCCGAGGGGTGAACCGCGACCTAAAGTCGTGTACACCTACTTCCACTTTCATTTCCTAGTAGAAGACAAAGATGACAATAGATTATCTAATGAATTCCAAAGTAATTCCAAATAATTCCAAAGACAGTGTACACCTAATTCCAATCGCGGTTCACCACTCGATAAAAGATATACTTTCAAATGGAATTAAAACTTAAATTTATATATATTGTAATTAGAAGATTTTGAGATGTTCGATTCCAGAGATACTTTTCCAATCCTTCTCTTATTCTATATATATTTTGCAGTAAAAACCCGTTTTTAGTAAGAACGGGCTCTTATTAGTTAAAACGCGTTTCATCCAATACCCTTGTAACAACTAGAGTTTACTGATGTTTGGTTTAAAGGTCTAGAATCTTCATTTTTGACCTTCCGCCTAATTTTGGAAGTTTATTTTTAAAAAATTTTAAACGAAAATGTCAAAAATTAGAAGCTAAGTTGTAGAGGATGTAATTTTTGAAATTTTTGTTTAAAATTTTTTAAAAATAAACACCCAAAATGAGGCGGAAGGTCAAAAATGAAAATTCTAGACCTTTAAACCAAACTCAACCAACATCAGTAAACTCTAGTTGCCACAAAGGTATTCAGTGAAACTCGTTCTATCTAGTAAGAACCCGTTCTTACCAAAAACGGGTTTTTACTGCAACATATATACATGAAAGTAACAAGTAGGATTCTATGAAAAATAAGGAAGTTGATGTCATTTCCGATTAAATGAGAGAGCAGTACATTTTTAAATTGATATGTTTATTAATGACACATATATTGAATTATAACAGCTGTTGGGCTATTTGGTATATAACTTGAGATTCTAATAAAATTTAGTGAAAAAGAGATGAAGAGAAATGTTTCTTTAGAGGAAGACCTAATCTTTGCAAGGTAACCGGGGACATCTGCGAATTTCCACTCGGCTTGGACAGGCGTTTGGTCCACTGGATCCAGTTCGGACGATATAGCGGGAACGCTGCTGCAGAGAATGGTCGCCACAGGTCATTGAGCACGAGGACCAAGCTGACCACGGTGACATCTGACAGCCTCCAGGGTCTGCATCAAACAGCCATTCAATTAATAAGTCAATTGAAATCTCATTCAAAATTTAATATTTTCACTTCATTTTATTCTGGGTTAAATTTGTATCCTGAAAACATACATGTTACTTTTTTTATAAACGGAGATTTATACGTTATCAAACCAGCACTTTTTTAACTTATCGTATTTTTTGATAATATCATGCACCCTAAATTATTTGGTTAGGGCCTCCACATTTCCCCTTATAGCCCTCCGATCCTCCCACTCAGGATCCGGTTGAGTGGCTCAGGGTGTGGCCACAGCAGAACGGTGTGAAACCTTAGTATGCTGCGACCAAGAATAAAATAATAATAATAATGCAAATAAAAAAGGGAATACCGCACTTCGTCCAAACAATAAAAATAAATAAATAAATTCACTGGGAAGAATAAATAAATAAATAATCAATTAAATAAAACAAAAAAATAAATAGAATATGTCACTGGGTTTAAAGAAATTGTTGTTTAAAAATAAATAATTTAAAAAACATTCAAATAAATAAGTAGACAGGAAGTTGCCGTAGTCAATGAATAAAAAATAAATAAATAAATAGGCAGAAAACCGCCATGGTCAAGAAAAATAAATAAATATTTGACTGGGAAATAGGTTACTGGGTAAAATATTAAATAAATAGATCAACGCTGGAAAAAGCGTTGGGCTGGGCCATCTCCCCAGAAGAAATCAATAAGATGGTCATTATTATTAGCCGTCACGATACATCTGGCAATCGGCGATAGCATTCCGGGTCGCTCCGAATAAAAACTCTCGAACCGTCTCAAACCAGGGCGAGACACTGTTATGAGACCAATTTTTTCACTCGACTCAATGGCTCACCGAAGAACCGTTTCTGCCCTTTCCCTGTAGTACAGATACTATCATGGTGTCTGTTCAGTAGAGCTGAAATCAATTATCTCCCTTAAAGCCCTTTTTGCTAGAAACACACGGTTTTAGAAATCTCAGCAACCCTTCGCTGTCAAATTGGGTAAAAGCCGAACCAACGCTTTCACCAAATCTTTTATTCGTATGAACTCAAGAGACTGGAACTCACTTCCAGTCACCGTCTTCCCCTCAACTTATAACCTTGTTTGAGACCCGCATCCACTGATACCTTCAACTCCTACCCAGCCCGTAAAATCCCCTCCTCTTCTTCTTTTCACGATGGAGGGGCCAAGCCCAGGCCTTTAGGGGATGCACCTTTTTGGTGTATCTTCTTCACTCATCAATATAATTATAAAAAAAAACATATAAAGGGAAGATATATATATATATATATATATTTTTAAAGTAATATTTGGAAACGGAATAATAAGTGAATTGAGTGAATTTTGATGAAGCAGTCCAAAATTCAAAAATAGAGATAATTTAAACTATTTTTTTTTATTCAAAAACCGACGTTTCATAGGTTTATCCGATGAAGAAGGAGGAATAAACCTCCGAAAAGTCGGTTTTTGAATAAAAAAGAGTTTAAATTATTTCTCTTTTTGAATTTTGGACTGCTTCATCAAATTCCACTCAAAATTTTTTTTAATTTTTTTCGGTTAGTAAAACTTTTTTTCGAAGTTGAAGACCAATTTCAGTCCAATTTCTCGACAAGTGGTGGCCGCTATTTATAGAAAGTACCTATAATTAATCAATTCAATTAATTTTCTTTAATAGAATATAAGAAAAGTTATAAAATGTCAGTAAACAATTGTTGTAGTATAGAAATTTTTAAAATATGGCAATTCTAATTAAATTAAAAATTATATATGTATAAAAAACAAATTTTGTAATATAAAATATATTATATTGCAAGTTCTTTAATATTTTGCAAATAATTTTTTCAATATCTACTTTATGGTTTATAAAAAACGGTTTGCGTCAAACTAGGTTTAGAACTGTATACTCGATAAAGTAAAAAAATAAAAAAATGAAAAGTAAAAAAAAAAAACTTTTTAGTCTTGCATTCAAACACTCAAGGCACTTTGAATGCTAATTAAATTTATTTATATTAAGTATTGGCAGAGATTCCACTAGCTTAATGGCTAGAGCTATCGATTTTCAACTAGGGATTGATTCCCGTCAGGAATATTTTTCCCCAGATAAGAAAAAAATCAAGGCGTCTCACCAAAGAAGGGGCATCGGGGAGCCAGGAAAATTATAAATGAGAGGATACTGTGAATCAGTGTTTATTAAACTTTTTTCAATCGCGACCCCATTTTGACCGATAATTTTTTCGAGACCTTATATTATATAGATATATGGTATATACCATAATTTTTACACCACCACCGAGCCCTCCAGCCCGCACCACCACTCCGCGCCCCACCCACCCCGGACCCCACCCCGCACCACCCCTCTACGCCTCTGGACCCTCACCTGATCCCCCCTCATTATGCCTCTGGACCTTCACCTAAATCTTCCACTCCACCCCATGACCTCCCCTGCACCTTAACTTACCCCGCACCCAGTTTTTTTATTTATCTAGTGACCCATAGATTCCATATACAAAATTTGGTTAAGTTGACTATTAAGGGTAAGAATTTTCATTTTTTGCCCCCCCCCCCACTTTTTGGGTGGTTAGTTTTTGCATTTCTAGCCTTCTAGTGACCCACAGATTATGTATATAAAATTTGGTTGAGTTTGGTCCAAAAGCAAGAATTTTCATATTTTGACCCCCCCCCTTTTTGGGTGGTTTTTGGGGGAATTTTTTTAAACAAAAGTTGTCAGAAATCACATCCCCTACAACTTTGCTCATTTTAAAATTTGCCGTAGAGTTAATAGTTTAGGAGTTATTTGATAATTTTCATTCGTTCGACACCCCAAACCCCCTTTTGGGGTCAAAATATCAAAACGTTATATAGCTAAAAACGTAAGTTAGAAGACATTTGATGTAAATATGAAATTTCATAATAATCCCTTCAGCCGTATTTACGTGAATCGTGAGCAACTTTTCGGAAACGACGGAAACAGACAGACATACAGACAGGAATTTTGTTGAGGGTGTTTTCGTTCATAACTTTGCTTGAAACGTGTGCAACCAAAATTTGGCGTGATTTGGAGCAATGTACAGACAAAACCTTAATTTTATATATATAGATTAAAACTACATAATTACAATTATTAAATCTAAATAATAATGAGCTACTTGTTTTTTATTATGCAATGTATCAAACAGGACTTCATAATCTTCAACATTTTTCAAATATGATTTTCTAATCGTCGTGTCGCTTCATAAAAATATGGTAAATATATACTATATCTAATACGAAATGGTCATTTCACAAATTAATGGCAATTCAAAGCTTGAATTCACTACACTTTAATTTTTTTGAATTAATTTTAATTTCTTCATTGTTCATGTCCATGTTTCGCGACCCCAAAATTTAGTTCTTCTTCTTCGAGTGCCATACCCGAAACGGGTGTCGGCGCCTCTCCACATATACCTGTGCTGAGTGTGTTTAGTTGTTTTACACAAATATACGGGACCTACTTTTTAACGCCGGTTCCGAACGGCTAATTTGGAGAGGTCACTTGGCAATTATACTCTTGGTAGGTTGCCATTACTTTCCAAGAGGAGGCGACTGCAAATATCTATCTGCCGAGACTCGGTCTCGAACCAGCGATCTCCGAGTCAGCGACCCAACACTCTAACCACTGACCCACAGTCGCCTCTAAATTTAGTTACTAGACCCAAAATGGAGTCGCGACCCATAGTTTAAAAAGTAATTAGTAATTGACAAAGCTATTTAGGCCCATGACGAATGTTTCATCTTAGCTGTCTGGCTAGCCTTCTTGATCCCTTGGCCCAAGCGCGTATCTATAGGAAGTGTCGGAGGATTTACTAGGGCTGCTATGTATTTATTTATAATCAAGCAGACTCTCCGATTTGTTCTTCATTAATTTACTTATTGGAGAAATATTTATGTATAATTCCCAAACATTCAAGTTTTAAAGAGGTAATGATTAGAGAATTAATTATTCGTGCTTTTTTAACCAAATAATACTAATATTAATCATGTTAATTGTTAGTATAGTTATTCGTTAGAAAATTTCTTTGAATTTTTCGTGGGGGATCGTACCAAGGGATCCCGAATTTTCCGCGTCTGCTTCTCCCCAAGTTGGGAATATTTCTTCATTTGAATATCTCCCAGATGGGTTTTCTAAAATAAATCATAATTAAAAATTCGAAATAAAAAGGAAATAGATTGGACCTGGGGTAGGAATAGCACTTACTGCAAGCGTGACTTTTGCATTTGCGAACTCGTTTTAATTTTGGAGGGCAAGGACGTCCGCCGTTTTTCGCCTCAATCAGGATAGTCCGATGCATGGTCTGATAAAACAAAAACAAAAAAGAGTTAGTAACTTTTCATCAGAGACCTAAAAAAAAACAGCTACTCTCCAAATGTTGCTCTAATTTGCGAATTTTGTAACCTATCTTGAAGACCCATCTTTTATAAAATATTCGAAATTTATTAATTTTTTAATTTACCTATATACTTACATATTATTATCCTGAGAAAAAAATCGGTCAAAGTTACTGGAAAATTGTTTCTTTCAACTGTTTTAAAAAGCTAGCTCAGAATTTGCTTCAAATTGATTTTACAATTATGAAAAGATTGAATTTAAATGTATAAATATAAGTGAAATCATCAGCTGATGAATAATTTAATAGTTTAATAAATAAACATAAAAATATACGGATAGTAAAATGAAAAATGGTAAAAATTAATGCTACCTAAATCAAGAACAAGAACCAACAAAAGTTGAATTAATATAAATATTGTTGGTAAAATCAACACTTTCGCTATTAACCTAATTCGAAGGTTAGATACCTCAGCTCAATTTTGTGAATTGAACATGCCTAGAACGAACAGTTATATTTACAATCTTAATCTCTACCTTGCAATGGTCTTGCGATGAGCACGTGAATTGTACGAAATCAAACAATTAAAATATACATCTCATTTTCCATTCTAAGGACGCCGACACTTGGATCAGTCACTGAGGGATACACCCATACCCCATAAAAAAGCGAAGCAGATAAAAAAAAAGTAATAAATCATATAATAAATAAGTTTAACATTAACGTAAGATTAAAATAAAGCCCAATTCCCCTTGAACATAAGATTACAATTATAATTCAGGCTTTGGCATTAATTTTATCAACATATGATTATTAGGATGTTGTGAAATGCCTACCTTAATACAATCCTCAGTGCAGGCTGACCAGGATGACCACTTGGACACTTTGCAGTCGACTACCATGGCAGGAGCAGAGGTGAAGAGATCCTCGACGGACATCTTCCCGGGAGGAGAGTCCAGGCCGAAGGCGGAAGGATCTCGTCTACTATCCAGGATTTCAATGTTGCCAAGCATCGAGTTTTTCTCCTCCAAGGTAGAAGGGGCTTTTTAAGAGCAAGCAAAATATTTTTAACATTATTTTTATTCGTACAATTTTGTAGAGAAAAATCAAACTAACTTGAATGCATCAGCTTTCCAAAATATATCGCAAAAGATTTTTTTTTAACATTTGGAAAGCTTTTAATTTTTAATTTGGCTGAAGAGAAAAAATTATAAATAGAGAGAAACAAAGAGGTTGTCTTCTGCTTGATGCAAATAAACCTACACACACATATATATTTAGGTATGTATTTTTTTTGTTTCCTGTTTGGTGGATGTAACTGATGCATGATCACAGTTTTATTTCTATAGATGTTTTGTATCTATAAATTATTATAATAATATACCTTTGGAGATTGAAAGTTTGCCATGTTGAGAAGAAAAGTGAAATGTTAATTTTTAACTCTAAATCTTTATACACTGGAAGAATTGTTGACTTGATTTATAATTTTTAAGCTTAAGATATATTTGTATATTTGTGTGTTTTTGACTAAGTTTGTTCATTGATGTATTTCTAATGCATGTGAATCACAATTTTGTGATTCTAAAAACGTTTTGTATACTGTATTTATATTGACAGTGTATTAAAAATAAATGTTATTATTATTATTATTATATTATTTTGTTTGTTTGAGACTATAGTTTCGAAATCTTGGCCGTTATCATCAGTCTTTTAATTATAAATATTATTTTTCATGGAGTCAGATTGTTTGGACATTGAAAAATTTTCCAGGCAGAATTTCCTGAAAAAGAGGGAAAAATTTTCAATATCCAAACGATACTGACCCCATGGAAAATTAATATTTATAATTAAAAAGACTGATCATGAGGGGCAAGCCTTTCGAAACTATAGTCTCAACAAATAAATAATATATATATATATACATATATATATATATATATATGTGGGATTTTATTCTTCACTCCTTTCGCTGTAAAGTGCTTTTGAAAATAGGGATTCATTTTCGCCTTGAGAAAGACGCAGCAAGGACACGCCCCTTTTATAAAGAATCGAGCGCGGGAAAAATTATCCATACGTCACCTAAAACGCGCTAACAATTAACCAATCAGCTTAATTGCTAATTAGAGCAAGGGTTATAAAAGAAGCCAGCTTCTCGAAGCGAATTCAGTTGATATCATTCAGTTGTCATGTGTGAGTTGTCACTTGTTGAAACTCATTGAATGAGGCAGCTCTCCGGGGTGACTGTGATCACCTTGGAACGATTTGGAACGAAACGGCTTGTGTCTAAGAAGTAATTTGTATACACGTTCTGTAACGAAGAAGCAATAAATGCAGGCCTTGTGCCATTATTTCATAAAAAGTATATTTTCAACTGCCTAGTGCAAATTCTTATTTACAATAGCATTTTTCTGGCTCTAACGCCGCCAATAGAGATTATAATCTCTGAAGATTATCTCCCATCCAAGTCCGGCAAATCTCTTTCCAACTAACCCTTCGAGCCAAACATAAATAAAATCATCCATCATCCTAATCATTTCCCATATATATATATATGTGTGTGTGTGTGTGTGTGTGTGTGTATGTTTATTTGCATCAAGCAGAGGACAACCTCTTTTCTCTATGAATCAACAACTCTTCTACAAAATTTTCAATTAAAAGTCTAAATTTCTACTAGCATTTTTAAGCATTTTTAATAAAGAATATGAATTATAAAAATAAAAATTTTTATAAAATCATAATACTTTAATATTTTTTTTTTTATAGCAAAAGAATTTGAAAAAAGATTTACTAGTAATAACTCCATTCTCATATGATTTGATAAAAATCATCATAATAATGTATTTATTAAGCAGAGCAACCTAAAAATAAATAAAAATATATATCTTTTGTTTAATGATAAGGATGCAAAAAGATATATAATGTTTTTTCAAATGGATGTGATGTTAATTAATCCAAATGAATGTAAAATTGTTCGCATTTGAACAGTGTACTAATCTACAATGAGATAGCTATTTTGCGAGCGATACCGCAGGTGGTGGATGCTCCGGACATGGAGGATCTTCGCCGGCCGCTGTAGGCGACAACTCCGGACATCGACACGCCATATTGGGCGGCCTTCAGCGTCCGGAGTTTCCTCAGGATGGCTGTGGGGTTGGGGCCCACAAGTCCCTCTGGTTAGTCAACCACTCACACCAAACATACGCACTTGCAGACCACAATCACAAAATCATCCTTATCAATAAATAATCGATCGAAAATAGTCAATATAAAATACTTTTGAATATGATTGATAATGAATATATAAAAAATTTTGATAAGGATTAAATAAAATACCCTTGCTTTGTTTTGGTACTAATAAAGGTATCGATGAATGGCCAAAATTTTCGAATTTCCCAGTAAAATACTCGTCTATCTCCTAAACCCTTGATCCTAGAGAAATAAAATAAATTTACATTTTTGTAGAATATTTGAATCCCTTAAAACTGGTTCAAGTTTTACTATTGGTCATTTGGTTTTGGAGGAATAAATATTCTAAGAAGAAATTAAAATAAAATTCACCATTTTTGCCTAACCCTTTGAAATATACATAATTCTATAATGAAACTTGTTAAAGTAAATTTAATAATAAAGAAAATTGTATATAATACTAAAAGCTCTACGATTAATCATTGAAAAGTTATAGGAGTTTGAAAAATGTATAGTCAAAAAATTCCAGCCCAATGAATTGATCAAATAATTTTTAATTTACCTTACAGGGTATGGTCAAGTATTATAATGGTGCATGAAAACCAAATTTCACACGTAGTTTTGGTGCATTGAGATTAAGAGCTGATTAGATTTTGGTGCAAATAGACCCAAAATTAAAGGGGGGTGTAAAAATTAAAATTATAATATTTCCAAACTAAAAAAACAAGAACAATGAAATAAACTATAAAATGAACCTACTATATAACAAAAATATTTTTTTTTCTGGTGCCACATCTGATGTCACCGATTTAGCTGAAAATTTTTATAATATTAACAGGACCATCACTTTAACGAAAACCGTGAATATTTTCAAAAAATTGTTTTTATTTTCTCCGAAAAATCTTCTCGAAAATATCCGTAAAAACCTCCTCTATCTCCTAAACTATAAATCCAGGCCAAATGAAATATATGAACTTTTTTGTAGAGTATTTGAATCGTTTAAAATTATTTAATGTATATTTATCTATAGGTCAATTGGTTTTGAAAGTATAACTGTTCTAAGATGAAATATAACATATATTTCACTTTTTTTGCCTAACTCTTTGAAATATATATATTTTAATAATGACCTATGATAAGGTAAATAGTAAACAAAATTGTATATAAGATTCAAAGCTCTACGACTAATAATTAAAAAGTTATTGAACTTTGAATAATATATAGAGAAAAAATCAAGCCCAAGGAATTGAGCAAATAATTTTTTGAATCGAAAAAAGTGAAAATTGGTCGATCTCGCCGATTTCGTTGAAATTTTTTACACTATTAAAGGGACCATCCCTTTGACCAAAACCGCAAATATTTTTGAAAAATTCTTTTTATCTCAAAAAAAATTCTCGAAAATATCCGCAAACTAAAAAAACAAGAACAATGAAATATACTATAAAATGAAAATATTTTTTTTCTGGGGCCATAATTAGGAGGGTACTTTTTTATAGAGTATTTGAATGGCATAAAATTGTTTCATGTATGTTTTTTCTATAGTTCAATTGGTTTTGAAAGTATAACTGCTCTAAGATGAAATGTAACATATATTTCACCTTTTTTGCCTAACCCTTTGAAATATAGATATTTCTATAATGACCTTTGTTAAGGTAAATTTAATAATAAACAATATTTTATATAAGATTCAAAGGTCTACAACTAATAGTTTAAAAGTTATTGAGCGACTCTTGGATCAAAAACTATTAAAAATAATTATTCTTGATAATTGGGCTATTTTTACTTTTAATTAATGCGGCGGATACTACTAAAAAAGCACGTGAATATTTCTTTTATTTTATTAAAAGAGAAATTATGTGGAACCACACTCTTCGATAACTTTACCATGTATTTATTCGACATTCTACAATCAATCCATTTTTCAAATCGCCCTAAATCTCCCCTTAAACACGGATTTAAAATAAGCAAATACAAAACAATGGAATAGGTATTTTTATACGGTTAGCTTAATTTATAAAAAAAAAGCTCATGTTTGATTTTAATTAGAATTAATTAACAATTAGTTTATTTTCAAT